>OY829914.1:83115672-83630087 GCA_963691935.1 Nephrotoma guestfalica | reverse complement strand
AAAAAAAAAAAAAAAAAACTCATTAATCCTGTTCATCTTCGCAGCCACCTCCATGTCACCAACCCAAATTGGTATAGTAGCAGTAGTGTACCCCAAAATTTCCAGTTTTATCTAAATTTTCCGCTTTATTATTATTTTTTCCATTTTCATTTTAATTTTAGTACGACTAAATGAAGTGATAAAATTATAAAGTTACAATTTTTATGTTTTATGTAGTGTTATGATTATATTTTATTACATTATGTATTAATACAAAAAATACAAAATCGAATACGAGGCGCTGTATAGCAACAGCATATCGCATAATGGTATTAGAAAATTTACGAAACAATTTTCTTTTAAAACGCTTAAGTGAAATATGAAATTAAGCGATTATCGTACATCATAATAACAGTGAATGATATTATTATTTATCTAGTTGACGATAATTCCAATCGGGTGTGCACATTCTATAAAAATTGGAAAATGAGGGAAATCTCGTGCGTTGATAGAATATTTGGAAATCAATTTTTCATTTGGATTGCTTGGTGTAATTTTGTAATTCAATTCACAACATTCGAGTAGAATTATGCGTACTGATATGATGAAATCTACGGTTGTTTGTTTAACTGGAACTTTATTTGCCACATTTGCCATTTTCACTAAAAAAAAATCCAAAAGGGCTTGATAGAGCTCGAAGTATCATTTGAAATAGTGAAGGCTCTAGAAACTGAAATTAGAAGTTTGATGGAAGCGCTCCAAAGAAACATAAACGCAGACCACGTTATCGTGAAACACTTCATCGAAAATTTATACAGCCCATCACTAGATCTCCCAATTCAATTTAACTTGTAAAATTAATTTTCTTTTAATCAAGTTAAATATCAAAGCCGTATTGGGACTGAAAAACTATTTTATTGATATACACGATTAGAGAATTTTGATCCCTTAGTTTCAAAGTAAACTGGTTCACTTTCTGTTGCAACCAATTCATACGTCCAGCTCTTTTCCGAGGTCATTTTAACTCATTTGGCCGGTTTGCTTACAATCGACCACAATCGCACACGTGTGACAACTTCAGAGGCAGGTTTGGCGATGTGCAAGGGAAATAAAAAGGAGTTTTTGCATCGTTTCATAACTGTGGATGAAATATGGAACCACCACTATACACCGGAGACCAAAGAATAGTCTAAAGAGTGGATTTCTACTGGCGAATCTGCGCCGAAGGGGCCAACAAAGTCATGGCCACAGTTTTTTAGGATGCACGCGGCATAATCCACATCGATTACCTTCAAAAGGAGAGAACAGTCAACGGCGAATATTACTGCAACTTATTGGACCGTTTCAACGACGTTTTGAAAGAAAAACGACCGCATTTGGCGAAGAAAAAAGTTCTCTTCCATCAAGACAACGCACGGGTGGGTGCACACGTGTGTAGTTGCTATGGCCAAAATCCATGAACTACGTTTCGAATTGCTTCCACATCCGCCATATTCTCCAGACTTAGCCCCTTGCGACTATTTCCTGTTTCCGAACTTGAAGAAATGGTTCGGCGGAAAAAGATTCGGCCCTAATGAGGAGATTATCGATGCAACAAACGCCTATTTTGAAGGGTTGGAGAAATCGTATTATTCGAAAGGGATCGAAAAATTGGAAAAACGTTGGACTAAGTATATCGAGCTAAAAGGCGACTACCTACGAAAATAAATAAATTTTTTGCCGAAAATATTATTCCTTGTTTCATTTTTACCAGACTTCTCACTCCGCCCTCGTATAAAAAAAATTATTTTGATTTCAAATCCCAAATAATAAAACAAATTACAAGCCATAAATCGTTGTGTTAAAACAGAATCAAGTGTGCCGACCAATTGAAACAAACGCATTGATTAAAGCTTGGCTCATTCGATAGGAAGGGATCAAAAAGGACCATCTTAATAAATTTATGTTCTTCAGTTCAATTTGCTAGCGAACTAATTTAAAATGTATACTAAAATAGCTAAACCAGAATATTTGCAATGTTCCGCTTGATAGTTAATGAGAATTTTTTAGCGAAATAATAGGCCAAAAGTTTGCTATATGAGTGTCAATACTTGAATATCAAACTCACAGAAACGTTCATAAAATTATGGCCTAACTTCATGGCCTAGGCCTATTCATGGGATTCATCTTCCGGCGGTCAAAGTGAATTCCAGTTAGCCAATCCACTGAATATCTTATGGAGGGGCCTACGGCTGGTTGATGATAAAGCACAAACAGGTGGAAATGTAACACGATTTTTGAGCCACATACGAGTATATCATTTTTCTCCTTCTTCGCTAGTGATATACATCCCATGAAGGGATTTGGCCGCCTCAACAATGATTTTGCAGATAACTCGATCAACAAGAGGGCATCAGACTCGATAACAAAAAGTTTGAAGATTATGTTCTACGTCGTCCGTCTTTATTCGTAACCGAATAGGGGGCCTTCTGTGAGGTCCTGTCTTCATTGCCCGTGTTATTCCTGTGTTCTCCAAGTTTTTGGTAGTCACGTGTTGTTAGCGCCCAAGACCCGCTACCAAAAGTTACTACTGGTCTTATGAGTTCTTTGTACATACCAGCTCAAACCAAACAAGTGGTAGAAGAGGTAATCGCCGCCGTTGTTGAGCATTTCATTTACAGATGCCATCCTCACCAAGTGTCTCATTATTGTTCATTTGGGATATGACTCCTCGCACTTCATCGTAAGATGGAGCGGGTGGAGGTATCATTTCTACATATCAGATTATGCAATGATGTTGGCTGTTCGTTTGAGAATAACGTACGTTTATTTAAAAATGACGTGAAAGGATTTTGTCACACTGTCAGAACGGTATTTGTGTCCATTTGTAATTCTCCAGATTTGTTGCGAATAGTGGTACTGCATGAATAGAAGTCGGTAACGACTTCTTTTGTAGAACGGTTTCTGTCTCTTAAGCTGGCAGTTTCGTTTTTACGCACTTGTCGTTTGTACCATTCACGTTTTGTTCTTCTAAAGGGTGTTTTTTTTAGAGGTCACAATTTTAAATTAAAGTAGACCATAGAAAAACATTTTGAATATCAACCGACCAAATGACACAGTGGTTAAAGCTTTGGCGTTTGGATCGGGAGGTACCGGGTTCGATTTCCAATAGGGGCAGGATGCAAAAAGAAATTTTCATCAACAGATTACGATCTGTGATTAAAAAGAATACAACTAAGACCCCCTATCGGCGTGCAAAATTTATGGGCCGAACCATCTTCCATGTCCAGTACTATAGGCTGGCATGGAGCTTTACAATGCGCAGATGGTAACTTAAATCGGTCCTAAGCCGCACGTTTTCGATTTGGCAGGAATTGTGTAAAGTAAGACGGGAAAATCAACCGCGAAAAAGTAGGGAGTGCTTCGGCCCCAGAAAAGATTGCATGGATTAAAAAAAAATAAAAATTTTGAATATCAGTGAAGCTATGTAGAGATGTTGGCCATGTGGCCGTCGCGGCTGGCTCGTACATGGCGTAATCTGGAGGCCGATCACTTTTCGCAGCAGTTGTGGCCGTATCTGGCTAATAACTCGCCGAATGTTGTGTTCCAAGTGTTCAATCGTCTCTGGTTTATCGGCGTGGCGTACACAAGTGACTTAACATATCCCCAAGATCACACAATCTCTGTGGCCAATTAACAGGACCATTACGTGAAATTAGTCTTTCATCAAATGTTTATTTGAGTAAATTAATTGTATCCCGCGCTTTGTGACATGTGTTACCGTCATTTTTGAACCACATATCAGCCAGATTTATGCCAGCCGATTGGGGTACAAAAAAATTAGAAATCATATCTCTATACCGTTCACCGTTGACTGTAACATTCTGCCTATCATCGTTTTTGAAGACATATGGACCAATGATTCCATCGGCCCATAAAGCGCACCAAACAGTGATTTTCTCTGGATGTAATAGTGTTTCGGCAAAGGCTTGTGGATTATCTTCACTTCAAATTCGACAATTATGTTTATTAACGTAGAAATCTAACCAATAGTCCATAAAGTGGATGGACACATCCCCAGTTCCTGAGAACGACGTTGAATTGATTGATTTGGGACTTCCTCCACGCTACGCTGTACAGCGTCTATCGTTTGTTCGGTACGCACGGTTTAACGACTTACTGGATGCGTATTATCATTTAGAGTATACGTACGGACGATTATGGCGACCGTAAAATGGACGTAATGAACGATGAGTTTGGCAAACAGAACCATTATTTTGATAAAAAAATTCAAAAATTTGCCAGCGTTACTCTGGCGTAAGCCTATTCATTATGAAATGGCAAATCAAACTAATGACAATGCAAATGTCAGCTGTCAAAGAAAACTTAGTTGTCAACTTAAAGATGTTAACCTCTAAAAACACCCGTTACACATTCGGTTGGAGTATTTTATCCCCATCATGAGGTGATTATGTAACTGCATTGTTGACTGAGAGAGGTTGATTGTTTAATACTTCGGTATTCCAACGTGGTATTCGTTGGAATCGGTTATTAAGTGGTGGATATACGGACGGCATATCTCGCAACTACCAGAAAGTGGACAGAATCAATGTTGGCGCCGTGCTTGGTTTTAATATCGTTGATGATAGAAAATTGCCTTTTGAACTCGAGGATTTAGTCAATTTGATTGACTGTAACTCCATCGCTTGATTTTCAAGTGCCTTTTTAAATTTGCTTACGTGGGATGTATGTGCTGGCTACCATCAAATTATATAGAAGGTGTAGTTCGGTGATGCGCACCCTTTTGCTGTTCGATGCAAGATGTACGGAGGCTGGGCCGATGGTCCCACGATAAATATTATAAGTATATTTTCGCTTGGTGGATGTCAATTGGCCTCCAAGATCCTGTGATTTAACGCCTTTGGATTTCTTTTTGTGGGGCTACGCGAAAGATCGTGTTTACGCAAACAATCCTCAAACTAATATTCGTAAGGTAATGGCCGAGATACCGCCCGAAATGTGCCGAAAAGTCATTGAAAATTACCGCAAAAGAATCAAGGCCTGTAAGAAGTCCCGTGGAGGACATTTGAATGATATCTTGTTTAACTAAAAATGGCAAGGATCAATCTGTAAAATGAAATAAAAATTACAATACATTCCGAATATTTTGTGTGTTTTTTTAAGTTTACTTTATCAAACTTGAATTGGATAACCCTATATTACCGATTTGAGCGTTAAGGTTACCCAAAACATTCTGTACATCGTGTTGGGGGATTTTTTAAAACTCTTTCACGGCGGTCGTGCAAAGTGTCTTTTGTCTTTCACCTCCGTTGTGGCATGTACGTTCACAGACGAGATGTTGAAGTGATGCGTGTGCAATCTGAGTATGCAAATCCGACTGTTTTCGGATCTAAAATCTATTACGAATTGACATAAACAATTGCTGATGAGAAAGCCAACTCCAAACTCGTGCCGATCGAAGTTGTTGCTTTGACAGAGTGTTAATCCGTGGCTCCTGTGATCGACGATGTTGTTGCCAATTGGTCTAGTATCGCCGCGAAGAGACGGTGTGAGCACTTGTTAAAGTTGCATACAGTAATCCCTCTATCTATAACCCAACTTTACCACCTCGCTTCAGCCTGCCCAAACCTGGAAAACAAACTTTGATGTGGTTTTGGGTTTGCAGCATGAACCGTATCATGTAGTGTTCTTGAGTAGAAACAGGAATTCCCTCGTATTGCCTCAACTACGCCCCTAATTCATTTAGATTTACCCAAGCAGCACCGTGAGGAGATATCAACAACTGTATGAAATAAATGATACTTGTCGTTTGAAGTTTTCTATGGCTGTTGAAATTGTAATTCATCAAATTAACATTATTCCCTATGCTAACGGAAAACAAACGTGCATCTTCTCGACATTAAAAAGAACCAAGTTTGTTGGTTGAATCCGTATTCACGTTAAACAACATTGCGTTATTCGTCTTATTTTAAAATTTTTTTTGAGAATACAGCTATAGCACTTTGCCCCCGTGTATCTGGACACTTGATGAAAATATTCTCGATACAAGCTGTGTGATTAGAAGTATTAAATTTTGTTTCAGGAGCAATTTATTTGTTATAAATTGTTGTGTTTACATTTAAATCTTCAAGAAAATCAAATCTATACTTCCTTTTATACCATTCATTTGACCTGCGCCTGGTAAACATATCGACGTACGGTCGTATAGATTTCTTTTTCAATTTACCGACTTCATAAAGGTCTTACTCTCAATGTTCCAAAGCGTTCAAGTTACAAACAGAGATATAACTAAATGTGGCAATTACCCTCTGTTTTCTTCATAAACTACACCATCTGCGGTATAGCAAGAATTATATATGACGTACCTTAGTCTGTCAAAAATTACACCCGCCATAAGTTTGGCTAGGCTAGAAATACTAGAACCACTCTTGTCGTAGCTAGTCCGAAGATAATTTTTGTATTGCAAGCTAACCACAGTTATTAGAAAAGAGAGACCAGAGTTTTAATTCTGAACCTGAAAATTACATTACCGAAACACTATAGCACCTCCAGAGAAGATTGATAAGGTGTTTACAATCCTTAACAATTCTCAAATCGACTGATAAGGCAGGCAACGAATTGAGTACGGCTTGGCAGTCAGGAAAAAGTAAAGTACATCCCCAGACTACATGACCTAAAGTTAAGTGTGAGGCAGTCCTTAAAATCTTGAACACCCACAAATCTTGCGGCGAACGGAGAAATAGTATGTAACCCAATAGCAAACCTCAATTAAAAATATATAATTTCAATAAGCGGAGCCGAGGGTCGACCAGCAAGCTTTTCAATGTACGTACGATTTTCAGAATTGCAATTTGCTAGTAGGTTCTTTACAACAACACAATGCCTCCACAATGGGAAGAGCTTATTTCAAGATTTTTAGGTGTTCACCAAGAGTCAGTAACGGTGAAGGCATCCATCGTATGGACAAACTTCGGTACAAAAGATTAAACACACTGAACAACTCACAAATTATTCGTAGATTTAATCCAATCTGTCCTTATTAAATTTTCTTGTAGTTTTTCTTGTCCTATAAGAATCCGAGTACCGCAATGTTTGTTCTGAAACTTTCGGTAAGGGATAATCAGATCAGATTGTATTAATAAGTCAACCCTATATAACGGGTGATTTTTTAAGAGCTTGAGAACTTTTTTTTAAAAAAAAACGCATAAAATTTGCAAAATCTCATCGGTTCTTTATTTGAAACGTTAGATTGGTCCATGACATTTACTTTTTGAAGATAATTTCATTTAAATGTTGACCGCGGCTGCGTCTTAGGTGGTCCATTCGGAAAGTCCAATTTTGGGCAACTTTTTCGAGCATTTCGGCCGGAATAGCCCGAATTTCTTCGGAAATGTTGTCTTCCAAAACTGGAATAGTTGCTGGCTTATTTCTGTAGACTTTAGACTTGACGTAGCCCCACAAAAAATAGTCTAAAGGCGTCAAATCGCATGATCTTGGTGCCCAACTTACCGGGCCATTTCTTGAGATGAATTGTTCTCCGAAGTTTTCCCTCAAAATGGCCATAGAATCGCGAGCTGTGTGGCATGTAGCGCCATCTTGTTGAAACCACATGTCAACTAAGTTCAGTTCTTCCATTTTTGGCAACAAAAAGTTTGTTAGCATCGAACGATAGCGATCGCCATTCACCGTAACGTTGCGTCCAACAGCATCTTTGAAAAAATACGGTCCAATGATTCCACCAGCGTACAAACCACACCAAACAGTGCATTTTTCGGGATGCATGGGCAGTTCTTGAACGGCTTCTGGTTGCTCTTCACTCCAAATGCGGCAATTTTGCTTATTTACGTAGCCATTCAACCAGAAATGAGCCTCATCGCTGAACAAAATTTGTCGATAAAAAAGCGGATTTTCTGCCAACTTTTCTAGGGCCCATTCACTGAAAATTCGACGTTGTGGCAGATCGTTCGTCTATTCATTATGAAATGTCAAAGGATATTGAGTATTTTTCTTTTTGAGATCTTGTCTGAAATCCCGCGTGATCTGTCAAATACTAATGCATGAAAATCCTAACCACAAAAAAATCACCCTTTAGTTCGGTGAATAAAATTTTTCAATAAATAATTTATTGTTACGACAGTTTCAATTGCGACCTTTTACAAATAAGATTGAAAGAGATGCATCTGTGTTGAAAGGTCAGTGATTAGTTATCCTCCAACTTCGATCTAAACCAATATTCAACCGGAAGCACAAACAAATTTTAATAACTTCGTGACGAACGGAATTTACAAATGATGGCTCAGATTCTGCTGGGCATTTTAAGTTCCGAGGATAGTGAAAAGTTATGCGAAGCAGGTCTCTGCTGTTAGAGACAACATCACAAAACTACTTATTCGTCTCATTATTTTTGGTATTTAATAACCGTCGGAATCGGTTTAAAACGAGCAGGACATTCAGTACTCGTCGTTATATCGGGCATATCTGATCGCATCCGGTATAGATATGTAGTTTTGCTAAGTAAGTTTAGTACCATAAGTTTAACAGTCGCTCTACAAAATATTGTTACGAATTTTATTCTACACACGTACAACAGTCGGTGGTCGACTGATTAAAGTATATACACCACCAAAACTAACCTGAAGGTTGGTCTAGTCAGAGACCATAATTTTATTGAGGCGATTATTACTTAACACTCATCGATTTACCGGTTCAAGTATTCCTCCAATACTGATTGGAAATTGGATTTTAGAATGGCATCCATGTGGAAGGGAATATGGGAATAACGAAAAGCAATAGTAAACAGTGGCGACAGTCATCACGGAAGTGACTTACAATTGCAATATGCATACATCGTCAGATATAATAAACAGATACAGTAAACAGTGCGAAAAGCAAAAAATGAACAGTATAAGTGAATTAGTGTACAGTGATAAAGAGTTAAATTAGAGAATTGCTGACGAAATTAAAGGTGTTGGGAGATAAAGGTTGTAACTTAAACTACTGTTTTATTTGCAAAATCTCGTACGAATCCGTATCGAACGTCCGAAATTCGGGCATTAAATTTGGTATCAGAAGTGGGATTTTGCAACAAGCAGCAAAAATGAGCTTAGTAGAGATAAACTTCTACAAGTCACATAAATTAAGGAAATTAAGAGAAATGCTGCTCGAGGCTGCAACACGTTAGATGGGAGAAGGAAGCCCGACCATATAGTAATGCATTCGAAGAGCAATCACGAACCCCGTTACCGACTTCAAAACCATCAGAAATGACGCTTGTTGGATCATCAATATTTTCAACGTACCGAAAAACAGTTAAAAGTGAGGAAATAGGATCGGTGCGTGAAACAAAAGGCACAATTTACGTGCAATCGCACAAGCAACAAAAACCAGCACTTAATTTAGGAGAGTTGATGAATACGCTTCTGCTTCAAATGGAGAGAATAAAGAGAGAATAAAAGATTCTAATTCGTTTGCCGAGCTGAAAAAACAACAGAACGAGCAGATCGAGAAACTGGTTTAACCTATACGGGTTTGTTACGAGTACAAGAAGTTGAAACCCAATAGGGCGACCTAATTGAAGAGTTCGAGCTAAAAATCAAGCAAGAAGTTTAAAGAAAAAGTAAAGATAAAGAATGAAATTAGTAAATTGCTGAAGAAATTTGAGGTATTACAAAATAAAGTTTGTAACTTAAAACGCTCACTGTTTTATTTGCACAATCCGCAGTGCAAATCCGTATTGAACGCCCGAAATTCATATCTTCTTTTGTAAAGTAAAATAAAAATTTTTGCAGATTTACCATTCGTTTTATTGCAGAAGTTCGAACATGTGTTTTTCAAAATGGTATTTGCACATCCTCAAGGAAAATAGTGCTCAAAAATTACTTACTTTTCTGAAAGGACATATAACACTTAGATTTTTTTATTCTTTACACACCATCTGGTGGCGATCACTGAAATTAAAAAAGTGAACTGGCTGTAAATAAAGTCAAATAAATTTAACTTTTTTGTTGTCCAGAAATAAAATCGATTATCCTCGTAACATTGGATACGAGATAAGAATTACCAAAATCTTTATCATGAAGAATTTAATTACCTTGAACTTGGTATACATCTCGTTTCCGCCAAGACAATTAAGATTTAGATTTGTATTTTTATTTTATTTTATGTTATTTAAATTCATCCAATTAGTCTAATTGAATAGATACGAATCGAGAAAGATGCGTATAAACCATTTCTACACAAGGGCAAGATGGTCGTCTTGTCTTCGCTTTCAATAAATTAATTAACCGCACTCTTTTATGTAGCCTATTGTCTCAAAATCCACTTAGAAACGATCATTCTTCTTTTTTTATATACTCGTAATTTTAATTTTATTTCCGTTTTATGCAAATTTAATGCATTTAATTATTTAAGATAAAATAAAAGGAGAATCGAATATTCTTATCACATAAATTTTTCCCGCACAATATAAAAACAAAAAATATATATATTTTCTCGCATACAGTCTACGTACTTCCGTTTTAAGTCGTCTTTTGGTGCAAAAAGATAGTAATCGTATAGAATGAAATATTAAAATCTCAAAAAATTGTTATTATATTTTTCTAGAGTCCCCAAAGTGTACCACCCGAATATATTTTGACTACATACGGGGACGCAGGCAACAAAAACGGCAAAAAAAAAAGTCAGAAGAATAGAAAATTACGCGGGACAAATGGAAATTTTCGTTAACCGAGCAACATGGTTTGCATTTTAATGTAATTTTTCGCGAATTATTTATGTGCACATACAGAGAAAAACATATCGAATCTTTTCTAAAAATTTATCTTAAAAAGGGAGGTACCCACAACTAGGAAATAAATAACTACATACGAACTAAGACGAATTTCATATTCTCGTACACAAATTGTGTATGGGGGGTGTATGTAATTTTCTATTAAATGATTTTCCTATGAATTTTTTAACAAGACGTAAAAAATAACAGGAAACGCAAAGAAAAAAAGATGTCATATGAATATAAATTCATTGATGGCAATAATGTCAAAGTGAATTTTTTCTTTGCAATTCGATTCGTGACATACACATATGAACGCATGTACGAGGTGAAGGGGTTATCGGTTCAAATTGTTATTTCATGATTTTCAATACTTTTTTCTTTTCGGGTGATTACTTGATGTATGTTATTTTCTGGTTTCTACATATCACATAGACTCGATTGATTGTATACCACCCCTACACACCCAATTCATTATTCAGGAACTAATACGAAACCCTGTAATAGTTTACGTGTCTTATGTAAAAATGTTAAATAATTTATGTGAAAGGACAAAATGTGCGTTATATAACTTTTGTAATCAAAGAGCGATATTACGTCGTACACAAAACAGGATACTAGAGCACAGTTAATAGCTCAAACGTAAAACCAGTTGAAAACATATTTGTCTTAGAGAAAGCCTGCACGGCAAGAATGCACGGCTTTTAAATCAACAGTCGAAAGATGTTTGGCTGTGCAGTTATACTCGCGTAAGAAACAGCTTAACCTAAAAATTAACATACAATTGGAGACCGGCGAATACAATCCAATTTTGGTTGAGCACATTTTTTGCAAGCATCTGTCTTTTCAAGAGAAGGAAGAAAAAAATGGAGGAGATGTAATTGTTGTGTCCAACAACCCAACTTTCTTTTCTGACAAATTTATATAGATCTCGAATACACCACAATTAATTTCTAAAGCAAAAAAGTGAATCTACCGGATTTGTGATAAAAATTGTGTTTTTGTGAGAAAACAAACAAGGTTGTAAAAATTGAGAAAATTCCTACGGAATCTGCCATTTATGGTAGCAGATGTTCACCAAATTTCGCCCAGCTCAATTTATGGAAAATGCTTTAGTATGAAGTTTTACTCCAAATAGTCAATCCGCCTGGTATGTGGGCGATGACGAATTTTGGTGAAATAAAGTTTTTTTTATAAAACCATTTCCGATGCGAAAGGAGTATTTCTTAACTTTATCCTAACTTAAAAAAAGTTTAGGAAAGGTTTAGGAAATATTTCACACTCCTGTATGCCGGATGAATTAAAAATTTCCAAATAAATCCTAGGTAAAAAATGTGTATATGTATTGTAAATATACAGCACAAAACAACAGTTAGGTGAAACTATTTCAAAAATTTATTTAAAATTTCAAAAGTTGCTACAATCATATTTAAAAATAAAACATGAATAAGATCAAACAAAAAAACATAGTGAGATCGATGACCACCTCCCAAAAACCTCGACTTGTATTATGTGCAAATTCGAAAAATTAATTGAACCGTAATGATAAGCTTCAGGGCTATGCTTGATTATTCCAGAATTATGACAAAATTCTGTCAATCACTACGGACATAGCCATCTGATATATCGAATATAAAACATAGTGAGATCGATAACCACCTCTCAAAATCTCAACCTAAATTCCGTGGAAATTAGAAAAATTAGTTAAACCGAATGATAAGCTTCTGGGCCATGCTTGGCCATTCCAGAACTATGACAAAATTCTATCAACCACCACGGACATATCCACCTGATAGATCTAACATAAAAACATAGTGAGATCGATGACCACTTCTCAAAATCTCGACTTGAATTCCGTGGAAATCTAAAAAAATATTTAAACCGTAATGATAAGCTGCTTCAGGGCTATGTTTGGCTATTCCAGAACTATGAAAAAATTCTGTCAATCACCACGGACATAGCCATCTGATAGATCTAACATAAAAACATAGTGAGATCGATGACCACCTCCAAAAATATCGACTTGTATTCCAAGGAAATCCGAAAATTTTTTTAAACCGTAATGATGAGCTTTAGAGCTATGTTTGGCTATTCCAGAACTATGACAAAATTCTGTCAATCACTACGCCATTTGATAGATCTAACATAAAAACATAGTGAGATCGATAACCACCTCCCAAAATCTCGACTTGTATTCCGTGGAAATTCGAAAAATTAGTCAACCCGTAATGATAAGCTTCTGGGTCATGCTTGGCCATTCCAAAACTATGACAAAATTCTGTCAATCGCTACGGACATAGCCATTTGATAGATCTAACATAAAAACAAGCGAGATCGATGACCACCTCCCAAAATCTCTCTTTGCATTTCGTGGAAATTCGAAAAATTAATTAAACCGAATGATAAGCTCTGAGCCATGCTTGGCTATTCCAGAACTATGACAAAATTCTGTCAATCACTACGGACATAGCCATCTGATAGATCTAACATAAAAACATAGTGAGATCGAGGGCCACCTCCAAAAATCTCGACTTGTATTCCGTGGAAATCTAAAAAATTAGTTAAACCGAATGATAAGCTCTGGGTCATGCTTGGCCATTCCAAAACTATGACAAAATTCTGAAAATTTTGAATTCTGAATTCAAATTTCTTGAACATACTGAGATCGATGACCACCTCTCAAAATCTCGATTTGTATTCCGTGGAAATTCGAAAAACTAATTAAACCGAATGATAAGCTCTAGGCCATGATTGGCTATTCCAGAACTATGACAAAATTCTGTCAATCACCACGGGCATAGCTATCTGATAGATCTAACATAAAAATATAGTGAGATCGATGACCCCATCCCAAAATCTTGACTTGTATTTCAAGGAAATCTGAAAAATTTGTTAAACCGTAATGATGAGCTTCAGGGCTATGTTTGGCTAATCCAGAACTATGACAAAATTCTGTCAATCACCACAGACATAGCCATCTGATAGATCTAACATAAAAATATAGTGATCGAGGGCCACCTCCCAAAATCTAGACTTGTATTCTTTTAAGTTCCAAGCAAGTTTTAATAGTAATATTCTTATCTGATTTATTTTTTAGTTTTTAAGCATAATTGTAATAATTTTTGAAATTTTAAATCTATCGGTAAGACCAATTATTCACAAATGCATATTTAACTTTACAAATATTTATATTTTTTGTTGTGAAATAAAATCTTGAAGCTCTTGTTTGGTGTATATTTACCCCTACACATTTTTTAATTAGGATTTATTTAGGAATTATTTCATTCCGGCCATATCCGGTAAAATTTAAAATATGATCTGAACTAATTTTGTTTGAAATTTAATTTACTTACTTTCTTCTAATTGTTTTTTCGTCCCGTATACTTTTCAAAAAGTTTGCAAAAACCGAATAGGCTTCTATGGAAGCTGCCACTTCCGGTGCACCGATCTCCGGCCAAAAGTCACTGGGATCTCTCAATTTATGGAAAAAGCTTAATTATGAACTCTCCCAATCAATTAATCTGTACAGGGACCAAATTTTTATGGAAAAACTATTTTTCGACAAAAACTATCATTTTCACTTAAATTTTGAAAAACTGATCAGGAACGATATTGTTGCAAATTTTATTTGGAATCTTTTAGTGCGTAACCGTTTTTCTCGTAAATTCGATACTTTTGGGATATCCGAATTAATGAAAAAAGCTTAAGTATGAAGTTTCACCCCGATCGTACAAACCATATGGGATGTAGAAAGGACACAGCATTTAGTCAGCACGTACACATACACACACACAGACTTTTGAAATCTGGTTTCAGAAGGTGGCTCAATTTCTACTGGGTGGTATTACATAGGATGATATCAAATTTTAATCAGCTGTAGATACTGGTATATTATCGAAAGTATTGTTGCTCCAATTAGGCTACGTGATACGGCAAAATAGAATAATTTAAAACGAATTTTGGTCTATTCGAAACCCATTGCTGGAGTGAATGTCCTCTTAGCGATAAAAATTTTGCAACGATCCTACAAGGTGGGCCAAAAATCACCATGGGGTTTAACAATTTAATAACTTTTTCGTTTATATATTTTTTTTTAATTTGTTTTTTCAGATTATGTAAATAACACCTGGAGAATAAACAATGGAGATATTCACAATTGAACAAAGAACCAGAATTACAGAATTTTATTATTTAAACCGGCGATCAATTATTTTATCGTCGCCATTTTAATATCAAAATTTCGTCCTCTGAAACAATGATTCGTTGCTTAGTTGATCGTCACCACCAACATGGCACCGTACGAGATTTGCCTCGAACCGGTAGACCACGTCTAATTCGCACTGCGGAAAATATTGAACGTGAAGAGCAAAGTGTTAACGTCACTACGGTGCATATAAACAAATGATTTACTGTTATTCCCATATAAGGTGCAATTGGTGCAAGAATTAAAACCAAGAGATCATCGGTAACGTCTAAATTTTGCAGTTAAATTTCAACAGTTGACCAGAAATGAAATCAACTTTATTGAAAATCTGATTATGAGTGATGAAGCTCATTTTCATTTGAATGGCTTTGTTAATAACTGCAGGGTCTGGAGTTCTGAAAATCTAAGAGCCAATCATAAACGCCAATTGCACCCCATTAGGTGTGCAGTATGGTGTGGCATTACATCTGAAAATATCATAGGGCCTTACTTCTTCGAAAATGAAGATGAAAGGGCTGTAACCGTAAATGGAGAGCGGTATCGGTTTTGTGGTAAACATTTTTTACGTCCTGCTCTTGAAAACAGACCTGAGATATGGTTTCAGCAGAATGGAGCCACTGCTTACACTGCTCGAAGCGAATAATTTCCAGAAATTTGGAAATTAATTGGCCAGCGCGTTCGCCAGATTTGTCAGCACCCGACGATTTTCTTTGGAGTTATTTGAAGGAGCAAGTATATGTGAACAAGCACGAGACAATCATTGAACTCAAGTCCAACATTGTTGCATAAATTCGAACACTACAGCCACAAATTTTGAAACGTGTTATGGAAAATGCTCTAAAACAAGCCCATCATTGCGAAGCTGAAAACGTGAGTCATTTAAGTAACATTGTTTTCTATACTTAGTGTACAAAAAATCCATTTTGTATATTTTATAATCTGAAAAAATATATATATAAAAGAAAAAGTTATTACATTTTTAAACCCCATGGTGATTTTTGGTCCACCCTGTATTAACGATAAAGCTAAGATGGCTGATAAATTGATCTAACTCATCTCGCTCGCGATCTTCATCAAAAGCGAAACACGATGGTAAAAGATCATCACCGGCAGGTAGGCGATCAATAACTTGGGGAGGCACAAGCGGTTGAATAAACGCTATTAAATGCTTCCTAACAGGAAAAAGGCCGCATTTAAGTTCCCCAACATTTGTGTATACTGCAAACGGTTCGCAAATAATCTACTCGGATATTAACCCCCTACCCCTCGCGATAACCAGGTTCATTATCCTCCCTACCCCAGTCATTACTCCGGTCATATACACGGACATTACTCCCTCCCCCCCATTACGCTTTGGTCATTTCCCCTCGGTCATTCCCCCGATTGGTGTAGTAATTGATCTTTTATTCGTATAGATAGTTCAAAACTCGTTCAAATGAAAGGTCTAGGTTACCCCTGCAAATAAATGCAGGCCAATTTTCATTTGCAAAGCCTGAGGAAACTCGTTTGAATATATCATATATACATTAATTCCAAAATACATAAAAATTTAACGTTTAAAGTGTCATTGCTGGAGAATGGTTCAAATGAAAGGTATAGGTGATGGTTACCTCTGGAAAAAATTTCAGGTCAGGATTCATGTGGAAACCCTGGAAACTTCGTTTGAATATATGATACATACAAAATTTGCAACAAATCTGGAGAATTACAAATGAAGGCCAACATCAATGTAGTAATGACAACCCTACCCGTTCCATCTTACGATGAAGTGCGAAGCGTCATACCAAAAATAAAAAATTATAAGACACCTGGTGAGGATGGCATATGTAATGAAATGCTCAAGAACAGCGCCGATTAGCTATTCTGTCGTATGTTTCAACTGGTTTCAACGATTTGGTTCGCAGAGAAAATCCAAAACGAGTTGACCCCTAATACCCCTAATTTGTCCACTACATACAAGGGAAGAACTGCTGAATTGTAACAACTTTCGCGAAACAACTTTGCTCAACGCCGGGCACAAGATTTTGACCAACATAGTTGTTGACAAGTTGTCAATTTACAGCGATCACCTTTTGAGCGACTATCAGTGCGGTTTTCGCCCAGGTATGTCGACAAGCGATCAAACATTTTATGTGAGGATTGTGATAGAAAAGTGCTACGGAAAGGACATCCGTGTACAATTCAAATTCATAGATTTTCAACAAGCGTATGATAGGCAAAGGCAAGCTCTCAAAAGCTTTCGAAAAAACATCAGGAGTGGGCAAGAAGCGGCAATTCTATTCAACCAAATATATGACTTTCGCGAGAAGACGAATACGTGGAGTTTTTGACAGGCGATACACAATAAGAACAGGTGAACGAATTTAAATACCTGGAATCGATGGTAAATGTGTAAAACTCAGTCTCTGCAGACAGAATATCACGCAAAATAAATTTGAATATCTACATATCTAGCACTGATAAGACTAGTAGTAAATTTTAGTAGCGAATCAACGATAACAACACGGGAAAGCCAAAGCTTACAGTTTTTGAGTGCAAGTTAGCATGTATGATGCTAGATCTTATTAAGGAGGGGAAATGTATCGAATGTGCCGATTCACTCGAGATCAAAAATGATCAGAACAACATTGACATAATTCAAATAGTCAATTCATCTAGGCTTAGATACACGACTTTGCGACAGAAGCTTTATTTGTTGGATGGACGGTTTTGAACAGAACCTTTAAATTCTTGGCTATCGTGTCTGGCGCTCTGCTGTTGTGGATCGAATTGTCTGGAAGAGCATTGTTGAGGTGACCAAATCTTCACGGGATGTAGCGGTAGCTACACTGTTTCACCCTGCTTCGTTTGATCGGTACCCTGTGTGACAGCAATCAAACGAAATTGGGTCGTGCAAAGCTAATGCATATATAAATGACCTTGATCTGAGTTCCTGAAATCAAAATTAGGTTTTCCAAATTGTAAAATAAAAATTAATAATTTTGATTGAAATTAGCCATTCTGTAAAATTTGAAAATCACACTAAATATTTAGTTCAATCAACAAATGGATTCTTCTTAAAGAATTTAAACCACCATTAAGAAGTTTTTATTATCGTCCGGGCATACTATTATTTTTGGCACAGATACAATGTTTACGACTTTTTTAGTCATAGAAAAACAAAGAGGCCATTTACCCACAATATATCGATCACAAAAAGTGAAAATTTTACTCCCCCCCCCATTTTTAATCCCAGGGTTCTGGTCCAAAGATACACAAACCCTTACAAAGTATGCCATTCAAAATAATATTTTTTCCGAAAAGCCGAAATAAATCTAAAAATAAATAAATTTCTGGTTTGGTGATATAATTCGCCAAATCGATAAGTTCTTGTTTTGTACTATCGGAACAAAGAAAGAGATGAAGTTTTGCAGTTCGTTGCAGCCTGACGAGTAGACCAACTTTTTATCAATACGAAACCACGCAGCCAAGAAAGTCCTAAGGAACTTTTCATTTTTGTAAGGGTTTGTGTATCTTTACACCAGAACCCTCGGGTTAAAATGGAGGAGAGAAATTTTTTTACTTTTTGTGATTGATATATTATGAGTAAATGGCCTCTTTGTTTTTTTATGACTAAAACAGCCATGTTTATAAGGTAGTCTTGAACAAAACCCGGCAAACAAAATTAAGCTTAAACCTAAAAAACGTAGAACTTACTAGAGTTATTAGATTTTTTTAGGGATACACTAGTTTTACCCAAAATTTTATTAATCCTTACTAATTTATACCACAGCTTTTTTTACAGAAATTAGAAACACCTGCATCTAACGTTTTATACTTGTATAGAGTTATCAAATTAAACGAAATAAAATTAACTGGGTCTAGAGGTTGTTGTGGTAACACCCTAACCGTATAAAATATATCATCAATCAATGAATTACTGAAAATATTTTACACCTTTCCTCCTGTGTACGGATTAGTTGTTTGTGGTTTTGTAATTGAAGAATAAGTTTTCACTCTATCAACCATACATAATTCAACTCTGATCTAATCTCACAATTATCTTATGATTAGTTTATATAAATTTATATGGTTGTTGTGTCATTTTTGATTGAGGAAGATGAGCTCATTTAGAGAAACTATCTTATTTATTACATTGTTTATATATCGGGTAAACCTTAGATGTTCTAAGCACATACTCGTACATACATACCATATATAGTATTACAGTATGTATCACTGTCTATTTAACCTCACACCCCATTCTATGTATATTGTGCGCTCGTACATTGACACTTCAATCAACAATAATGATAAAAATCAATTAACTTACAAGAATATATAGAAGTTCGCTTTCATTCATTTAACAATTAAAATGAAAGTGGCTTTGAACATTTCAATAAAATCGAGCTGGGATTTCTTTCTTTTTGTATTTATAGTAGGAGTAAAGTGATACGATGTCCGTCATTCAAGGCGTATAGCTGTATCAAATTACCAAACGAAAAGGAATTTTATGTATAAACAGGTTTCACATCATCGGCTATAATTATATATATTTCAACGAAATCCTTTCTACATAACATCCCCTATATTATTTCTAGAAAATCAACGTCTATAATTTATAGTTGTAGAGTTAGACACATCACAAAACAATAAAGGATGGGAGGGGGAGTGCCATTACTAAACACAATATCTAGTATTTATATCAAAATGAAACCGTATAAATGTCCTTTAATAATACGCGGATATCTAATTTTCATCAATTTAATGAGTCGTAAGATGACTACATTGATATTCTTCTCGTCACTCTAAAACGTGGCGATAATTACATAAAAAATTCATAATGACATTCATAAAAATTTCACAATAAAATTATAAGTTGTAAAATAGCAAAAATATCATTCTCATTGTGTTGCGGCTATTAACTGTTTTAGGAATCATTATACGAATTCTGTTATCGCCATGTCGTTAAGCAACAAAAAAAAAATGATTGTAATAATATTTACCCGTGGTTGCGGAACATGAAACGATCCGCGTTTGGAGGAACCCAAAATATATAGTCTGTTTATCAATCGTCGCACAGTTTTAAAAATTTTTAGAAATCTCGAACGATTGCTATCCAGATGGTCTTAAGATGATATTAAAATGCGTTTAATATATTTTCGCTCGTATGTGTTTCTTAACATTAGATTTTATGTTTAAAAATTTTTTTGTCTTCACTCTTTTCGAAATCTAATACTTATAAGGGCCTAATGCGGTGTGGAGCAGACTGAAATTTGTCTTAAATAAAATGTACCGAATTTCGATATACCGATATACAAGTACTTCGAATAAGCAAACTGTGCTGTGTGGACTGTACAAAGAATTTAATGTAGTTGTATTTCGGCAGAAAAGTCACTGACGACACGCTAATGACTCAACATAAACAGTCAAGTTATTTATGATGTATGTAGGTATTTATTAGCAAATGGAATTAATTTTCGGGTATGACATGTCTGAGACGAATAGTATATGACAAGTTTAACCCTACTGTGACAATTCGAAGACTAGTCTTGTGTGACGTATCAGAGATAAATTGTAGATAGTATGTTTGCGATAAAATGATGTAAATACTATAGCGATTCCGCAAGAATGCGGTTTGATTCTGTCCTCATCCCCTTAGATTTTTATGTAACTTCGAGAAAATGTTCTCTCTATTGAGGAAATATTAAAAACGGCTTTTTGGGGCACTGTAATTGAACAGGGGGCTACACCGTTTTTTGATTTTCGCAAAAATACGAAATTTTAAAAACCTGTTTTCACAAAATACATACTTTTAACTACTTTTATAAATATTTAATTATAATTTTTTATTAATTGTTCGTAAAAATCTCGTCTTTTACTGCTTTCGCAAACAACTTTGATTATTTATTGTTTAAATTTTTTATGTTTGACCATCGTTCAAAATAATAAAAAAAATCGTACTTTGAGACTATTAAAGAAACAGACTTGCTATGAAAAAAACAGGAATAATCAAAATTGTTTAAGCTCCACAAACCATGGGTTACCCTGTCACTAAAAAAATAATATTTACTAAACGAAATGTTTTTATTAACTTATTACTATGCAACGGCTCATTTTAAATATCAATGTTTGTTAATTTTAGATTGCCCAACCTTTCAAAAACAGGATGATTGATCCAATGCTTTTTCTTGCTACTGGTTTTGCTCTTTGAATGTTTTCTTTGGTTTTCTTGACTCAATAAGTTTGGTTTATGAAGGCACTGAACGATATGCTCGTTGGAAAATATAGATGAAGGTAAAGTATTTATGAATGAAACAGTACGCCTTCAATGTAGCGCGTGCTTATGCCAATTTTGTAATTGTTTACATTTTGATGTCGACAGTTAGTAGCTAAACTGGGAAAACTAATTTTTTATCAAGTATACGAATATAATTGATAGCTTCAAGACAGCATCACCTGCTTAGAGGTGGCTCATTAAACACAACAGAAACAGTATGAGGCTCAGGGGACAACAAAAAATGTTTATACTTTGATGTGCTAATCGCATTCTTATAGGACGCAGAGACATGCTTGAAAGCGTAAAAGGCTAATTGAAAAAAAAACACGCAAGATATTGAACTTAATTTTTCAATAAATATTTAGGTGCCTTCATATATTGATATCTGGGGTTTATGAAGCAGCTGGCGGCAATAAAAGAAGGATAAATCTTATGGGGTAAAAAGTGATTGAACCATTTTCGTTCTGCGTAGCTTTTGAAATCCTGGAAATTTACTTGACGGAATTGTCAAAATGCAAGTGCAAAGAAATGCAATAAAAATCATCGCGTCGGTCATTGTTGAATTGGTTTGGGTGCCATTAATTCCGTGTGGATTGCTTACTTGGACGAAGGATTAATTCAGCCTAAATTGGTCAATAAATGGTTAGGAATTTAATAACATTTATAAAATTTAGTGACATCTAGGTTTAAGTAGTAGCATTAGAAATAGTTTTATAACAGTTTAGTGGTATTGCAGATTATAATAGATTAGTTGTCTTTGATTGAGACGCGTTGCGCGATGGAATAAAAGCGAAAGTGAGTAGTGGAAAAAAATAAGTGGTGTTAGAAAGCGAAAAATGGTGTGTAAAGTGAAAAGTGGTGTGATTAAAATTAATTGTAAATTTTAGTGTTGTTAAATAATAGCAGGAAAATCATATTAGTTCAGTAAATATTAGAGAAAATGTTCGTGAAGCGGTGTAAATTACGCGAATTTATAACTGTATTCATAATCCAATGGATAAGAACCGAAATTGACGGGCAGATTCGTAACAATTGTTGACAGCGGTGCGATGCTTCCAGAATGGAAGTGTAGAAGATTTGGCGGACAAAAATAAGGTTGTTGAAATAATTCTCGAATTATATGAAAAAATGGATACTATACAAGTGTTGATTGCTCTTCAAGATGTGGCACAATAAACGGATCAAGAAAGCAAAGATTTGACGTGAGCAATAAAACGAAACAAAAAATTGAAAAAATTAAGACGAAACGAAAACATCGAGGAGAAACTGAATCAAGTGAGAGACAAATTTTCGGCAAGCGAAATAATATAGGGGATACGCAGCAGCAGGTTGAATACTCATGTAACGGTCAGGAGCAGATGTTGGAAATGACTGTTGGTAATATGGTAGTACCGGGTGATGAAAAGTGAGTGCCAGTCGTCGGGAGGAACCGTTGGGCTTTGTGGATCCGATGATTTTGGCGTAACGGATAACGACAGTAAAGGACGATGTCGGTAAGGAGACTTACACAAAAATGAGAAAGACGTTACAAGTGCGCAATTGTAGCAGCTACGTTTGGACGGGATACTGGAAACAACTTGAACGAATGTTGGCCAGATCGCTATGGAAATATTAGAGCAGACATCTTAGAACCGCATGAAGTGCGGTTGGATAGAACATTGAAATGTATCAGGAAAATAAACCGGCTATCGCGAGTTGAGATTGCAGTTTGTTCATCAGTTGTGACTGCTGCTCTAGCAGGTTGGTTAGCGGAAACTGTGTTTGGCAATCCACAGGAATGCTGTCCAGCGTTGGCGGTATGTGTATTGCAACGACCCGTGGATGGGAAGAAGTTTTGTGAGGAAGTTGCAAACATGAGAAAAGGATCCACGATCATCATGGAGCAGCATGGTTTTTGAATATAGGAGAATACCGCCAGTTGGAAAATATGTGGAACTTATCTCCCAAAAGAGAGCCGTATGAAGGGCAAACGACATGAAAGATGGTCTATGAAAGAGATATGCAGAAGGCGAGAAATTTGGAGCAGCGACAGGGATATTAAGTGGAACGGGTTGAACGATGTCACCAAAATTCGAGAGGGTCAGACGAAGGCGGAAAAACCACCAATGGCATGCCGGTCAAGAAGGACGATGCCAATGAGGGCGTTGCCCGTTTTCGAGGATGACTGGGTGTCGAGTGTGGACGACTCGCACGGCGTGGCTAATTTTTCATCGGTGGCGGAGCAGATTGTTATCAAGAATAAGAGTAAGGTGGAATGGACCATAAATGGCGAGGTTGGATGGAATCAAGAAGGTTTGCAAAAGCGGTGGTTTGAATCCTGCTCGGGATGCATAGGCCTAGATTTGGGTGGTTAATTGGTAATTTGGCCGACATGGTTGGTAATTTTGTCGAGACATTAATTCACCATGAATTGGTCAATCCAGGGTTAAGAGTTTAATGACATTTATGAAAATTAGTGACATGTAGGTTTAAGTAGCAGTATTAGAAATATTTTTATAACGATATAGGGCTTTGCAGATTACAGCAAATTAGTTGCGATTGTTTCACTATTATTTTCACTTTTGTTTCTGCGCTTGCTATAGGAAAACTGTAGCCGTCGAAAATTAACATCGAATTCAATAGTAAGGCTCCAGGTTATTGATATTGACTTAAAAGTGACGAGAAAAATACAAAGTTATTAATCATTCTCATTAGTCAATGAACCGTGATCGATGCCTTGGACAAAAGGTCAACAGCATAAAAGGACGAAAAATAACATGGACAAAATACTAACTAGGCAAAAAGGCCAAAATGGCGGGACAGATAAAAGACCAACACGAATAATAGACCAACTAGCGCAAAATTCCGATATGAAGATAAAACTAAAAGCAAAACGCGGACACAAAAGGGTTTTTGGGACCTTTTTTATCTTACCCAATAATTTCCATACCTGGATTTTTTCGAGTTTGCTAGCCTATTGTGTCAACGCTTAAAAATATGTTTTGGGGTGGTTGACTACGTCTACGTTGGCCATTTGTCTGTCGAGTTTTTATCTTGATATGAGTTGGAATATATTTAAAAGTTTGGTTTTTAGAGCTATTGTTTAACTCAAGGATATGGAGAGTTCACTGCTTCCAGAATATTGTTTTTAAAAAAGGACGTTTTATAGTTAATCCTTTTGTATATAAATATAGTAAGAGTAACGTTTCGAAGAATTAAAAATCTAATTCAAAAGGATTTTTTTTAATGGTTATCACATCCATTATAAGGCGGCTCAAATGTCGAGACTCTGAAAACAGAAGAGAAATATTGAAATTTTTTCACAACATGATCCTTTATGTTTCTAGCCATATATTGTAAAATCTATCTAACAACACTTACGTATATTGTAAATGGAACACATAAAGTTAGTAATACGAGTTAGTAAAACTACAAACAAAAGTTTGAAAGACTATTTCTCGAATTTTACAAATTGCCAGCTTTTTTAGAAATATCGATTTTTACAAAAACTTAAAGTAAAATATTTAAGCTTTTTATAAAGCTTTGAAGCCAGAAATTTTTTATATTATCCAAACGATAAAAATCTTCTATAGCAAAAATTATTTGAAAAGATTAATTAGCCTAATTTGTGGCGAATGCTTTAGCGAAGAACTCGTTTTCAAATTAAAATATTTATTACGTGAGCAAAAAATTTGAGGTTTAAATAAATATGTTTTACGCGTACTACTCTGCTTCGTTCATAGCGTTGTACACCTACAACGAGTAGTAATACGTCAAAATGGTTAGAAATATTAAGTAAAAGAAGCGTTAAGGGTCGATTATGACCTTGAATGCCTTAGACTAAAATAAAATTTAGCTCACTTTACTATTAAAGTCATTAATTAAAATTAATATCCATCTGTTGTTATTCTAAAATACACGAACTGAAAAAAAATGATATCCGGTACCAGTATTTCAAAAATATTCGCCTTTCCGGAGAGATTTATCACTTAATTAAAAACTTTTCTAATTCAGGTCTCATAAAATTTACCACCATGATCTAATCAAATTGTACCAAAAATGTTTGTATTTGTTGGTTGTTTATTCCCCATCATGACGCATCGTATTATACGTAGAGAACAACAAAAAACACTCATCCACCCACTCATTAAATGCAATTCCATTTTCCAGCTACGAGTATCTGCACGTCTCTATGTAACGTAAAATAAAAGTAAAAACACATCAAACGCGACGATAACAATAAAATTAAATAGAAAGACACTGTTTGGGTGGATGAATTTTCTTTTTCTTATACTTAAAGTTTTGTTTCTTTAATTTGGGTGTTAGGAAAACACAGCACAGAGCGGCGCAGCAGCTATAAAAATAAGAACGGATGTAACATAACAAAACGGAAAATAAAACAAAAACAGGAAAATTAGGTGTTGCTTTATTTTCATTTTATATTTATTGGTATATAATGTAAATGCGTGTGCGTGTGTGTATACATGAGGTGTAATGTTAGGGTGTAGGGTGGTGGTGTGCAAAATAACATAATAATCATAATAATAGTATTATACAACAAAATACAACAATAATAAAACATAAAAGCAACAATTACATTATGAAAAACATCTAAACTAAAATGTAAATGTAAGTAAGGAAAATGCAATGTCGGAAAATTGTACAAGTACAGAGTTAGAAGAATTCTAGTGGATACGTCGTTATGACACATACTTAGGTACAAACAAAAACTATTTGATGGTCGTTTTAAGCTATATGCGGATACTTGTTTAGCTTTAATTCTAATGTTGCTTGCACACGAGGCCCAAAACAATTTGTTTATGATTAGAATATATGGATGGAGGTATATTGATGAATTTTGGTTTATTGTTTTTAAGATTCAAAACGTTAAAAATTAAATCAAAACAATACAGAGAAATATTTTATAAGTAATATATGTACGTATGGGTGTAAGATGTGTGATCGCAAAAAAGGAGGCCGACGATTGACTCTTTATATGAAATCCAACGCAGGTAGATTCAAAAATTACATCTGGCAACACGAACGTAAAATAAAGCAAAGAATTGTCGATTTTTATAATTTTTAATTTTAAAATTCCTCTCAATAAGAAACAACATTTTAATCAAAATATCTTAAGACGAGCAACAACGGAGCTTCACCGATAAAAACAATTCTCTCTTCTTACTGATAACCGCCGAAACCGGAGATACAGTGAATTAGATCAGTTCAAGTAACCTGAGCACAAATAAACGCTTTTCTCCGCTACTTCTGGTTCACTTTAAAATCCAGATTCTAAGCGCTAACCATGGTCACTCAAAAATAATTTCTAGAGACAAAAGCATGAACATAGCTGATGACTAGAAATTGAAAGAAAATTCAATAAGTTTCCGTTCGCGAAGAGTAAACGTTCTCTGGCAGAGTTGAAGCAGAGTGATAGTAAAAAAATAAGAATATTAGTAATGAGATAAATCAGGGACACTGGTAATAGCGGAAAACGCAATGAGCAGTATCCATTCCAGTGATAACGGACGCTTTGAATGTCAATGATATGGAGGCAAACAAGAAAGCGGAAACACTCTCGATAGATCCTGAGAAGTTCATATCAGCGGTGTTGCTTAGTGGCCTCAAGGATATAGATGGTTGACGAGCAACCTGAAAAGTTCGAGTTTGAGTTAATGAACCTTGACCACTGCAACAACATTGGCTCTGAAATCTCACGCGGTTATTAGAACTTCTGTTTGAAAATTGACAACCTGGAAAATTACGAAAATCTTCTTGATTGAATGAACCATCAGAAAATTCTGATAATATTTTTCTTCATCTTAATAAACAAATTTCAGGAAAACCAGACCACTTATAAATTTTTGTTGCCACCATGTGAGGTTCAAACACGTGGCTCTCAAATATTGGCCATTTTAGAGATGAGGGAAATGCGCGGGATAATTTTGTCGCATTTTTAAGGACATTTAAATACAAAAAAGAATGACTGGTTTTCAGTCTCGTACGAGACAGGTCTCTAAAGTATCATCCTCTTGATGAACAGCTCTCGAAAAGTTTTAATTGCGATAAAAAATTCAATCATAATAAACGTTTTAAAATATCGTAGGTACAGACGAATACCCAGATGAACGAATTTTTTTTTAGTTTAAGAAGAATTTGAAGTACGAACTCCCAAATCTAGAAACCTTCACCGGCTTTTATAACCTCGATCTATAATCCTACATTCACGTTGCTTCCTAAAAAGACTGCGGGAATCATAGCAAAACAAACCTAGGCATATATTGGGAAAACTAGAGAAACTATTATTGCCAGTCGAGAAAATATATTACATGGTGGAAAACATTACTGCTGCCAATAATTAGCGACCAGCGCTAAAACGGTGGATTTATTAACTAAACCGCTAATAACAAAATTGTTGTTTTTTCCAATTCTTTCAAACGATATGCTACATGATTATATGGGAACGAGAAATATTGGAAGTGCTTCCAGTGCTATAACGATAGTTTTGAATACTACGAGTGCTTCGAAAAATTTACTTCATTCTTCAAGATCTTTTCAATGATATACGACATATATTATATGATAATTGCATAAGTAGCTAGCAATGCTAAAACGATCGATTTGTGAAGTAAAGCACTGATTGCAAAATTGTTGCTATTTACAATACCTTTGAAATGATATGCCACATGATTATATCGAAATAATAAAAGTCGTAACTGACCTCCAGCGCCACAACGATAGTTTTGAGTACTAAAGTGTACAGTAAAATGTACAGCATTCTTTAAGACTTTTTCAACGATATACGATGAGTACATATTCTATAACAAACGAAAAATATCCTACCGGCGACAAACGGGGGATTTATGAACTAAAATTGTATGTAAATTGTTACTATCGGGTGTTGCTATCGGGAGCTCGTTTCTACTTGCTGGGAAATTTCAAAAAGGAATTTTTTTTTTACAAATTGAAAACGAAGCAAGCTGACATGTTGTTTATAACGACAAGTCAAATTAAATGTCAATTTAGATATTTCAGATAATTAACAGCCCGTTTAGTGGCAATGAAGTGGACATTTTTGGGACTTCCCCTATCTACAGAAAATTCTTTCGTTGAGATTTTACATATGAATACTATTATTGACACAAACCATTGTTAACGATTCAAAATGTCAGGTTAACAGGCACCAAAGTGTTGCTGATAATTCGAAATGTCACATGATCAAGTGAAGCTAGATGCATTCAATAGTAGAACGACAATACGAGTAATAGATAAAGGTCGAATAGATAATTGGCACACAGCAAATCAGACTCATCCAAACAGACGGATATACTTTATTTTGCATTTTTGGGTTTGGGGACCTGCAGAACGTCGACTTTCAAAACAAAAAGTTTTTAAGGTTAGGTTTCAGTGGTTACTATCACACACTTAGGCCAATTATTTTCATCATTAAACTCCCTTTAAAACCATCTAGTGTTATTCACATAACGTAAAACATTTCGATTAAAGCTTTCGATATCAGAGAGGCTGTCCATAGTGTATTTGCCCAAGTGATCATGTCTTCTGCCAGCTAGCGCAAGACATGAGCATAGGAAGTGAACAAGAGTATCCTCCTCCTCCTCGCCCTTGCAGCTTCTGCAGAAGTAATTCGCATCCAGACCCAACCTTCTCGCATGATCTCCGAAAAGGCAGTGTCCGGTAAGTATTCTTACGATTCTACCTAAGTCACGCTTCCTTAGCTTTAAGCTCAACTCATGCTCATGCCATACTGGCTTCACTACCCTGCTAGTCAGACTTTCGAGCCACCTAGCATTTGCCAAGGCAACTGTTTTTCTATGACTCGCTGCTTTCAGCATAGACATAGGCTTTCCCTCACATTTTCTTCCTGGTTCCAGTTGGAGAGTCGTATCGTACCTTGTTGATGAGTCTGCCCTACAATTTTCCTCAACGTCAGAGTGGCCCGGAACCCAGACCAACTGGATATTGAAGTATTCACTCATCTCGTTAAGAGATGTTTGACAATCTAATGCCACCCCTGACACCAGGCAAACTGAATGCAGTGAAAGAATGGCCGCCTGACTCTCCACACAGATTGTGATATCAGTCAACGATATTACACTGTACTTCAACCAGTTAATAACCTCTTCAATGGCTATAACTTCAGCCTGGTACACCCTCAAGTTTGAATAATAGTTCGTTGATTACTATATTCCAAATAAGTGCAGTGTCCTCTCTGGCAGTGTTCCCCGAACAACATGTTTTCTGACGAAGGCTTCCCCCATCCCCGCAATAATCCTTCTGTTTCCCAGCACGTGAGTAATAAGCCTGGTTACTGGGTGTTCAATCTCAAGTGGCAGCAACCCCTCCATAATTGCCCCCATCTACACGTTGTTGAAAGCGCCCTCGATATCGAGAAACGCCACCAGCGAGAATTCCTGAAAATCCAGTGACTTTTAAATTTCCCGAACCAAGACATGTAGTGCCCGACTTACCTTGCGTACCAACGTATGTTGAGACTGTGTCCAGTTACTGGTTACAATTCTCGAACGAATATATGTAGACATTCAGCAGCCTTTCCATGATTTTCAGCAGGAAAGATGATAGGGATATTGTTTTTAAGTCCTTAGGGTTGCTGTGCGAGCTTCTACCCGCTTTTGGGATGAAGATTACCCAACCTCCCTTCATTTCTTCGGAATGTACCCCAGCTTCAGACACCCTTTGACGATAATCTCCAGCCAGGGAAGTAAAACCTCCGAGTTCTTCTGAATTTCTGCTGGTACAATCCCAACTACTGGTCCAACTACATGATATTTTTTCAAACGTGTTTTTGAATTGCTGCACTAAAAATCAAAATCGAAGAATCCCTCGACCGAATCAGTGGAGACTCGGAAACACATGAGTTTTTTTTGTTTTCTTAAAGTGGTTTACTCCTTCATCATTATAAGATTGATTAGGCGTATGGTCAACAGATTTTTTCACTTTACAAATTAAATTTTATTCGGGATGACGTGCCAATTTTGTAATTTAGTGTTGTCATCGTATTAAGTCTACGCCAGTATCGTAGTAGATTATATAATTCCCTGATGGATTTGGAGTAACTTTCAGAAACCTCTATTTTACTTCTTCTTCTTTAAGACGTTGGTTGCTCTAAGGCGCACAGTTTACGAATACCCCAAAGCAGATCACGTGTTGCCAGATGTAATATCTTCTCGATTTATATTTGTTTATAACATGAAAGGTATGATTATATTTGAAAAGAGCCAGGATATAAGTATATGAAGACCGAATTATAAAATGCGAAGTACTGAAAAGAGTCCGTAGCGACATCTCCCCAAAAATTTCGCAATCACACAAAAAACCAAATTAGAATTAATGAAATTGTATTATTAAAAATTAATACATGAGATTGATTATACAATAAAGTTAATAATGGCGATTTTAATATTACTTTCATATAATGGGCGCAATCAGTACATGTTTTCATTTTTTTTTTATTTTAGTTGCATCGCAATCACATTGCAAATTCAACTTGACTTACTTATTTAAGTAACGACCTTGATTATCATATTTTCGGATGTACGCACTTGCCCTGAACAAATAAAAAGTTTGTAATATACATAATTCACTTTTTAAAAAAAATTAAATAAATTATATATTAATTAAAAAATTGTTTAAATATGTACAAAAAAATTTTAATTTGGTATTGACTTACGGTTTTGGTTGTATCGTATTGTTTAGCGTGTCGTGCCATTGTAAATCTGTGACTAGGGTTATATCAGGAACACAAGGCCTACATGTTAGCATCGTTTGTTTGCCAACGGCTAATGTTTGTACGGGTAACACAGGTAAAATTTCTACATGTGGTGTATTACTACTCCTTAGACATTCCTCTGATGTGATTTCATCTGGAAATATAAACAAAAAATTTATTTTAATACAGGATACGATACGAGTATAGACGCGTCACATACGAAATAAATTAGGTGCGGGATAAATTGAATCATCCAGTAAATATGCATTTTTATTATATTACGTATGATGAAAAATGAAAATTTTCCATTTCATTTCTTCCATTTTCATCATCCCTATACAACACACATAAACATGCTACATTCATAGTGAATTCCAGCTACATTTATAGACGGAGGATACGTGGCGTCAAAATAGGAAAATAAATCGTGCAAATTGTGTACATATATAGGGATACCGTATACGCGGATATTTATTATGATGGGTTTTCCGTTGATGGTCCTCTAAAAAATATAAACAAACATCATGGCTTACACACACGCAAAAAATAAATAATAAAATAAATGTTAAAAGCAGCCAAATAACCAAATTTAATTTTAATGGATATCAAGTATAGCGTAAGTACCTTTTATATACGGAAAACATTCATTCATATTTAAGTGAAAAGGGACGCGTTATAAATGTACAGCCGTACTTTATACGTTAATTAACTGTTTTATATGTTATATGTTTTCTTAAATAGCATATAACATACTTATATGTTTTATGTTCGGTTGGAGGATATGTTCTATTCATACACTTGATGATGTGTAATAATATTAAGGATAATAAAAAAGCATAACAAAGTGTTAAGATACATATTTATATTAAAACACTCAACCCCTGTGAAATCAAAGTGAAGATATGAAATAATGAGTTTGGTGTCAAGCACGAGTCCTGAAGCTCGCATATCACATCAACCATTCTAGTATTGTCACCAGCCATTTTTGATAAGCAACTGTCATTACAGCAACTGAAGGTTAATTTTATCGATTTTTGGCAACGGTTAGTTCATACCAGTTGTTCACAGATGGCACAAAACAAATAGCACCTGGTGGTAATTAATTCGAAGTTCCCAAACAAATTAAGTAGTTGTAGTTTAAAACTAAATAATGTTTTTGAACGTTAGCGACATCTATCAATAACAGATATGAACGAATCGGTAATTTAATTAGTTGAAAATGTTGACACAAACAGATGCGTCAGACATACTGGAGTTTAAACCATTCGAAATAATTAATATTCAACAAAATGTGGTATGGCACCTATAAAAAGAATACTTTACATTTCTTACGTAACGAACGGTAAATTATGGTAAAAAATGTAGATAATATATTTATGTTTAAAACTAATTATTATATTATATTGGTGTTTAAAACAAGATTTAATTGCTGTGGTTGTTGTTTGGGTTAAAAATAACACAAGTGATGGTTTTGTAGTTTTAAAAAGATGGCGCCAAGTAAATTTTTTACATTTATTACATAACGTAAAAAATAACGCATAATTAATAGAATTTTACATGTAATTAAGTAGTTGTGTAGGATGTCTTCAAGTTGAGACTCTACTTGAAGTGACCGTTAATGGGTCGGTTAATTTTTCATCAGTTCTGTTCCAGACAGTATTAAAACGACGACAGATTTCAATCTATAGTCCAATGTGAAATGTCGTGTAGATTTGCATGAGCACCTTGCAGAGAGATGAGCTAAGAATGTGTTTCGCCTTTCATTGCTTGTGTGGGCTTCTTGAATCAATAATTTAGGGATTGGTAGGTCGAAGTGAGTGTATTTTAAACTCGACCTCCAACTCGCAAGACATCGTAAATATTGTGCACCTCTTTTTGATTTATCATCGTCTATCCTGGGATTTTTTTTTGTTTAAGTTCTCATTCGAAAGGCACATGTAGAAAAATCTAATCTCATTGCCATGATCCTTTTGATAGTACTAAAATTTGAGTAGCCCAAATAAAATTTTCCAAATATGTTGCATAAGTGGAGCAGACTGAGACGTTCACCCATAAATTGTTAGGGATTAGTTGATTGTGTCTAATACATCTGAATGCTCAGTCCCAAATACTTTAAAATTTTGGGGATTCCGCGTAATTCCCTTTTAAAGCTTATTCGAACTTAATTTCACGGTGAAATTTTAATAATCTTTTAGGTTCTGAAGAAGGACATATTCCGAGATTTGCATTATGACTTTGGCTTGTATCAAAGTTTGATCGAGCTACTAGTATTGTAACAGAATAGAATACATTCAATGACTCACATAAATAATTTTTTGGTTGGTCATGATTCATTTTTTTCCTTGAGGTTCAATTTAAATTGCAATAGTTAAAAATGATAAGCTCGAGTTAGAGTCGATAACTTCTACGAGTTATGAGTATTTTCCAGGTTTCAATAGGCTAAATTCTTGGATTTGCATGGCCTGAGCTTTCTCTAGGTTGTTACCTCCTGCAACGTAGAAGTCACTCATTATTATCTTCTTTCCAATTCTTAAACTTTATTTCACCTAGCTGTCACTTCAAGTGTACTTGTAGCTATCTGCACATTGGTTGGATCACTGCGTGATGAGGAATTTAATAATCGCTCTTGTAATGGTCCTTACTTTCAATCAGATGTCCCTGATAGCCTTACATAAATTCCTGATATCCCTTTCAAAATTCACCGGCCACAGATCAACTTCGTTCAAGGTGCATGAATTAAATCACACCTCTGTTTGGATGGTCCGTATGTTAAGTTAAAAAGCAATTAGTGCCATATAAGAACGTCGTTGTTTCTTCGGTAATTCAGCTGATAATGATCGTCGCGCAGCTTTCGTGTAATAAACATCTCAAGCTGTATTTCTTCTACAAAGTAACCCCATAGAGGTACGGCCTCACGAGGTAACCCCATAGTTTGTTGAGAATGATTATGGTTTATTTCCTTTTACATACAACCTGGTTATCAGAATATTAGATAGTAATCAGCACAAAATCAGATGTCGATTTTTATAACTATAATCAACCGCATTAGGTAATCTAAATGTCTCTTTTTCATAGTCTGAATGTTCTTCAAAGAGTAGGCGAGTTCCACTCGCTTTCATTTGTGTACCGTGGTCAGCTATGCGCGTTGGCAGCTTGAATTTATTCGCAATGCGTTGTCATTGTATTCTCTTTAACCGCCTCAATTTCAGAGATAAACGGTTGTACTTCCTTCATAAATAAATAAATATTAAATATTTAATGAGCCACATTAAAAATATCCAATTGTAACTTTTTTCTGATCACAATCGCATACCGAATCCGAGTGCTCTGCATAAAATAGCTTTATAGTTACTTACTCTGCTTTCAAGTGCGAAAGAGTAGCTATTGCTGCTTTTAAATGGCATTTTGCTCGCTGGTTAACGTAGAATTAGTTGATGAATCGTATGATGCTAGCTCCAATAAAGCATAATCTGCAATTAAAATTGTCGACAATCTTTTGGAGCATCTGGACCGTGCGTATAACGAAGAAGGCAATAGCGATTCAATCAAAAATGAGCCTCATTGCTGAATAAAACAATTGATGTTTACGATGGTAAATTAACTCAACGTCTATTGAGTGCGGTTTATAAATTAGAGTAGGATGAGTCTTCGCATAAATCCGCGATCCATAGCTATCCGAATTAATGGCTTGAATGAACGATTATATCAAGCGTAAAATGGACATAGTTCGCGGTATGTTTTACGAACTTATATTTTCGAAAAAATAAGCCCTTTCCAAAATGTCACTGGGAAAAGTGTTGCGAATTCGAAAATAACAATAAAAAACACTCTGTACAACAAATCCACTCAGTTGGCCTTTTTCAGAGTCACAACGATATCTCATATTGAAATTTCATTTACATTATACAAACCGAATACAACCTTAGTAATTGAGGATAGCCTGGTTCATCATACTCGACTCGACTATTGAATTGCAAGGAACTGCGAAATGACTTAAATCCAAGCAAATTGGCCATTATTAGCATTTGAATTTTAACAACATGAATGAATGAACAAACCGAGTTTCAAAATAATCGGTTGAGACATTGTTGAATCCCACTTAAATTGACCATTTACGGAACTCATATTGGAATCGAACTTTTAACAACAAAAAAATAATTCTCGAACGGTTTAGAAATTGGCCCTTTTCATTACTCCAAACGTAATTTCATTCAAATTGGCAATTTTCCAGACTACATCCAAGATAAATATTAAAATTCCGTTTCTACCAATCACAAGTTTTATTCAAATCAGAATTACGCGTCCTTCAATAAAATTGCCGCGTTTCCCGAGCTCAAGCCGTGTTCGTAACCAATTTTGGAATTCACCGCTTTTTGGCTTTCCCAAATTTTTATCAAAGCCTTTCAAACACAAATATGTTTTCGCAATTGTCGTTTTCGAATAATTGTCTTTTCGGCTAACTATGACGATCACAAAGAAACGTTAGAAAATGGCACAAAGATTAGAAAGTAATTGGTTTTAAAATGGTTACATTTGTTGTTATGTGAGATTGAACAAGATTTCCAAAATAATTTTAGCTGAAGTTATGAGTGAAGTTAACCCAGAACTTCAGCTAAAACGATAGAATACTTCTAGAAGATGGCCCATTCGTGAGCTTGATAAAATCCGATGTGTAAGATCCAAACGGATTTCTTCAACGATTTTTGGATGGAGTTCTGGAATATGGACACGTAGGATAGAAGAATGCCGTTTGTGTACCCATTTTGATGAAATTTGGTAAGCAGGTTTCACATGGGATTTTGAAATGTTTCGGTACAAAAATCATGTAATAGTACTTTTCCTGTTGCAATACATAAAATTGGCAACTTTATTTTATTTTATTTTACTGGCGCTTGATCCAAGATACCTCCATATTAATGGTTAATCCAATGTTGCTAGAAGAGGCATTTCGTCATCGCGTTTCCCCCCATTTTACAAATAATTTTATGCTGTACCCATGCAGTAACTAAAATTTGTATTAACGCAAGAAACCGTTGCTTATATAACGTAGGTTAAATATGATCAAAATAATGAGCAAGCCAAATGGACAGTTCATCCTTGTATTAATAAAACGATGTGTACGGGTTAGTGTTCTCCAAAAATACGACTGGGTTCGGAGCGTAAAGCGATAGAGCATATATTGGGATGAAACTGAGTGTGTTGATGAATATGGGATTCTAAAATGTTGTCTGGGCCTTGTTCTGTAACATACTGCTTGAATGGAGCTAACAACATCTCAGCATTTTGCAATAAAGTCGGCTCGTACGAATAAAATGAGGCTTCAATATAAATTACGGTAGTGAGTCTAGAAAATTACTAATTTTGAAGGGGAATTAGCTAAAACCACAAAAATAATTTTCTTGTTCAATTCAGATTGCCCATTAGTCAGAATCACTTTCAAAACTCGAAATTATAATCCTATTTCCATCAAAAGTATCAAGTTTTATCACAATCAGTTGATGCCGAACTCATATTGGGAGTCCCATATTTAGTTCTATTGCAATGGCTTGAGAAATGGTCTATTTCTAATGAAATTACTAATCTAAAATCACATTACAAACTTAGGCGGAAATTTTATTTTCATCATAGAGATCGAATATCGTTTCATCAATCGTATGAAAAATCAAATTTGCCATTTTCCAGAATTACACGCAGAGTTCAAATTCGAATTCAATTTTTAAGTTTAGAAAAAAATACTGGGTCGAGATAAACGGAACCTATGCATAGTTGAGGGAACACCAAAATTGATTTTCCTGAAATTCGGTTCCCGAACGTAACGAAATTATCGCTCTTGATGAACTAGAGTTTACTGTGCAACGTTGATTTCGATGAACGGACATTTTCGATGAATTGCAGTTTTCGGCGAATTGTGTTTTCGGTGAATTATCTTTTTTCGTGAATTATCTTTTTCGTTGATTTGTTCTTTTCGATATTTGCTGTTTCCCATTAACTGTCGTTTTCGGTCAATTGTGGATGTCAGCGAATTGATTTTCGATGAATTGTTATTTTCGGTGAATTATCACGTCATTAATGCAAATACATACCGAAAACCATTAGAACCGCATTTTTTTTTTAACTCACTAACGATTCACGATTTTCAAGACTTAGGTTACAATTTACACGATATCGTTTACAATCCATATATTATAATACTGAACATGAAAAAAGAACAAATATAATTAACTTTTATCATCAAGTTAAAAAGAAAAACGGAATAAACCTTCCAAAAACAGTGACCAACAATACAATATCACTATCACCCTAAAAGGTGCTGATAAGATCCAGCAAGTACCATGGGAATTTCACATCATTATTTTTTGTTACCTTGGGTTACAACTGAGTTGCCTTTTTTGCAAATAAATTTATTTTAAAGCAGCTCGTATTCTCCTGCATGTACGGTAATAATAATATTTTTCTACCCATGCACACATTTTCACTCACGTTGCCAGACTATTTATGTAAAATTAACAAGTCCATTACATTTCTAATTATATATTCCCATGTCACCTGCAGTAAAAACTGTAAATTTGGGAAAATTCTCATTATACCTGTATGGCACAAAAAATACCAACAAATTCTAGGAAAACACCAAAAGCCTGTTAAATCAACACAGACCATAAAACAAATTTTCAACTAACAACAAATATAAAACAAATCTCTTTGCCTTAGATCCGCATGTATACCTACCTATAATAAAGCTTTCCACTCCTGCCACCAGAATAAAAACAAGCGAGCACAAAACACGAAAAACAGAAGTTTGTTTTACATTTTCTCTAAATACAATCAAAACCAAAATAAAAAATAGCGAAAAACAACAAAATTTTCTTTTATTATTAGAAAATCTAACAGCAGCACACGAGGAACAACAAAAAATCTATTTTGTTACCACAGATGTTGTTGGAATTTTCTTGTGTTTCGTGTTCCTCTTGCGCTTGGGATACTTGGAGCAAAACATAAAAATAATAAATAAATAAATAAATAAGAATAGAAGAAAGTTTCTTGTGTGCGCTTCAGCTAAAGTAACTCGGAAACACAAAAAACTTTTCTTTACATTGTTTGCCATGAAAACTTGAAAATCGTATTAAATCTCATTTACAATTTTTTTATTTTCAATTTTTTGTTGGGATGCTGTATTTTTTGTGTTGCCTTGTTGGTTACATTTTCATATATTGTTGGTATTTTTGAATGTACACCAAGGGTTGTATTTATAGAATATAATTGAATCACATTTAAACGAGGTAACTTATGATACAGTTTCGATTTTTCCAACTGTACATAATTTCCTTTACAGCAACCGACACAACAATCCCAACAAGAATTATTTATTATTATTGTTACCGAACATAAAACTGAAAAATTATATAAGAAAATGTTCTAACCAATATAAATACGTCATTTGGTGTGGAAATTAATCTAAACTAATTTCTGTTTGGGTTTCTTTTATTTTATTGGGTGTGTGGGTGTGTGAGGCAAATAATTATAAAAGAATAAGATCTGCTGAAGAAAAAGCTTTTTCCATTCGACACATGAAACGAAATAATGTTAAATCTAATTTTATTTTTTTATTTTTACTCGAATTCGATAAAATTGTAATAAAATTAAAGAAAAAATTCAAACTTGATGCATGTGTGCTCGAGCTTTTTTGATATTTTATTGGGGGGATGTGTCTGACATTAGTGGTTGGAAATATCTCTTACAGCGTGCGTCATGTTACATTTTTTTGTTAGACATAAATTTAATTTGGAAATTTGATCCATTAGACAAAAAATTGATTGTTACAAATGGATATAGACTTTTTGATGAAAACGAGATGAGCATAACATAAAAATTGTGGATCAAACGAAATTATATATAACGGAAATATGGGGGGCTGGCAAAACCAAAATAATTCAATGTTATCGTTCGTGAGGTTACTAAATTTTATTCTGGTAAACACTTCCTTAAACCAACTAGTTCATAAACAAAGACCGTTTAATTTACTTTATTACTTCTAACCACGAGAGATAAATAAATATTTTTAAAATGCGTACATCTAATATTGTGCGTGTATTGTTGGAATGAACGAAACGCCTACGAATTTAATCACGATGAAAGAATAAAATGTTTGTTTGCAAATTTTTTGGGATCCTGTTTCATTATGTTTAAATAAGGATTTTTTACTTGAATAAGTTTGTTCTTGCAAATAACATTTGATTAAGCATAATGTAAGTTAATCAAAATAAAGTAATCATTTTGGAAAACTTTCCATATCAAAACATGTTGCTGTTCGGCCCGGACAAAGATGGAAAATACTATTTATTAAAAATATAATTTATTTTTAAAAAACAGATTGAATAGCAAAATAAAAAATCATCATAAAAATTATCGTATCTTAAAAGAAAGCACAAATAAAGTACATTTTGGAAGCTCTACAAAATAGGGGTTAACTCATAACAAATAATTTTATTAAAATAAATTTTATAACTTTAATACTTTTAAATCACTAATTTTATTGGTTTATTTATTATTGATTTATTATGCTAATAAAGTTAATTATGTTAATTACTCCTACGTTAAAAAAATGGCGATCAGTACTATTTTAGGAAAAACTTCAAACGTCTATTTGGAAATACGAAGTTTATTTTATACCTCAAAATAAAACAAAATGTGAAGATTTTTTAGCGATTTGCGAACATTTAGACGATTTTAAAACATCAGGAAGTTCTACAAATAATTTCATTCCAAAATATTTATATTTGGTACGATTTGTTTAAAATTCAAAGTTAAAGTGCTAAAACTTTAAGAGATCATTTTCGAAATGCTTGGAGATCCTGAAACGAACTGCGATTAAATTAGGCTATAATATATTGCGTCATTCCGCTTTAATCTTCTTTCGAATATGAAGTATATTTTAACTGTCAGTTTCAATTCCTCACTTCCAATACGTAATTTGCTGAATGTTCCTTCGTCAACGTGATGACTTAAGAGCCGTAAAACAAATCAGACCTTATTTTCTACCAATATTCTTCATGATTTTTATTCAGATTTACCTGACGGTAAGCCTTACTGATTTTTAAGATGCAAAATTTTTGTTGGGGGTCCTGAAACGATCCGCGTTTAAATTAGGCTATGATTTTGCCCATTCTGGTTTAATACTACTTTAAACGACCGCGTTGTTCCAATTTCCAGTTGGAATTCCGCACTTGCAATACATAATTTGCTCCATGTTCCTTCTTCAACGTGATGACTTCGTAAAATAAATCAGACCTAATTTTGTTATCAATATTGTTCAAGGATTTTATTAAAATTTGCCTAATTAGTCTCACTGATTTTTAAGATGCAAAATTTCTTGCTGTTGATAAAAATAATTTCACTCTATCTCGAAATTTTTGCAAATTTACCATTTACTATATATCGCCGAAGTCAAAAAAGTAGTAGAAATATGTGAATGTGTTCATTGTAATCTGTGTAGACTAAAATTGTGTGGCCTCTCTACAGTTCAGACAAGGATGAAACTTCATATTTATGCTTTTTCCATAAATTCCCGTGAGATCCCAGTGTTTTTGTGGCCAAAATGGGTCTCCCAGAAATGGCAGCTTCAAAGAGATTTTTCGTTTTTTGCCATAAATTTGAAAAGTACATATATCATCAATAAAAATTGCATCAATTACGGCCTACATGATTTTTCCAAAATGTTAGCCGAAAATAGGAATTTTGAAAAATTGCTTTACACAAAAATTCGGTCTAGGTGGACTGACTTATCAGAAAGAAATTTGATACTTTAGATTTTTACATAAATTCAACGATCCTAGGGATATGTGGACGGAATGGAGATATCGGAAGTAGCAGCTCTTAAGGGAAGCTTTCTCGTTTCTTAGAGTTTTTCCCAAATATTTAAAAAAACTATGATAAACAAAAATATTCTAAGTGCTGCGAAATTTGGCGAAAATCAGTATTCTGGAAGTGGCACCTTTCGAAGAAAATTTAATAATTTTTGCAATGTTGCTAACAAAAATAGAATCAAGAATGGTAAGATTAAATAAATTTTTCAGAAGTGGGTTTAAATTGAGCTGAAATTGTATCAAGCTGTTTCAGTCACTCAAGCTAAAGTGGCACTGCATACGCCGATAGCTGCATAGCTAAGGTGAGGCTTAGCCTTTAGTATGCGAACTCTGAATTAGGCGACATTCGGTTTTATATCCTAACCTTCCTATGATAATGCAGAGCTCTGTTATAGGCGACCGTTTCGTGCTACTCGTGAGAATAAACATGGAATCTAAAAATAAACAAACAAGCAAAACAAATGAGAGTGATGCTTCTCTTACAGCATCAAAAGAGGCTGATGCACCTGCAAATGCATCAAAAGCTGAAGGTGGTGCAACAAAAGGTACTAATTCAGAAGGCGATGCAGTTCAGAATGCTACAACTTCTGAAAAGACCACCACTTCTACTGAAAAAGTAACTCAAGAAAATCGACTGACGATCAAGCCACAAAAAAGACTGAAAATCGTGTTCAGTTGAGTAAGGCTGAGCGGTAACGTTTTAAATCTTTGAGAAAACAAGGGCATTCATTCTAGGAAGCTCGTAAATTGGCCATAGATCTTAATTCCACTCGCGTTGGTGGTGGAAATCCTCGCAAGGCATCTGGTGATGGCGATAATTGATATTCAATTATACGTGTTGCCGTCAAAGCGTCGAAACCAGGGGTCATTTTAACAAAGAACGAACAGCGATTGGTACAAGAAGGTATTTTGAAAAAATTGTTGAATTTAAGGGAGCTAGTGCAAAACCAAAATTCCTTGGCTAATCATTCAGAGCTGGGTGGATGGTTGTCATCTGCGCCAACCAATCAACACTCACTTGGTTAAGAAAAATAATTAGTCAAGTTAAGCCATGGCCAGCCGCAAGTTAAAAGTTGTCACTGAGGATAAATACAGAATTGACCTCTTTGTCGTGGTTGCTAATTTCCCTAACAGCTTAGACGACACTAGCAAGGCGATACTTTATCAAAGACCAAAACGATGGCTTTGTAACCAAACAATGGAAAATACTGAACCGATTAATTGAAGGACATCAGTTCAATTAACTTTAAAGTTGGATAAACCATCATTTGAAAATATAAAAGGGCCTAAATTCTAAAGTTTGCTACAAATTTTGAAAGGTTCTATTTAAACCTAAAGAGCCTCAGACACGAGAAAATAATCGAAATCGAAATCGAATTGAAATCAAACATTCTGTCAAGAAACCTTTCAGGTTCACTAAACAGGTTTGGGACGCTTAATCGATCCCGTCCTCGAAATCATCTACCAATTAAATCTGGTCGACCAGACAGAAACGGATCCGGATCAATATGAAATAGACTAATAGCACGGTCGAATGGAGGTCCATCAAGTAGGGGCCCATTGATTTATTCTGAAGTCGACCTGGATATTCTAATCGCAACGGTAACAGTGGAGATCAAGGAAGAGGAAATAATTTTAATACTTCAAGAAATTTTTCGTCCGGGTCATCAATTCCGAACCAACTAAGTGAATTTGCAAACAACATTGATACATTGCGATTATGAAATGTTTTCGAAAAGAAGTGATAATAATCCTTCAGGAATGATTAATGACAATTTGTCGTACGGAAATTCAAATCAAAATTATGGCAATTCCAATTTCCGAGACCAACGATTCCAAAGTATATCAGATTTTAGAGATTTATCTACGGAGGAAACTCTACAGGGTTTACTGGAAATTCTGGTTTCGGAAATAATCCTAGAAATTCGTTAAATAACTTCAGAACTCCGTCAAACTTCGGAAATAATTTAAACGACTACGGCAATTCATCATCAAACTTTGGACCATCGGATTATGGCAATTCCAATTTTGGAAGTTCCAATCTAGGAAGTTTTAATTTTGATAACAATCAAAATTACGGATGATCAAGGTCATACCTTTTTGGAAGTAATTATGATCCACCGAACAGATCATCACTGATAAGTTTCGGTAGTTCAGGTGGTTGGTATCACAGATCATCAATATAATAGTTGCTAATTCCCGTTAAATCTCTAGCAAATTAAGTTTTTTTATTTGCTGCCGTACCATAAATTTTATGTTTTTATTAAACAGGATGACTAATTTGTTGAGCTGAATTAAGGCCATGAAATACAGTATTATGTCAAAGTTAATTAGCTACCATTATAAACTTAAGGCAATTAAAAGTTATATTCACAAGCTTAACTTTTTTTTTTGGGAGGTGGAGGAAATGGTTAATCACTCATAATAATGAAGTTTTATTTCAGGAAATTTACCAATTAAAATATTTTTAGGATCTTCATTGCTGATTATTTATATCCAGAAAACAAAATTTATTGTGCCGTCTTGTGCTTTACTAGCTATTGACTACTAAGGTGTCTGTCTTAGTCTTAGTCTGTCTTTCCTATCCTATCTCGTTGCTATTTTCAAATGGGGTGAATAAAATAATTGGACAAATAAATTGTGTAGTAAAAATCATACATTTGTGAAAATTTCAATTTGTGGATAAGACAAAAATCGGATAATCAAATAAACGGAATATGTATATGAAGCCGGAGTTAAGTGTTAGTTATTTCAGAAGTACCCGACATGACATATAGATGGCAGTTGCTATTCGGAAAAATTAATATGATCGAAAGTACCAACATTATAAAGCTTAAGTTTGAAGAAACTAAACAAAACCGAGCTGGATTCTACTCTGGGGGAGCCTGGGTCAATAAAATATTGGGTGGCAGAGCTTAAACGAGGTCGTACATGCTGCCAAGACGAATATCGCAGTGGCCGACCAAATGAGGTGGCTACGCTAGAAATGGAGAATAAAATCCACAAATTTGTATTGGATGATCGTCAATCGAAATAGCGCGAGTTACCAGACATAGTAGACATTTGAAAAAGTGCAGAACATTGCAACTGAAAATTTGGCCATTTGACACCTGAGACGAATAAATAGTCAAAACAATGGATGAAAGAGTATAATCGACTCTCAAAAATAAGAAGACAGACCCATCTATCGGCAAGGTCGGGCCGTTAGTTTTTTTGAGATGTGCTTGGGATAATTTTCTCTGATTATCTTCAAAATAGAAGAACAATTAACGGCGAGTGATATGCGAACTTATTACAGTGTTTGAGTGATGAAATCAAGAAAAAACTATTGCATATGGCGAGAAATAAAGTGCTGTTTCATCAAGTCAATGCACAAAGACATACATCCGAAATCGCGATAGCCAAAATCAAAGAGTTAAAATTGGAATTGCATCCTCACGCACCCTATTCGCCAGAATTAGCCCCCTCGAATTATTTTATCCTTCCACACCTGAAAAAATGGTTTAGTGGTACAAGAGTTTCCAACAATGAAGAGGTGGAATCTGTGGTTGATGACTATTTGGAGGAGCTTGAAGGTTCTCACTATAAACAGAGAATCAAAGCTCAGATCCAGTACTCCTGAGACTGTCCACGTATTCCGGTGTGCCGAAATTTATTTATTTTTATATGAACACTAAAATCAGATAGAAAATTTGATTGTACTTCGAACTATATTGGAAAATGAGTCACCAGTATTGTAAATAATCACAATATTGTATTTAAATTTGAATGGCAACAAAACTCTTTGATTCCCTTAAAACATATTCGCTCATTATCATGACAAACATTATAGGCCATTTATTTAAAAAAATAGGATGCCTCTTACATGACAGGTTACTAGAAAAACATTAAAGCGAACTTTAAAGAACTTTAAAGCGGCAAAATTATTTTGAACAAAATTTTGGTTCACCGATTTGTATTGATGCGATGTCATTAATAACGTGAGCTTTAAACCGCACAGCGAAATGCAATGTCAACTTCTAACGTTAACATTCTAAATCGGTACAATTTATTATTACAATTTATGATCAGTCTAAGTCGATTTATTTTTACGATTTAATAGAAAATCCTGAAGATGGATCCTGGAACTCAAAAAAAGTTTCTCATGAAATATCAAGTGCCAACCCATGATGCAAATCAAAAAATTTTCTATTAATTTTCAATTACCCACTGCCACTCTATCAAGGCAGTTCATAATAATTCCGAATAGTTTTCTTGACTGTATAAAACCTCAATGAGCTGCAGGATCCGATGAACCCAAGAATTAAATCTTTTAAACTCAATGAGCCGTCAGCTATAGTTGGAACAGACATGATTACTAAAATGTTTGAAGTCTCTCTCAATTTGGAACGGGTTACAGTATTCTGCGACGCTTTCCGCACAGTTTTACTAAATTTAAAAAAGAATAATAGCTTCATCGGCACGAAGGAAGTTAGAAACCGGACATCGGTTTCTAACTTCCTTCGTGCAGATGAAGCTATTATTAATCGGACAAAGCGCGAGTGCTATGCACCGATTACCCTAGGCCTTATGTTATTGCTGACTATCGCGCTATCCGGCGGCGGAAAGGGGAGTGTCCCCATCAAAGAGTATATTTGGGCAGAGAAGGACAGTTTACCATGCAGATCGGATTCGCGGTGCCGCCGGGTTTAGAGAATGAACACGCATTACTACAGGCTCATTATTTTGAAAATGAGATATACATGATTAATATCCACATAAAAAGTAACAAAACGCTAAGAATACCGCCAAAAGAACAGCGCTTAAAATCTCGGATAACGGAAATCAACATAAGAAGAGAGAAATGAATGAAGTGAAGTATTTATTTATCTCAAAAAGATTTATTAAATTCGTTGCCGATAGAAATAGATAGTAACCGAGACAATGGAAACTCTACAAACAGAAGGCTTGTTATACGAGAAACTAAAAGGTGACGGGAGAGACCAGCTCGTTCAGTTGCATTTTAGATCACTAAAACGAGCAATCTTACACATGCGAAAATTTTGAAACTTAAAAAAATCTAAAACCTAATCCAGATCTAAAAGGTCGCGAGGTAAACATGACTGGCATTAGAAAAACGAAAAAAAGGAACTAACTTCTTGAGATACAACAAGCTCCAGACGAAAATGCATTCATGTTAAAAGTCTCGTTGGAATAAATACTGGATAAGGGAAGAGCGTTTGATGAAGGTAAAATATGTAGGACGAATCCCAGAAACCATAAGTTCACAGATTCCCTTGCGTGTTTGGAGTAAGATGATACGGATTGCGTGTAAACCGTAACACCATCGATTGTTTTAACTTTTGTTTTTAAAAACGGGTTTGTGACCCCCGCACATGTTCAGAAACTGCACAAATAACACAGATTACATGTTGTTCAATGAGAGGCCACAATACAGATACAAATCATTTGGAGAGTGGCAGTTGGTATGCAGTGTACTGCGAGAAAGATGCATTCGTTTATTGATATAACCTCCTTCAGTACCAACCTAATAAGGGCTGATTTTAAACAAGATTTACATATACAGCAACCATAAATACATTATTTTCGTGTTACGCGGGCTAAGGCTGTAACGATCCTCAAGACGGGCGAGGGGGTGAAAGATGGAAAATTTCCAATTCTGCACTTGTTTCTGCCCAGATCGTTAACAGAAATTAGTGTTTTAATTGCAAAGGCTTCCGCGGCGGATTGTTGGGTTAGCCCGGCTATGGCTCAGTGGATGGGTGGGTAGAAAATGGAACCTTGCAGAAAAAAACCTGGAGTTACCGCCGATTACATCTTACGGAAACAAAATTTAGCACGGACAATTATATACCTACGATTTATTGCTACTTACCATGATCACACCCTATAATGAATTTAGTTATTCCATCCTGAAAACAAACCGATTAGAGGAAAACGACTAAGTAGTGAATGGTGAAAATTTAAGAAAAATACCATTATTACAATAAATTTTTCCATACCCGTATTTATTAATGATTAAAAAAATAAATTTTATAATTATAGGCAACGAGTTACTCAAACAAAAAAAATTGAATTATTTAATCAAAACCCAAAAAAAAATTTAATGGTACCTTTTAACGATGCGTTGGCCGGCATAGTTGTTCGCGTAATCCACATTGACGATGTAGTTGATAATCCCAAACAAGAAAATTCTGTTGATTGTAGTACGTAAATGATCAATTGATGGTAGTAGTTTTATTATGTAGTTTTAATGTAATCGTTAGGACTTTAAGTTTAGGAATTCACGTGCAATAAGTAATTGTTTAACGTTCAGGTTTTCACTTGCACATCAGTTGGTTTATATTTGGTTTTATTATTATTTGTATTATTATTAGAAATTATTATTATAAACTATTATAAGCTTCGCTTTTTTTAGTATTATTTCTTATTGTTTTGTTGTTGTATTTTTTTTTTAAATTTATTTTCTGTTATGTGTAACTAAGTAAACACTTGTTTTAATTGCCCACAACACTTTCGTCCATGCACCGTTTATTAATTTCTATTTATTTTAACTAATATTAGAATAACTAATCAATGTCTGTTTTATTCTATATTTATTTATTTAACTTAATCATTAATAATAATTTATATTTATTTTATATTTATTTAAACTATTATTAAAATCACTAGTCAATGTCTGTTTTAATTTTTATTTATTACTCATCTTAGAGTCACTAATTAACAACTATCTTTACTAATAATTAACATATAAATATTTTTATTTTTTTCTTATCCTTTTAATCATTATTCGACTTAGATGAAATCTTCGCATAGCAAAAAAAAAATAATTTAACTTCAATTTAGTTATAAAACAAAACCGAACAAATGTAATAAAGATTTTGTTTTTCGATTTAATCTCTATGCAATATCAGACACCGGTTTGGATTACGCACGTTTTTCAGCATGTCCCCAAGTTTTATTATTTTCCATTTTTCAAAATTATATTTATACTCGTATCTACTTATAAATATTATTATTATTTTGTTCCCACTTATAATAGTTAAATAGAGTATTGTTTATTTTTATTTGATCGTATTTTGAAATTTATTTTAACTTAAGACACTGATTTTAATCTTATTATTTTTCCTTTATTTTTTCCTCTTTTCATTTAAAACAATTTTTAATGTAACTCAAATCAATTACCAGACACTACTCCCCCGCGTGTTGGTCAAATTTTGTTTTTATAGTCCAAGAAAAAAAAACCGTAACCGCAATCATCATGCGATTTCGTTTTTTTTTCCGGATGGAATACGAATCCAGTTTTCCAATTTCGTCAAAATGAATTTCGGTACTTTCAAATTCCATTACATACTTAAGAATGGTATAGTATGATTCAGTAATATATAAATAAAATATCGAACTCGGGGGTGCCCACCGGGATTATACTTGGGACGAAAAAAACATTCGTTACAAAGGCCTAGTAATGCCTACAAATATACTCTAAAAACCGGTTATCCTCCTAGCTACTGGTGGAACCAGAAAATGCGATAGTTCTGGTAAACCAATTTAACGAGACCATAGCCATTAACTGACAGATAAATACTGCAGTTAGCTTAAATCAAACCCGAGACTGTATTAATCACGAGCAGAAAAGAGTGCGAAACCGATTTCTGATTGCAAGTTGGCAATACTGAGATCATCTCAAAATTGCACCCCAAATATTGAAGTACAAAGGCGACAAAATCGCAGGAGATAACTGACAAGTGTTAACAATCCAATTTTATTGTACGGAGTATAGATTTGGGTAGAATCACTGAAATAGTATTGAGTATATCGGCGGTTTACGATACGAATGAAGATGCAGCGAATGTAATAGCGAGAATGCTTCCAATTTGCGCTTTCTGGCAAGAGAACGACCAACCGAATACTAAAATGAAGTCCAAGGAATTGCGATAAGAACTAGAGAGAATCGTAGTTTTATGAGATCCGAGATGATGGCTGAACGCCAATAACAATGAAGCCTATGTACGGTTAAACTGACCACATGATGTAGTTAGTTTTTATTTAAAACAGCTGATGACGGAGCACGGAGGTCTCGAGCTTGTATCACTTGCCCAATTTTATCAATATTTAGAGTCAGCATATGTATAACGAGTTGACCTTTCAAAGGTTAACTAAAAAGCGATAGACCTACAGTCTGAGCAAAGAATGTGCGACTAATGGAAAGTGACTAATTCCAATTGCACATCAAATTAAGGATTGCAAAAAGGGGACTGATAGCATTATTAAGGATTTCGAGCTTAGCGATAGTTAAAAAATGAACCTATATTGTTGATATTCGAGCTGCCGTATAACACGTGATGAGCATTCGATTCGCACACTATATGAGACGCTGGTTGTTGCTTTTTGTAACTGAAGTCGTTGTACACCACGCCCTCCAACCATTCAACCCGAGAAACATCTTTGTAATCAGTACAACAATATGATGTCCAAATATTAATTTGATTCCAAGTAAATTAAAACAGAAAGAAGATAAGTTAAATTCACGATAAACCAGAACTACTTCCACAATGTTTCACCGAGGTGATACTGAACCAATTACAGCACAACTACTAATTATTTATGACATATAATCCCCCACATGAATACCTATCCATAGGTGCTTTACTTTGTACCAAGCTAATTAGAAAACTAAATAAAATTCAATCGAAAACTATCACAAGGCAAATATCTTCCAGCCGAATTGATTTGATTTGATTGACATAAAAAGTAGAAATATTGACATTTAAAACAGGGAAGAGATAATGTTGTTTCTTTTGGGATACAGCAATTTAATTTCTACTAATGTACTTTTTATAGTTTGTGTTGTAAATGTCCATCTGTATGTCGGGGTTAGATATACTCGTATGTAGTTACGATATAGACAAGCACAATAATCTACTTGTCTTAAAGACGAATTCAACAAAACGACAAAAATAATAATAAAATAAAGGAATAACAGTATGTATATATGCAGACTTAACTCGATATGCTATAGCTATTATGTGTATACGAGTAGTAACACTGTAAGTGAAAAGGGGAAAATCAATATTTGAACGAAAGTCTGAATACACAAAAAATAACGTTTTACTTTTATCACATTTTAAGTCTAAGGTATTCTTTTTTATTCGTGTATTTATATAAGACGACTATTTCCGCGATACCACCTCCTTGCGTTGCTCTCGTTTGTATGATGGGGACATGCAAAGAAATTCATTTTTTTATTTTTCCTATGAGACGAATTTGATGTAGTTTTCATCTTCTTTATACGGCAAATACCAAAAATAAGAGGGAAAACTTTTGGTAAGCTTTTTTTTTGTATGTGTAAGAGTATACATAAGAAAGGAAATTTATTAAGATAAAAATAAGAAACCAAAAAGTACAAAAAAAAAAGTACGGGAAAGAATTATCCCATTCTCTTGATTGTTTTTGATAAATCGGTCTTTTTGTGTTATTCAGTTTCAGCTCGTATCAGTATTCCATCTCTGACCTGAATCACTATACCATTCTGCATTATTTAAAACCGAGCATATTTATTATTCGTGCTCGTATATATAACCGGATAAAGTAACAAAAAATATGAACGTTACGGAGCTCAAATATCAATGATGGCTGCTTATGGCATTAGAATGTACAGCGGGTTGAAAATATCGTTCGTTTTTTTAAACAAATCCGTCAAAATAATGTTTTTTTGTCCGATAAATTTTGTACACGAGAATTCTTATTAGCTATACCGAATATTTCATTTTATGCAATGTTAGGAAAATTCACACGTTAAATCATTATCGATGTCATATTGAGTCGAAAGCTTCATACCTATTTATTGTTCGTTGTATATTTTTGCTTGCTGTCCCATTTTTCCAATGCTCGTCTCGACATCATTTCTAAGAAAGAAAATGTGAACGCTTGCAAAAAATTTGGCAACAAATTGAAAACATAAACTTTATATAGTTTAATCCCCATTGGTATAAAGAACAGAAAATATTATATAAAAGTCTTATTAACCTGTAAGTGGTACTAAATTTTATAGTGTACGTTTAGATTTTATTTCATATTATTGAACTTTTCCAATAAATTCAATTACATAGAAAATTGAACTTGTTTTTTGTTGTCGTCCATGGTCAGGTGCGACGAGTAAATTATTCGTGTTTAGTTACTGTGTAGAGCAAGAGTGCTGTTCAACTTTTGTGGTTACGAATCCATTTTTGAAGAAATATTTTGTGGATAAATAAACGACAAATATAATGATCAGAACCCATTTGTCGTTGTCGACGGGTTTTTTGCGTACAAATAAATGAGGGAAGATCACCGTATACAAAATTGCCCAAATATCAGAGATGACTAAGAGAACCAAAAATACACAACTGTTTGGTACCAAAACATCGTGCACTGAGCATTACCGTTTGTGATTAGCATCGAGCCTACAGTGGATAAATATTCACAAAATTAAATGAATGAAATTTAAACATTCGCTATATCGAAGATTGGTCAGACACAGAAAAATGCGTAGTTAGCTAAAAACTTCCTTATCAATCAAAAAATATCCCCATTTTCATACGATGATGTAGCTCCATTTGCTATTGACCCCGAAGTTGATTAATTTTTGCAAAACAAAATTACAGAGATATGCTTAATTAACTGTAGACTTCCTGGTCAAACAATTTTTTTTTTTATATATTTATTTATTACAACTGATTTACAAATCATCTAGTAATTTATCTTTCATAATTTATATTCTTGTTTGGATGGTTGTAGTCCTTTGGCTAGTCCCCTTTACAATTTTATTATTTGGATTTTGTAGATCATGCGGTTTCTTCCTTCGCAGCCGTCTTACTGGGTTTGAATCATCCATCATACGACGTATCTCAGCATTTTGGTGTAGACTAATACGTTGCATGTGTTTTCTCGCGTGTTTGCTTATTTCTTCACTAACTAAATCCATCTTCAGATCTCTATGGAGGTTGTCATTTCTTATGTACCACTGTGCATTAACTATTCCACGAAGGACTTTGCTTTGGAATGGCTGGATGATATTGACATTGGTTTTCTTTGTACAGCCCCAGAGCTGAATACTTTAAGTCCACACAGCTTTTAAGAATTTGCCGGTATAGTAGCAATTTATTATGTAGAGTTACCTCAGAATTTCTTCCAAAGAGCCAATCCAGCTTTCTGTATTTGATGTTTAACTCTCCTTTTTTCTTTTTCACGTGCTTTTTCCATTTTAGTTTCGCGTCTAAAGTCATGCCTAGATATTTTGCCGTATTTGCATAGGGAATTTGCTGGGAGTTCAGTTCTACTGGTATCCAGTTGACCTTCTTGTTGCTAAAGTTTACGTGAACAAATTTTGTTTCATTAAGTTTTATTCGCCATCTCTTGGTCCAGGTACTGACAATATTAGTAGCTCTTTGCAATTTGCTTGTAGATTCTTCTATGCAATTAGCAACTGCTAAGATGACCGTATCATCTGCAAACGTCGCAATGTTAGTCTCCTCCATCGTTGGAAGGTCCGAGGTGTATAGAACATATAAAGTTGGTCCCAGAACGCTACCTTGTTGTACCCCTGCCGATATTTTCTTTATATCTGAGTATTCGCCATCTAATTTAACTCGAAAGTGTCGGCTAGATATGTAAGATTTTAGAATTTCTTAAATCTGCGTTGGTAAGTCTCTTTGTAATTTATATTCCAAACCTTTATGCCATACTTTGTCAAAGGCCTGTGCTACATCCAAGAAGACGCTTGAACATATTTTCTTTTTTCAAGTACGTCTTCAATTATGTTTGTAATTCGGTGTACTTGTTCTATTGTTGAATGGTTTTCTCTGAAGCCAAATTGATGTGGAGGAACAAGATTTCTTTCTGCTATTATTGGTTTTAGTCTCTTTAGGAGTAGTTTCTCGAATAATTTTGAAATTATTGGGAGTAAAAAAAAATCGGCCTATACGAATTTTTGTCATTTAGTAGTTTGTTTGGTTTAGGTATCATAATTACTTCTGCTACTTTCCATTGACTTGGAACGTGTTTAAGTCTGAACACTGCATTAATTATTTGGGGTAGTTTACGTAGACCTTTTTTAGGAAGGGCTTTTACTATTTGTCCTGCAATTAAGTCATATCCTGGAGATTTCTTTGTATTATCCTCTTTTAATTCTTGTAGTGTGACATACTGGTGGTATGTTTTCCTCTGCAGTTTGTCTAGGTAGAGGCTGAAACGTGTTCTCGAGGTGGGTTGCAAACAACGAAGCTTTTTGCTTTGCACTTATAGCCCATGTGCCATCTTCATTTTTTACTGGTGGAATTTGTAGTATAGGTCGTTTTAAACTTTTTGTCGCTTTCCAAAGGGAGTACTCGGTATCTTTTTCCCCAGTAAGGCCACTCAAATATTTATTAATGGATTCGTTTTTGATTTCTTTAATTAGCAACTTTAGTTTATTGGATAAAAAATTTAGAGTTGTTTTATATTCTGGCGCTCGACTTCTTTGCCAGGCCTTTCTTGCTTTTCGTTTTGCTGCAATCAGTTCCCTAACTTCTAGAGGATAAATAGCATTTCGGCGCATTTCCTTTGAACTTGAGGGAGTATACTCCACGACGCTTCTTGTTTACTGTTTTTGAGTTGTTCTAGTTCTTCTTCTAGCTCTATCGGGGTTTTAATTGGCACCTGAAGATCAATATTATCCTCAACAAGTTTCTGGAATTTCTCCCAGCAGGTTTTTTTGTTCGTTAGCGAAGGTTTTTTTAACAATCGTTGCACTGATTGTCATAATAACAGGCGTGTGATATAACCCCCTCGCTGCTTTCTATGTATATGTAGTTTTCGTCTATACCTTTGGTAATAAAGAAGTCAATGATATCGGGCATTTTGTTTCTATCCGTAGGCCAATAAGTTAGTTGATCTCAAGAATGAAAATCGCAATTGAATAGTCTTCCTGCTGCAAACAGCTCTCTTCCTTTTTTAGAGGTTACTCTTGATCCCCAGTAGGTGTTTGTGCATTAAAATCACCTCCGATTATGAAACTTGATCCAAGTGATTTAAATAACGTGCAATAGCCCTGTTTAATTAAATTATATCTTGGGGGGCAATACATTGAAGATACACTGTATTCTTTGTTGTTATTTATAAATACTTTTAAGGTGACTACTTGCATAAATTCCTCTTCAATTTTAAGATCTATAAAGTGTTTGATGTTTTCTTTTATAACCACCGACGATCCGCCCTCCCCCCCTTGCCCTTCCTGCTGGATGAATATATTTTAAGATATGAAGTTGAAGTAAAATGGGTTTCCGTTACTAGGCATATACTCGTACCTATTTTTCAGTATTTAGGAAAATTTCTAATTCTGGAATATGTTGCATTAGCCCATTTGCATTCCAGGTTACTATTCTTAATGTTTTATTTGTTGTTGTTTGCATCATTTTAATAGAGCATGGATTATTTCATTTAGAGAGTCTTGCTTATCTAACCTGTTGCTTAGAGCTTAAAGGCATTTCTCTTGTTTAGCTAGACGAATGTTAAGAGCTTCCATGCTTCTTAGTATGTTGTGGAGCACTGCTGTACCTTCAGTAGTGTCCTCCGAAATAATTGGTTTTGTTATGACTACTTGCGAGTACAGTTTTGGTTTTGGTTCTCCCGTTTTACTAGCATGAGGTTTAGGTTCCTCTTTAGTAGAAGTTTGATAATTTTTTACCGATATTCCTGGACTTTGTTTTCGCGTTTTATTTCTTATTCTTTGTAGCTACTTAGCTATTTCACATCCCCGGTAGTTTGCGGGATGTGACTTATTGCAATTGACACATTTTGCAGCAATACTTTTACTAACCGGGCATATCTGGGCATGATGCTTTCCGGCACATTTCACGCATCTAGTCTCTTTTTGGCAATATTTCTGCGTATGATTAAAACCTTGACATTTTTTGCACTGCGGTATTAAGCCGCTATTTTTTTCAATGGCTCTATTTTAACTCTCATGCTAAGCATTGCCTTGCTACTATACACATCTTCCACTTTTTGTTTGTTATTAAAAGTGAGCATAAATAGTGGAAGCCCTCTTTTGTTAACTTGAACTCCTTGTTCAGTTTCGATTTTTACTTTCTTAATAATGTTTACGGCATTTTCTATTTGATAACCCTTTTGTTTGAGATCCTCAATAATTGCAGGTTGGGTGAAGACCTCTAGCCATAACTTTAATTGGGCGATCATTTTTATCCTCATAGATAAACCACTGATGCCCCTCGGAATTAAGCATTGTAGCCAAAGCTCTATAAGTTTCACAGTCTACAACATTAATTTTCCAGACGCCGTTGTTTAGAGATACGAGTTTGTACTCGGCTATCGTAATCGATTTCATAATCGATTGTATAGTGAAGCAATTTGATATTCCGACGACATTTATTGGTGGAGGTGATTTTTCGTTTGGTTTAGCTGATTGTTGTTCTAGAGCTAGTTGTTTCTTGATGATTAACTGATTTCTGCAAACCTCTTTTGAAGTTGATGGTAAAGTCACTGCCATTCCTGGTGAGTGTTGCGCTTTCCATTTCTTACTTGGACTTTTATTCCGGTTCAACATCCAATTTGTTTCTCTTTCTAATTCTTCTTCATCCGTATGGAATGAATTAATGCCATCACCGACTGTTGGGCTAGGTGTCGTCCCAAGTTATGCACGTGTTTCAACTGCTTTTTTGAGTTCTTCATTTTCTTTCTTTAAAATTGTAAATTCTTCTTTCAATTTAGTAGTAAATTCTTTTATTTCTCTTAGTTGTTCACGGAGTTCGGCATTTTCCTTCACGTACTGAAATATATTTCCAGTTGAAGATCTTGGTGATCTCGATAATTTGGAACTTCGTCCAAATGGGTTAAACAATGATTGGCCCACCCCAGCATCTGTTGGGCCTGCCTCCGAAGAGTGTGGATTTGGCAGCATATCTACTGCTGTACCACCTGGAGTATTACATTCCGTATTTGTTGTACTCATTGTTTGTTTTAGCCAGTTTTAGCCAACCCACTGGCATTGGGTCCCACTTTGCTACTGTCAAAGCACTACCCGGCCCCCACGACGAGGACGCGGCTACCTTTGTGTTACCTCTGAGTACCCTAGGCTGAGGGGCCCAAACAAAAATTATCTCAATTTTCGTACGATGATATTAGACCCATTTGTTATTGATCCCGAAGTTGATCAATTTTTGGAAAACTAAAATAAATGGAATTTAGGCATCTATTCCCTTAGGCGTATCGCTTCATGCGACGTGACTATGGATCTTCTTGGTTACTAGATGGTAAAATCGAAATATGCTGAATAATTTCGTACAAAACTCGCAGTGAAGATGTTTTAAATCTTAGTTGGTTGCCTTAGTTTGAAACAAATTCTTTATATTTGTCGCATCAAAATTTCAAGTGATTGAAATTATCGTTTGAAGTAATCGAAGTAAAGCTAGCTGCACGACTGTGAGATTTTACCCGCACTCACAGTCTGAAGTTAGTATCTAGTAGTTTTTGCTCAATAAAATTCGTCTACATTTTTAGACGTTTTCTTCATTCGATTGAAAGTTTTGTTATAAAAAAAAAATTTTAATTGCTCTAGTTTTATCAAGTTTTGTTGTTGTATTTGTTTAAAAAATACGCCAATTGTGTTTTTATTTTCATCGAAAGATTTTTTGCGTATTTTTATTTAACAATTATTAGTCAAGCCATATTTTTGAAACATTTTGAACGTGAAAACATTTATTTAAAACTATTTTCGTATCCCACGTTTGAGATCGCTGTATTACTCCAGCTGCAGAAATATGAAGATACCAAATTCTGAGATAAATAGGTATGTTCAAAATTTGAACGCTTCCATCGAATTTTGGGACAAGCGAAAAATCGACTTTAATGCCTTCTAATACATTTTACAAGAGATGGACCACAGGAGCTTGACAAATTGTAAGTAGTATACATCGAGAAATCTAGATGGTTTAAACGTCTTAGCAATCAAATTCAATTCCCCGTACGACGAAATTGCTGTGTGATAAATAATCCAAAAATACTGATATGATTAGAAAAGCTGGTCTATATGTCGGCCATGAATGCGGGATTTAAACACAATAAACATGTGCGTGTATTGAGAACACAATTGGTGAAAAATTTAGCATAAAAGCTGCTCGTATCTTTCGAGTTGTTAAACAGCAAAAATATGAAGAGACAAAGCTATTAACATACCGATTATTGAAGGAAAACTTCTTGCAAATATTAGAAACGTTGACGGCGCCCGAACGATTTAATCAGAAAACATTTCAATTGCACGTTAACGATTTGTACAGTACCGAAGTTGGTCTAGACGATACAATATTTGTATTACAATTATTCCATACTCACGCCATCAATAAATATGATTTCCAAATCTTTAGACATTTTTATTCCCTTCATTTATGAAAATTTGGCGAACAAAAGCCAAACACAAGAAAAAAATTGAATGACAAATAGTTGTCATAAAATAGCAAACATGTTGCTCATTTACATTTTTAAGCAACATGTTTTATATCTATAGGTTGGTCGTCTGCGGACCAAGTAGCGCAAAGATAAAAATAATTTAACTTGCAGAGGAATTTGTATATGGAAAAAATTAAGAAGACATACTACTGTGGGCAAAAAGTAGTAAGAATTTTTAATTTAAATTTCGCGCGGAAAACCATTTGTCGAAATTTTTTTTTCTATGTTAGTATGACTATCAGTGACATCTGTGCCAAATGTCTCATCAAAATAATCATTAGTGTTTAGTATACGCTTGTATTTCTGAAGTACAAAAAGTGCATTCGGCGATTTTTACAATGAGTGAAATTATTCAACAAAGAAGTTCTATTAAATTTTGTGTGCGGAATCAATTTTGTGGTGCCGAGACGTTCAGAATGTTGCAAAAGGCCTTCGGTGATAATTGTATGTCGCGAGCAAGTGTTTTTGATTGGTACAAATTGTTCAAAGAGGGTCGAGAACGTGTTGACGACGAACCACGTCTAGGACGGCCATCAACATCAACTGATGATCAACACGTTAATAAAATCAAGGAATTGGTGCTCGAGAATCGACGATTAACAGTCAGAGACCTTACTGGCATCGTTGAAATATCGGAAGGATCAGTGAAAACCATTTTAAAAGATAATTTGGGCCTAAGAAAAGTGAAAGCACGATTGTTTTCAGATTTTTGCACCAAAAATTCCACCCATATCGTTCCGCATACCACCGTATGTTCAGCAAACTCAAACGACCGCTCCGGAGAAACCGTTTTGAGTCAATTGAAAACATTAAACTTGAATCGCTACGCGCATTGGAGGCTATTCCGAAAATTGACTTTAACAACTGTTTCGAGGATTGGAAAAAACGTTGGCACAAGTGTATTGAGGCCGGGGGGATTACTTTGAGGGGGACGAAATAGATTTGGAGAAATAAATAAAGAATTTTAAAATTATGACCAAAGTTTTACTATTTTTGCACACAGTAGTATTTAATCGCAGTTTTGTTAATTCTGTTGATTCTTCTGTATCAGCTAGTAGTTCTAGTCCATGGTGCCTAGTATTAATTCGTGATTCTATTCGCCCACTTCCTGCAGCGAAATATCGAATTTAATTTCAAATCTCAGTATTACAAAGGATGGTGGTTATGATAACATTCGTAACGTGGTTCTGAAGAATTATTCGCCATTTTTTCACAATTACTAGCTGATCTATTTAATGTGGTTTTGGGAACCGGTGTGTACCCCGATTTTCCTAAAATTGCTAAAGTGACACCTATCTTTAAGTCTGGAAATTCTAAACTAGTTAATACTTATCGTCCAATTTCAGTTTTGCCGGTATCCGGCATTCCTTAAGGAAGTGTCCTTGGCCCTCTATTATTTCTAATCTACGTAAATGATATGGCCAATTTACCGCTCACGGGTCATGTTAGAATGTTTACTGACGATACGGCCCTGTTCTATGAATCCAGGAATTGTCAGGTAACAATATCACATATGAGGGATGATATTATTTTACATAGTTAATTTTAATAAAACGAAATATATAACTTTTCACTCTCCACAAGTAGCAAATTGCACCATAGAGCGTGTGGACAAATTCAAGTACCTTAGAATAATATTCGATAAGCATATGACGTGGGAGGCCCATATTAACTCTATTTGTATTAAAGGTTGCCCATTTATTTGCTTGATTAGAAAATTGGCTGATTTTGTTCCAGTACATGTGTCAAAAAAAAATTATTTCTCATTTATTCATACCCGATTCTCAAACGCTTCGTCTACCTTTGGTTCAGCTGTTAAAGAGAAACTGAATAAATTGCAGATTTTACAAACAAGTTGCTGTAAAGCAATATATAAACTGCCTCACTTATTTCCTACTGTGGAGCTCTATCAAACTGTTGCTATAGGCATTCTCCCAATCAAAGCAATTTTTGAGATGTATGTGTCGATCTACATGTTTAAGTCTCTACACATCCCATCATTAATTTCGACTATACAATTCGAATTTCTAGGTCATGGCTATTCAACTAGAAATTCTAGTCAGTTGAAGTGCCCCCAAATTAGAACTGAATTTGGCAGGAAATCATTAACATTTATTGGGCTATATATTTATATTAACTTACCTGAAAATATTAAAAGCGCTGTACATATTTTTATGTTTAAACGAATGATAAAATCTCATCTGTTATCGTCAGTTAAAGATTACTTAAGATTTATAATGTCATTCATTCTTAATTAATTAAATTAAATTATATTAATTGTTATGTATTTGAATTTTACTTTTGATAATGCGTAATGAAGTTTTAGCCATTGCCAAACCAGTGATGACAGAGCGCTCAAATTTACACTAATAACAGCTCATTCCATTGTTTACAAGCATCCAAAAGCATTTGTGGGAAATATTCAGAAAAAAGTTATCCGCAATGAAATTCAAGCGTAATAGTGTGATTGCTCTATATTTGGCTGGAAAACCACAGCTGCAGATTGTTAACCAGTTAAAACATCTGCATGTGGATAAAATGTTTGTGTATCGCACCATAAATCGCTATAACGATTCTGGCAGCATTGCATAACGCTATGGTGGTGGACTGAAACGCACTGCAACATCGCCGGATATCATTCGGAAGGTGCAGGCCAAATTAGCTCGGAATCCGCGCCATAGCGGCAGATAAGGCGAACATTTCGCATGCAGCACATATTGAAAGATCATCTTGGACTAAAGACCCTGAAACTCCATAAAACGCATGGCGTCACCGATGCTCAAAAAAAAGTTAGAGTGGAAAGAGCAAAGGAGTTGTTACGCTTGCACGAAAGTGGCGATTTGCCGAATTTGGTTTTCTCCGATGAGTGACCGTTCGTTATTGAGCAATATGTGAACAAGCAAAACGACCGGATTTACTTGCCAGATCATTCTACTGAAAATTTGGCCCAACGGATTGCTACTCGAAACCAAGCGCAGCCGATGGTGATGGATTGGGCCGCCGTAGTGGCTGAAAGCCGTTCACCGCTCGTTTCGACCGTGGCATCAAAATAAATGCTCAAATTTATCGGGATCATGTGTTGGAGGAAACGTTGAAGCCTTGGGCACAAAAACATTTCGGCCGCAGAGCCTGGACATTTCAACAGGACTCGGTGCCGAGTCATAACGCGCGTCAATCAAGATTGGCTCAAAAACAACGTTCCGCCGTTCATTTCCACTGCCCAATTGCCACCAAATTCACCGGATGCAAATCCGCTAGATTTCTCGGTTTGGGGTATTTTGAGAGAGCAAGGTTGGGACAAAAAATACCAAAATGTCGATTATCTCAAGCAAGCGCTTCGCCGGGAATGTGCCATAGATACCGCAGAGCCACTTTCGTGCTGCAAGCAATAGCTTTGTCGGCCGTTTGAAGGCCATAATTGCGGCTAAGGGTGGCGATCGAAAACTGCTAATGCAATTCGAAATTTAAATATTTGTGAACATTTTTTACTTTGATTCAATAAAATTCATCAAAAAATAAAAATTCTGTGGCATTTTGTTTTGGTAACACTTCGTGTCAGCCAACCTGTAAAAAATTAATATTAAAATTAAGAATTAAAATTAAAAAATTAAAATTAAAATGCCAAAGTTAGTCATCATTAGCCTAGAGGGAAGAATAAAATTGTATGCGGACGATGCTCCTGTTGCTGATGAAGCCAAAACCTTAGAATCTCTGCTATCTAAAATACAAAATGATTTAAGAACACTAGGTAAGTGGTTTAATACAAATAATCTACATCTAAAACACGAAAAAACGAAATACATAATATGTGAAAACAAGTTGTTGGATCCTAATGCGCTAAATACGAATCTAATCACTTATAACAACTATAGCGCTGATAACAAAATTATTGGATTATCCAAGACCTCTCAGACGATATACCACATGATCATATAGGCATGAAAAGACCGGCCGCCAGCGCCACAACGGTTGTTTTAAGTACTAGCATAGTCGCAACACCTACATTTCTGACATTCTTCAAGACCTTTTCAATGAAATACAACTCAAATATATTCTATAATATTTGAAAAATTATCTACCAGCGCCGAAACGGTCGATTTGCGAACTAAATGCTGAATAGAAAATTGTTGCTTTTCCAGGACGTTCCAAATGGCTTGCTAGATGATTATATGGGAATTAGAAAAATAATAAATATTTTCAGCGCCACAACGGTAGTTTTGAGTACTAATTAAGGTGCTTCAGCAAAATTTACGTTATTCTTCAAGACCTTTTGATACGCCAGATATGTAATGTATAATATAATAAAAATATTTACCAACGCCAAACCAGTGAATTTAAAAACTATAGTGGTATCCTTAAAATTGATGTCTGATCCAAGGGCTTTCAAACAATACACGAGAATATGCGTGATGGTAGAATTGCACACGATGGTAGAATTGCATAAGTTTTTCTTGAGATATCCTCGGTGCAGCCATGCACACGGACGGACAAACATTTTTGCATTTTTTTGATCAAGGACCTTAAAACGTTGAGAAAAATAGTTTCAAGCCATGGTAATTTTTCGTCCTTTTTATCAGGATTTCAATAATTTTGTCTTACAGAGCGAAGTTAATTGTGGTGTACAACCATATGATAGTACTGAAAAATGTCCTGATAAACTGAGAAATGTTCAGACGCCAAGTTTGGTGAAACCTCCTAGCTAACTTCTTCAAGTAGTGCTGCACGAAAAAATAAAATACATTTAAAGAGAAGACATCCCAACTCTCACACATTCTCTATCTATGATGAGGAAATAAAATATTCAAAATAAAACAATTTCCCTTTGTTGCATCATTTTGTAATAAAATATAAGGAATATAACAATTGTGAATAAGCCATAATGAATAGCTTATAACAAACGTTGTTGTAATTGCGATTCAAAAAATGAACAAAATTTAAAATTCCTCTCATTAATTGGATACACTGGCTTTTCATTATCATCATGATTGCTGCCGCCTGGGTGCGCCTTCGTCAAAAAACATGAATTGCGTAAAATAACATAAATTTCAATAAAATAATTCGATTATCGCCAGGAACAAAAAAAGTATATGCAATGCGACAATATTTTGTGCCACACCATACCTATATCACACCGACAGGCAGACAATAGGAAAACGGAACAAAAAAAAAACGTTTTCCACACAGCCATTCATACTCATCTCGTTTTGAAACCCATAAAATGACATTTTCATTTGAATATACAAAAACATTTTACCGAATTATAATTAAAGAAAGAAAATCATTCTCGTATTTTTTGTGTGAGTGTGCTTGGGTGTGTGTGTTGGGGAAATTTTTTAATTTTCCATCATCGCCCGAAACAAAATCAAAACAACACAAGGTGTATTATCATTATTTGTGTTAAATGTAATTTTGTATTTGCTTTTACTATAGAGTTTTGGTGAAAAGACCAACACAATCCCGGAAGATTTTAATCATGGTAATTTATTTTTGTGTGTGTGTGTTTGTGTGTGGGTGAGTATGTATGTGTGTTCATTTATATTTTAATTAGATTAGAATAAAAATTACATTAGATGTCAAGATTAGAATCCAATTTTAAGAGTTGTTGTTTTTGTTTTAATAATTAGCTTGTTTTTGAACAGGTATACACTGTGTAGGTAGAAAACATGCACACGTGTTTATTTTCCATTGTGTTTTCCATTAAAATCATGAACTTGATTCAAATCGATAAAAGTCAGTGCCTACACAAAAGAAATCTTCGCTTTATTGCCTTTATAAATACATTTCTTGGCATTGCGAAATAACATAAAATTAAATATTCACTTATAGAAAATTGAAAAATCAATTTAATGCCAGCAATTTTCTATTGATTTTTCCTATCTCAAAACAAAACATAGCATACATTATTTGTACATGAAGTATGTGTGGTATTTTCAAACGGTAGATTTATACACAATTGAAAAGAAAAACAACATAAAGGAAAATGCTAGACAAAATTTTCCTACTTTTCCCATTATACGTATTTACGTTACAAATCTTGTATTAAGTAGACAAGACAAGAAAACATATCTCTAAGTATGTGTATTTGTACAACAACAACAACAAAAATGAAGACGAGAGATTACCAGCTATAAGAAACAACCAAGTGCCATGGTAATAATATCGTATAAGAAGACGCTTGGAAAATAAGAAAATATAGATACAAATTAATCGGTTTAAATGAGTAAAACAGCTGCATTTTCCCTAGCTGCGATGAAAAAAATTTTGTTTTTCGTTGCTACAGTGGTTTTCGCCAAAAAAGATTAGATGGGAATTCAAGAAGCTAATGAAAATTGTATGTTAGACCGAAAATGTGGATTTATTTTTTCATCCTTATTTATTTAATGATACAGGAGTAATTAAGGAGAATTGGGAATTTATTAATTGTTATGCGGTCTAATCCAATATAATGGTCCAAAGGGAGTAAGATCAACAAAAATATATTTTGATAAATTATTCTGGTATAAAGTACTTAAATCAGTCTGTGGTTCACTATAGTACTTTGTTTTGCTCGAATGCTTAAATTGCGGCACCATAAATTTTCTATGTTTACCCTTTCTAAACATGATTTATGTAGGTATTTCTTGGAATTTAAAGCATGTTCTTCAGATGCCTAGATAAAAGGCTCAACCTCCATCAGCTCTAAATTTATCAATTGGAGATTTTCGGGGATTTTAATGATTCGTAATCTGAAAACTACCACAACACAACACACTTGCTGCTTACACAATAAAATAAAAATAGTTAGAATTTTCTAGAAAACCCATTCAAGTTCCTAAACATATTACAGGACAAGTTAATCTCCACTAACTGGGCCGGATAAACAAAAATCGTTGCGGCCCATCGAAGCTTTTCGAGAATTTTAGCAGAACTTATTTTGCAATATGCCAACTAGAGTTGTGTACTATTCTTGAAATTTTAATGCGCCTTCCTTGTTCTCTGATGGCATTCGAACCCAGCACTTCGCGGTTAAAAGGCCGAAGAGTGAACTGAGTATAATTTTGTATCGAACAACAAATCAAAATTAAATTAGTAAAATTTTAAAATTTTAAATCTGAAAAATTTGTAAAATTGTAAAACTGTGAAATTGTAAAGTTGTAAAATTATAAATTGTAAAATGAAAAAATTGTAGTTTAAAATTGTTAAATAGTAAAAATTTAAAATAATATATGGAATAATTCAACCCGAACATCTTTATTAAAAGGTTCACTCAGGACGGCACTTTTATCGGCCTAAATGATTTGTTTGAAAAATAGTCAGACACGATAGTTATCAAGTAACAGGAAGCACGTGCTGCTTTCGGGATATTTCATTTAGGAGATCTTTTGGTGAGTCCAGATACGTTTAAAAAAATTTGGCTCAGGAGAGTTGGATAAAAAACAGCGAGCAGATGATTCGGATGTCCGGAACGATTTACGATGTGTCCTAATTTAAGGAAAATATATCTTTAAGTGCGAGGATTCATTTTTTTCAAATGTTTTCGGTTTGCCAGTGATTAGGAAGCATAAAGATTTTAAGTTAATTCGTTAAGTGAGTCTGCTGATGAAGCAGGGCCACTTTATTTTTTTGCTAGATGGTGGGAAACCTTTTGCTAAGTCCAAATACGCTTAAAAAAATTTGGCTCAGGAGAGTTGGATACAAAACAGCGAGCAGGTGATTCGGATGTCAGGAACCGTTTACGTTGTGTCCTAATTTTGGGAAAAAATATGTCTTTAAGCGCTAGGAACCATTTTTTCAATTGTTGTCGGTTTTCCAGTGATTAGGAAGCATAAAGATTTTGAGTTAATTCGTTAAGTGAGACTGCTGATGAAGCTGGGCCACTTTTTTCTGCTAGATGGTTATCTAGATGCAAATTGTTGAGGAAAGTTTTCAATTTTCTTGGGATTCAAGTAAGTTTTGAGTTTTTTTTTATAATTTCGAAGCTTTATTATTCAGAGAAATTGGTAGAATGTATTTTATTCCAACGTTAGCTACGACTTTTTCCTATCTTTCAGGCAGCATACGGATTCCGCGTCGAAAAAATTCCTAGTGTTTTGAGGCCATGAGTCATTGGCCGGAACAAGTGATAGTCGAAAGGAGCACAGCTCTTGCAATTTGTGGCCGAGAGTTGTGGTGCTGAAAGATCACTTTGTCATGTCTTGTGGCTTATTGTGGGCATTTAAGCTTCAATGCTCGGAATGTAACCAGCTGTACATCATTGCTTCTTGTCATGAATATTTGGTTTGACCAAATGAATGGTTTGACCATTGAATTTACGATTTTCCGCGCTTTGGGTTGTCGTAGTGGATCCACTTTTCGTCCCCCGATTCGATGCAAAAAACCCTTCCGATTTTGTCTTTGGAGTAGTTGTTGCACGTGAACAACCGCGCTCGACGTCTCTTGGCTTGAGTCCATACGGAACCCAATTTCGTTGATTTTGCGCCATACTCATGGTCTTGAGACGAGTTTTGGCAATCTTGGTTGATAACACCTCCAACTCTTCTTTACTGGTCTCCCTTCGTTTTATTTGTCACTGGTGCCAAAATCGCCACTTTTAGAACGGTGAAGCTAGTACAATACTCACTTTTTTTTCATTGATGGAGCATGTTTATCAGATGCAATTTTCTTCAAATTAAAACAAAAAAGCAGCGCTTCCCGCAAATTGTGTTGTGTTTGCACAAAGGTAAACATGGTTAGAACACAAACAAATATGTTGTTTACACTTCAGCGAAATGACACATACTAATTTTTAGAGGGAAATGCTGATGCTTTAACATGAATATAGTTACAAAATGGCCCAACGCAATTTAATACTAGTTACGCCATCTTTTGTAAATCCCTTAAAATGTATTTGTACTCCAAAAGTAAGTTTCATCTTTATTTTCTACGCTCTATCATTAACTATCAATTACTTTCGTTTTCGAACTGGGAATGAAAAAAGTGAAACTGTGACATAGAGAGAACGTCGATTTTACGAAGGAACGAGAAAAATGTCTATCGAAACAACAGGAGTCACCAAATTGACAGCGACACGCTATCTTGAAGAATCACTAATGACTCGTAAGAAACACCAAGCTGTAGATCGACTCTGTCTCGATGAGTCGCAAACGTTTGGAACTACTTACGAGGGTCGATTACGTATTGAAGTGTGAGCAAGTGGATTGCACAACTCCAATTTAATCCGCTATAAAGATCCCTTCTGGAAGATCAGAGGAAAATTGGTCACAAAAACTTCCTGTGTGTAACCAAATCTATCGACGAGTTTCCTCCAAAAATGGAGTTCGGTTTTGAGACGCAAGCCTGAGGAGTATTTCAACAATTACAACGTAAAGCTATTGAAATTCTAACCTAACAACAAGGACATTCAACCGTGTGCTACCAACGAGGCAATCGCAATGTACATCACCAGATCGCTATGCTGTTTGAACCTGATTAAACGAAAGTGATTGTCAACGAAGATGATAAAAATGAAGAGAAAAGGACGCATATGATGTTCCTAATAACTTCCGTTTGCCGACTCTGTTAGACGGTACAAAAATGAAAATTGGAAGCCGTCCTGGTGTTGCTCGAGTGGTATTCTTTAGAGCAGCTGACAATCCCACAACTACATCCCACTTCCACTTCTTCCCTTTCAAGTAAAATAATGAACTATTCTTCGCGAGAGATCAGCTCAAGGAGTCAATTCACCGACTACGAAACCGATTGAAATTCAGTTATCGACAACGATAACGATCATAGAGAGAACAATGTTAAAATGACTTCCGATCGTTAATAGCGAAGGTTACTGCGCGCATTACTGGCGGTGCTGAAACTGTCATAGTGGATAGAAGGATTCGATAAGGGTTGATGCGCTTCCTGGCGCCGCAGTTAAACTGGCCGCATTTTACAGGTGCTGAAACATTTAAACTTCCGTTTAATACATCTGAAAGAGAGACTCTTTAGCGGAAATGTTTGGCAACTTAACGCAACTCTCACCAGTTCGAGGCAACGACGTTTTCGACGAACCGAAAAGCGTAGCAGTGTGAGTAATTAATTTACTTGTGATTTTGTGAACTAAAGGCAAACACGCTACGATTCTTCTCGACAAAATAAACAATCACACAGCACTCAGGCTCTCCTATACCACGCCCAATGAAGCAAACAACATAAGTGAATCTTCGTCGCTGCCAAGAAAATCGCCAAAGTTGATTGACTGGAGGATTGTCAAAGACTTTTACGTTTTTTATCGACACAAAGATGATGTTTCGATACAACATTGCAATCATTAAAGGCCGGCCACATGAATGGCGCAATATGCAGATTTGATTTGGGTCAGAAGAATTGTTAAATAATAGTCTTCCGGTGTGGCCGTTAGGTTGCATCATGTTGCACCGTGTTGCACCAGGTTGCACAATGTTGCATCGGGTTGAGTCACCATGATGCATCATTTTGCACCACGATGAATCATATTGCACCATGTTGCGTCATCTTACTGCACCATGTTGCATCATATAAGTTCTATACGAAGCTCTGAAAAATTTCCTGTCAGAATAAAACTTGGCTCTTATTATGGATCAGGCGTATATTATAGATCTTTGAACAATTGGAACTAGAACGGAACTAAGTAATTTCGCACATTACTTTGCCCCTGATTAAAGTGTTGCAGCTTTAATTACCACTACATTTATTTAAGATTTAAAACAAAACATAAAAATTATCAGGGGCCCTATCATGATTTCCGCGGCGAGTCTTAACATTTCCGATGTATACTTTTCGATCCGCTTCAATTTTCCTATTATGAACTCTTCTATCGAAAAGATTATAAACGCACTCATTTAACGTCATACACGTACCCATTTAACGTCATAAACGCAATCATTAAATGTCAGCTGATGACATTTGTCAGTGTATATGACATTAGTGGGCACATCAATTTTGTTTTGGTTTGAGTGAAAATTTGTGTTGAATTAAATTTTTTTGCAAGTTTTTATTGGGATTGTTGAACAAAATGTATCATTTTTAAATTGATTCATTTCTTGCAAGTGCAGAAAATGAAATAAATGATCAATTAAGAATCGAACGGCGGATTTTAAAATTACAGATTTACAAAGTTATTCCGGCTATCCAAAGAAGCATTTTGTTTTGTTTTGGACAATATTTCCAATAAATGTACGAGAAGGAATGTGTGTAGTCCACCTATCATCAAATTGGCAGCGACACTTCGTTTTTTGGCAGAGGGTAGTTAGCAGCTGGGTGTTGGTTCCAATCTCCATATTTGAATGGCGCCGTCTATATTTCCATATTTGTATGGCGTCGGTGATTCCAAATTAACGATATCGTGTAAAATGTTGCGTGGCGGAAATCATGATAGGGTCCCAGTTATTTTAATTATATTTAGAGGGCGGAGCTAGTTTAGTTTAATAATCTGTAACAAAATATAATTTTCTTGTACAGTTATTTAAAGTTCCCTAATTTAGGGATAAGTCCCTCGCATTACCACTTAAGCGCTTAGGAACATCACCATTTAGGCTAAGTAAAGATTACTCATATTTTTGATATTTTGGTAAATTGATCGGCTTAAAAAATTGGTAACAAGCTGTGAAAATAAAATTATTCGATTTTTATGCAAATACGAGTGCAAACAGTTGTAGAAATCAATTTTATGTTTAAAAGCCATTTATACGTTTATATTCGCAAGTACCACCCTCCCACAAAAATCACTTATATTCTAGTATTATCCATCAAATTCAAACGTACGGTCAAACATTTGGGGCCACCAACACCAATATTGTGTGAAATGAAATGATAATTTATTCGCTTTTAATTCATCCAAAAAGTTGTTTATTTTGTAAAAATCTTAAGGCGAGTATAAAAGAGAACAAAAAGGGATCCGTGCTGTAAATTATATAGTTAGGAGCTAGGAAAAAAATAAAGAAAATCATCTCACACAGTTACATTATGATTTTAATTAATTCTGCTAAGCTGTTACCCCATTAAACCATATAAATGGAATATTAACACAGAATGAAGAAAATATGAAAAATTCTTTTGGATTTATTTTTTGCCGTTTTTGGAAAAACAAAATTGCGAGCAGACGAAAAAACATACGATTCTATTCTAACCACGTACCGAAAATATTTTAATGAAAATACTGTGTATCATCTTCATCATAACAATAACAACAATAGCACTACAGCACTACATATAGTAGTAATATTAATAATAATGCTTACATAAAAATAAAACGTAAAGGAAATTGAAAATCTCTAATCTTTACCGTCTTTAAAAAGTGTTATCATTTTGCTTCATAAGTGTGTGTGTGTAGTGTATGTATATTAGGGTTTTGATTGACATCGTACTCTGGGAGGGACAACTTTCTTTTGTCAAAAAAATTCCTTTTGATGTTTATTTTACGTTATATACGTCTTGTGCCGTCAAATGACTAAATAATACAAGAAAAGAGTTATTCTTTATATCCCATCCCCCCCGATCTCAATTAACCCTTTAGTTAGTCATTTTAAATTATATAAAACTACGGCACTTTAAAGCCAACAGACAACATAAATTGGTATTTGGTTGTTGCTTTGGATGATTTGAAGAGCGATTCAAGTGGAAATTGAACGTTTTACAAATAATAGGAAGAATGCCATCATGCTGTGAAGATGATTGAGATGTTATTGTTTTTGGTCACATACTCAATTTACTGTCTGGATATAATTTATTTAGTAAATTCAGCACAATGCTATCATATTCATATCGCACATATATTTTTTTAAATAAACCAATAAACAAATCAATTGAAAATATAAAGCCAACAAACCAAATAAATAAATATAAACATTTCGCGCGCAGAATTGTTTGTATATGAGATATGTATGTAAACTGAGTAATTCGCAATTTTGCAATTGTAAAATTTATGAATATGAAATTTTAATCACACAACATATTTAAATTGGCTTTAATTAACACTAATTAATATTAATAGCGTTGTAACTATATCCGCCTTCTATAAATACTACTCATGTACGGTTATAGCACCTACTGTATATAATATACAACGGGGGGTCGAAAGGATATATTTCTTTGTTATCTTGTAGGTCTATATAATATTTTGATGCAGCTGGATAAGTAATTATGTGATGATATGTGGTACACCCGCATTCCTTGTTATATATCTTCCCCATCCTTTTGCTGATCCGTGTTCGTATAGTTAACCAATAAAAATCTATTGTTATATTATTTTTGTAATATACACTGAGTATAATTTATATAAAATGTCCTTAAAGTGGATATTTCTTGTTTCCGATTTTAACAGGATACATTTATTTTGTTTTCTGTCAAATAAGGAATATACCATAAAATAAAGTTTATCGTCATCATTTATACATACATATATGTAAGCGTACACAGTATGCTTGTGAAATCGGTCTTGGTACGAAGAAAAACTATATATGATGGTAACATATGCACATAAACTTATATGATGCAAGCTAAAATATTTTCATTGATATTATCAAGCAATTTAGAGTAAAAACAATACATGCTATTTATATAAAGTAAAAGTCACGAGAAGGATGGGTGGTATAAGGGAGATTTTATTTGGATAAAATAGAAAAAGGATTTTTTATGCATTTTTCAAGAGTTACAAAAACGATGAATACAAATTTTAAAGATGACTCATCTTTATATATCAACTTATGCTACAGCTACACATGATACGGGATAAGTACTCCAAACAATTAATTTAATTTGATCTTCTCGCTTGGGTTCAATCTATATAGCTATATAAAACTTTAACCGCATACATCTTTTTCCGGTCCCAGCAATTTTCCCTAACAAGTACAACAGATTTCAATTTCATAAATTTTAAAAATTTGCGCTAGAGGTGAATATTAAAATTTTTGTTCACTTTACATATTTAGGATTTATTTATAACGAGATTATACCAAAAAAAAAATTGTTTTGCTCGTGAAAATATTTATTTTATTTATATATTTTTAATCCAAAAGGATGTTTATTTGGTCTTAGTCTTAAGGTTATACATGAATGTTTACTTTTCGTAAAATTTACAACGTTCGCTCTGCCAAAACCTCTGGATAATAATTTACACCATGTGAATTTACATCAGACGTGTTCTGTGGAATGTATAATACAGTTGAAATTTAATAGACTTGAAAAAAGATTGGGGAAAACATCAGAAATTGGAAATATAAGTCAGAATGCCTTGGGAAAACTATCAAAATACAATAAGGAAAATGTAGAAGAATATTTTTATATAATTTTTCAAAGTTATATATGGTGGATCTTAAAGTGTGTAGTGGAAGACAGAAAAATGATTAAATTATAAAGCACGCTTGTTCCTAGTCCCAGCTTTAAATTATAATTGCCGTCAGGATACTTATTACTCTAAAAACTCTATAAAAGTTTGAATAAATTACCCGGTTTTGTCTGACTTTCTCGTCACTTAAAATATGTTGACAAATTTGTCACAAAAAATTGTTGACAGGATTGTCACAAAAAATTGTTGAAAATTTGTCGAGCGATTTTTTCATCTTTATACATTTTTGATAAATAAATTAATTTTTGTTTCCGTTACACAGCAACATTAAGCAAGTATTGTTTTATATTAGGATACAGCAGCAATATCGTTTTTCATAAAAAGTTACTTGAAAATTTAAAAATGTATTGGTATAGTTTTTTGATCGTAGTGTGTTACAAATATTATTTTCTATGTTTGTCAAAATGCAGTGGGGGAAAAGAATATGAAAACTAAACGACGACCATCGAGGCGACTCTTCATTTAAGTGGAAAGGCCTCACAAAAAATGTCTCATTTCGACCAAAATTGCATTGGAAATACCCCATCTAGCACAACTATAGATGACGCACGAAATTATAAAAAAATTCGGTAGCAGAATGCGAAGAAATTGTAGCACAGAGCACAGGTTATTGAGGTTGGCGTTTGCGGAGACTAATCGAAATAAAGATTTCAGTAAAGTTTTATTCTGAAGAGAAAAATAATTTCAGTCAGACCTTCACCAAAAGTTACATTTATACCGACACTAAAAATTTAACTCGCAGTTAAAATAAATGATTTCGACAAAATATAAAATTATATACATTTTGTGCTAATTTAGTAAACAATAAAAATAATGAGTGCATCAAATATATAATATTTTTAATTAAATGAAATATCCGGCGTTAATAATTAAGATCGGAAAACTGAGAGCAATAACTCTTTAACGATTGTACATGTTGATGCAACGCACATATAAATGGTTGAATAAATTACCAGCAAAACTGAAATATGTGATCACCAAACTGTTCCAGCAAATAGTGGCATACATGTCTGCTTTCCTCGTGTCAAATATAACATGTTGACACATATGTCACACAAAATGGAAGTGGAATGTGTAATACAGTTGAAATTTAATAGACTTGAAAAAAGATTGGGGAAAACATCAGAAATTGGAAATGTAAGTCAGAATGCCTTGGGAAAACTATCAAAATACAATAAGGAAAATGTAGAAGAATATTTTTATATAATTTTTCAAAGATATATATGATGAATCTTAAACTATGTAGTGGAAGACGAAAATGATTAAATTATAAAGCACGCTTGTTCCTAGTTTCAGCTTTAAATTATAAATGTCGTCAGGATCCTTATTACTCTAAAAACTCCATAAAAGTTTGAATAAATTACCCGTGTAACCAAAATAAGTGATCACTAATACGGGTTTGTCTGACTTACTCGTCACTTAAAATATGTTGACAAATTTGTCACAAAAAATTGTTGACAAAATTGTCACAAAAAATTGTTGAAAATTTGTTGAGCGATTTTTAATCTTTATACATTTTTGATAAAGAAATGAATTTTTGTTTCCGTTACACAACAACATTAAGCAAGTATTGTTTTATATTAGAGTACAGCAGCAATATCGTTTTTCATAGAAAGTTACTTGAAAAGTTAAAAATGCATTGGTATCGTTTCTTGATCGTAGTGTGATACAAATATTCACGTCGATTGTAGAATCCGCGGGAACAAATCGATTGCGGATTGAAAACTGCATGTAAAAAAACATAAATCAAAATTTAAAATCAGGATATCATAGAAATTCCTATGGATTTTCGTACAATTAGTAAAGCAAAATTTGTTTTAGATCCGCAATTATTTTTTGTGCGTTTGTACGGGGAATCAGAAAAACGATTTGTATGGAAATCAATACAAATTTTCTTGCCTATTTTGATTTATAGCAATTGTTTTCCATTTTATTTATATGCATTTTCCAATCCGCATTCGGTTCACACCCGCGGATTCTTCTATAATCGACGTGATTATTTTCGATGTCTGTCAAAATGCAGTGGGGAAAACAATATAAAAACTAATCGACGACCATCGAGGCGAAACTTCATTTAAGTGGAAAGGCCCCCAAAATTGTCTCATTTCGACCAAAATTGCATTGGAATGGGGTATTTCCACAACTATAGATGATGCACGAAATTAGAAATAAATCCGTTAGGAGAATTCGAAGAAATTGTAAACCACAGCACATAGCACAGGTTATTAAGGTTGGCATTTGCGGAGGCTAATCGTAATACAGAATTCAGTAAAGTTTTATTCTGAGGAGTCGAACCTTCATCAAAAGCTACATTTATGTCGACACTAAAACTAAAGTTTAACACGCAGTTACAGAAAATGAAGGATTTGGACAACTTTTAAATTTTATACATTTTGTTCTAATTAGTAAAAAATAATTCGAGCGGAATTTTTATAACTGATTATGTATCTTCAAAAGTGCATCAAATATATAATATTTTTGATTAAACGGCGTTGATAATTAAGATCGGAAAGCTAAGAGCCATAACTTTTTAACGATTGTGCATGTTGAATAAATTACCGATAAAACTGAAATATGTGATCACCAAACGGTTTCAGCAAAGTGTGGCATAAATGTCTGCTTTCCTCGTCTGCGTTCCTCCATATATAATATGTCGACAATATAATATGTCGACAAATCTGTCACAAAAAATTGTTGAAATTTGTCACAAAATATTGTTGAAAATTTGTCGAAACTCGATTTTTGGTCTACATCAACTTTTAATGAAGGAATGAATTCTTGTTAGCAGTACGATTTTTTTTTTAAGTTTATTGCCTACAATTTTTACTTTTTGTGAATAACACGAAGATTAAAAAGGAGGAAAAAATGTAATATTTAATAAATATTCAACAGAGTTAATATTAAAAAGTCACTGAAAATGTCATAAAAAAATAAGAGTGTTTGTCAAATTGCAAATACCAATTGTCGAAAAAGGTTGTTGATAAAAAACGCAAATTTTTTAACGATTTTGTCGCTTATTAACAAAAATTTGTGATGTTTTTGTGGTTACTACTTACATGGGACAGTTAGGCATATTACTGTTTTAAACGGTCAATCATCTAATTTAGAAAGTCCAACATTTAGACGGCCTGAACAACAATGATACATGGCAATAGAGAAACCTCAAATGAAGTAGTGCAAATTTTCTAATCAGATTTAACTGACCCAAGGAAACCTAAACAATTCTGATAATTTATGTTATGTAATTCTTTAACCTCACAATACTTCCTAGGTTCAGATGGCGTCCGCATTGCTGCTTAACACCAAGAAAAATCTTCGTTTAAAACTACTCCATCGGCGACACGGCTGTGGACCTGATCGTGTCTATGCCAGTCCTTTAGCATAACCACTCTAGCCTAACCGTATCGGTAAATCATACTATGTTTTTAGTGAAGTAAGCTATGCTTAGAGCTCACAGTTTCATCTCATTCAATCATATGTTGTTGTGTTATACTCAACTCTTTTAAAATAACCAAATTTTGGCCAATTTTAAACAGAGTTCAGAATTTCCATAATTCTATCCATAATTTCAAATTGTCACTCATAGCGACATCTAACAGTTAATGTGGAACACTGCCTTTGTTCTACTATAAGTTGTTTTATACTATGGTTACATTATGAAGAATCTGGAAATTTTGAAGAAGGCCCAGATCCAGTTAAATTTGACAACTCGATTTAAGAAAGGGTTTAAAATTTACTTAAACTACTAAGTTTTAAAAGTAAATAAAGAATTATAATTATTTTATTTTGAACTTTAAGTAATTTTATGTAATAAAAACAACCTACTTACAAAAGAAAAATTTCAAATTTCTCTAGCTTCGCTCTTACTGATCACAAAAAGATGATCGAAGCTGCTTTTAACTAACATTTGATGTATAAAACTAATCATAATTCAAACCTCAACACCGTTTAATATTCTTTAAACTATATAAGTTCATTTTTCTTGGCTTTTAACGATCGCACTGAGATGATCAGTTTTGAATTCGCATTTTGAGAATCTTCTTACAGCCACGAACAAATCCTCTAACTATCAAATTTTATCAATTCGCCTAGCTTTCGGCCAAACCTTAGTTTTTATAATCTGACTGTTTATTTGAAGAGCAGAGCTGCGATATATGGGCACACACAATACCATCAAGCAATACAATCAGATCGATAAAACTTGCTGAGTGAAAGGCTAATACAATAAGGCTAAATTTGAACTACAGTGAACTATCAAGAGGACCACGCCCATCCATAGAAATTTGTAATAAGCGTAACCAAGATCTATGGGACGGTAATGTCGAGACTTATAATGACAAGTGGGTCGCTCCAAAAGATAAAATCCCAAAAAACGCACTGAAGATGTGGGCAGTCCATGCTAAATTTGAAAATTTTCCCGACCAACTTAACTCTTGTTTAATGAAAAAATATTTCCTGAACGATGGAAAAGCGGGCACTGTTGCTGAAAATTAGTAATCAAACCCGAAAAAAATGATTTACACAGGTTTACAAAATAATTCTTTATTTTTAAAAATACAATATTTATTTTTAATAACTCCCGGCATCAAAGAGTTGCGGAAACGAATCCTAACAGTAACGATTCATCATTATGCTGCCTTTACACACAAATTTCAAGTTAATCGTACCATTCTAATTGGCACTACATGCTCACATGTGGTTGGCAAAATACATGAATTGCTTTATTGGTAGTAACCACTTGTCGTCATGTTACTGACCATACACATTTCAAGGTAATCCGACTACTGTGATTGACGCTACAGGCTTATATTTTGAATGGACCAATAAACCTGACAGGAATTTGCATTAATAACTCATGGAATCAAAGAGTTCCGAAAACAAAACCTAATAGTAACGATCAATCGTAATGGTGCCTAAGCACCATACAAATTTACAGGCTCACTTGTGGTTGGCCCAATACATGAATTGTTCTACATCATGGTCCCCAGAAACCGCAAGCTCCGGAAACCAAACCTGGTAGTATAGCCGCTTGTCATTAAATCCGTTACTGACTATAAAATTTTCAAGATAAGCCTACCGTTGTGATTGGCACTACAGGCTCATATTTTAATGAACCAATATATTTGACAGGGATTTGCTTTAATAACTCCTGCAAACAAAGAGTTCTCGGAAACCAAACCTAATAGCAACGACTCGTTATTATGCATGTCTAAGCACCATACAAATTTCAAGTTAATCGTTGGCGCTATAGGCTCACATGTGTTTGGCCCAATCCATGAATTGTTATACTTCAAGTCGATGAAGTTAGCCCGAACCCGAATTGGTTTAGTTGTTGACTTAGATAAGTGTAGTCATCCCGAAAAAGTGTAAATAATCATCCCGAACAAAAATTTTGAAATGAAAAGTGAGGTTTTGTGTAGTTAACATGGGCCCACATTAAATTCTGTACTGAAATAGATAAAACCATTCAATGGCGTATACGACCAGATATGCCAATGTACCAATTAAGATGTAGCAACTACCATATGCCAATATCAGGTGGAAATAACCTTCTTTTATTTGTGTATATAATCGAAAAGCGTGTTTTTGTGAAGTTAACATGGGCCCACAGTAAATTCTGTACTGAAATAACTAGAGATATAGCCACTCAATGGCGTATACGACCAGATAGGCCAACTAAGATGTTGCAATCACCCTATGTCCGCATCAGGTAGAAATAACCTTTTTTTATTTGTTTATCTAACCGAAAAGCGTGTTTTTGTGTAGTTTCCATAGGCCCACATTAAATTTTGTACTGAAATACCTAGAGATATAGCCATCCAATGGCGTACACGACCAGATAGGCCAATGTGGTTGTCTCGTGTAGAAAAAAGCAATTAAAATCACTATAACTACTTCTACGGGTTCGGTCTACTAAAATAAATTTGATGCTAGTCATTATATGCACAGAAAGACAATTCGAATTACTAAATTCGAATCTACGAAAGATGTAAAAGTGGCAAATTAAATTCATATATAATTGAAGTTCGATTTACAGAACAAGTCTCGCTTTAGCTGTTCACTAAGACATTTAATTTAGTTCACTGGAGTTTGCAGGTCCCTCTCACTTACTAACTTAACAGCTTATAGGTTTCTGTACTATATCACAAATTAATAAATTCTTGAAACTGTCCAACCTGGCTCTTTTGAAGTAATTCCTAAATATCACAAAAATTGTATAAATGCCGTTGAAAAGAGATTAGGGAGTATATAAAAAACTAGAGCCGTCATTATTATCTGGCCATGTATATTTTAACAGATAATCAATATCATTTATATCCAGTGTCTTGATACAATATGTATAAGATTAAGGTGACCAACCAACACATTTATTTTTTGTACACGTTGCTGTGCCGTTTCCGTTTCTAATCATGATTACGATCATAGCAATTATCCCGTATTCATTCCAAACCGAAACATTATAATAATCGTAGACAAAACAACTCTACGTATATATTATGTACATAGCACACAACATAGTTATGTTATATACAGCATAATAACAATAACATCACAACGAGAAAAACTAAAACTTTTCTATGTTACAAGATTATTGTATTGCCCCATTGGGTGTTATTGTTTTACCATTTTTGTTGTATTTGTTTTGTGTTACAGTAGACTTCTTAAACGAATTTATTTCTTAGAAGTAAAATATTTATGATAATTGTAACCAGCGCGTCGTACTCCAAAACAAAAATTCTGACTTTTCAAAACATTACAAAAATAACATTAACAGAAAACAGTGCTGAATAAAACACATTAGGGCACAAATAATTTTATTTTTTTTGTGTAGTCGAGATAAAATTAAGTTACAAGAAAATGCTTTTTGTATATGTTGTACATAGTTTTAATGTTAAGTTAACCCCATTTTTAACATTTCTGTTATGATTATTACGGTGGCATCCTAAAAATGCGATGGAGACGAAAAAAGTATGTTAATGTTTATAATTAAATTTATAATCGTGACACTGTAACGTAAATCAATGTCATATTTGAATAATTCTAAAGTCATACGCAACACAAATGAATCTATTCAGAAATTTTGATTTTCACAAGACACCAAGGTACAATCAAAACAATGGGTCTAATCTGGTGGAAGAGCACCGAAGCGCGCAAAAACGCCACAATCGGCTGTCAAGGTTACGACGACTGTTTCTAGGAAATATATGCTCATTTGGCTAGGAAAAAACGATGACCAAATTGACCGAATTGGGCTATTATTATTTGACACAAATTAAGATGTTATTGCCGATACAAATGCCTATTTTTAGGAAATGAGTGCCACCTACTAAAAAAAGGCATCAGGCTATTAGAAACTTGTTGGAACAAGTGTATCGAGTTGGAATGAAACTATCTTGAAAATTAAATGCCAATTTTCTCAAAAAGCTATTGTTTATTTTTCTCAGAACCGGGACTTTTTAAATTGTCTGATAAATTGAATTAAACATACAATACATAATACTTAATTTATATATTGGTGATGAAATAAATAAGTTCATTATGTTCCATAGTCGATTGCAAAATCTCAAAAATTACGTGTCATTTCACCAGAACTCCCGATTTGTAAAATCTTTACAGCAAATGCAGTGCGGTCCACATGTGACTTTGCTCAATTCAAGTCTTGTAAAAGCACAAATAAAATTCAGATAAAAAGCCAAAACTGAAAGATTGCTCGAATGATATCTTTGACTTCGGTGGAGAAAGACTTTAGATGTTCACAAACAAATAGTTAATCAACGCCGCCTTAACTCCGCGGTCCACTTCTTTCTGCATCGACACTCAAAAATGTATGGTTTGATATTTGCTTTATTATTTGGGATTTTGAAACAGAACACATTTTTTTAATTCGAGAATTCAAACAACTATGGATTTAAAAAAAAGGATTTATACAGTTCTCGTTGATTTCCCTACAGCTGAACAAACATTTTATCCAAATCGTCAACACTCATTATTTGAGAATTTTAATACTCGTAATAAAATTACGAGTATTAATTCGTAAACCTTGATTTATTTTTTGATTGACTGAGATGTGTGGAATTGTCTCAGTAATCTGTTTCTAGACAATATACTGCGAAAGATGCATAAATTAATTTTAGGGTACGAATTAGTGTGAAATGAAATTCTAGCAAATTTTAGTTTTGAAGAAGCTGGATTTGACTGGGCCATCTTTTAGCGGGTTAAGGCCAAGCTTGCTTCGGCTATGGTGAATAGAGGAACTGGATAATTCCTTGGCAGATTATTTTCAAATTTATTTTGTAGAAAAATCCAGAACTTCTCCAGAAGAAATTGCCTAGCATGGCCCGAACTCCAGAACTTCTCTAAAAGCCATTTTTAAATCCCCACCCAATTCTGAATACCTGATTTGACAATAATCTTTTTCTGGAGGGGATATGCCTGAAGTTCCAATCAGAATGGTCGAATTGCAAAACTTCATCAAAATGACATTGAAAAGTTATCGGTTAGGAAACGGCCTGGTTCCATTCATTATAGCCGAATCCCAAAATTTCGTCAAATTCGGTTTTGCACACCGAATTTGACCATCATTTCTTGAGATATGGGCTAGTTCCATGAGCATTATGTTAGAGTGCCAATCCAATTCTGCATGCTATATTTGACAGTAATTGGTTGATAAAGCTCCCTTGAGCATGGCATAATATGTCCTGTGCAATATAATTATACTTGGTAATTAAACGAATATTCTTTGGTGACTAAAATTAAAAAACATTTGAATTTTTTGTGTCTTGAAATCTTTACGAAATAAGCTAAATTTATTTGAAATATCCAATCCAAGGATATTGCCTTTACAGGCAAAGATCTATACAGATTTTGTATAAATTCTATCGATACTTCCTCGAAGCATCTTTCACAGCTGCCATAAGGTTATTCCGCCATTCGTATTGTCTTCCATTCGAATAAATTTGTCTCGATAACCATCCCCAAAGATTTTCAATAATATTTAAATTCGGAGACAAAACTGCCACGTTATTTTTTTCAAGCCACTGTTTCACTCGTGCAGCTGTATGGATTGCTGCGTTATCCTGCTGGAAAACCCAGCGATGGCCTTCAAACATTTCGTCAAAATTACCTTTTTGCACTTCTAGGAGCAAGACAAATATTTACCAGTAAACTCAAACCAGAAATATATTATCAAGGGGAACCATTCAGACTATTACACAAGAACATGATCCGGAGCCAATGCTAGTTAGAATAATACAATACCGATCGGAACCAAGGTTTCACCAGTGTGCTTTCGTAATCTTTTAATCTCTAGATATTGATTTACGAGAGATTTATTTTATAATCAATTGAAATGAAACTCAGTTAGCACAAGAAATAGCAAATTTATTTAATGAAAATAGCCAATACGAAAGAACAATTGTAACTAATAATAATTTAATAATAATAATGTTCGATTGTCGATAATGCAGAATTAAAATAGCATATTGAAAACTGCCAATGTTCAAATCGATAATGAAAATTTGGTTGTAAAAATTTGTTAGGTTGTCGATAACTCTGATTCAGAATATAATTTGAATATATCAGGCGTTAGTCGCCGATAAATAATATCAATTTGAATAGTCGGCCGAAAATATTGACAGAAACTTCAAAACCAATTGTAATAATGTTCGATCGTCAATAATGCAGAATCAAAATATCATACTAATATATCACCCGAAAAATGTCGATTAAGAAGATCAATTCTAATAGGTCAGACGAAAAATGACGATGATTCGATAAAGACGAAAAATGGCGATAATTCGAAAGATAAATTAATATCACGAACGATTATGAAAAACTTCTTAATAATTGTAATAATGCTTGGTTATCGATAATGCAGATTCGAAATATCATATTATAATTATCAGTCGAAAAATATTGATAAAAACATAAACTACATGCAATACATACTACTAAAGTTAGCAGAAAAATTCAGCAGAAAAAACTGCATTTTTGACCTCCTTTAACACAAGAATTGTTTTAATAATAAATTAGAAGAAGAAATTAGCCAAATTCTCCAGCCTTAGGGTTTAAAAGTTCCGTAACTTTGTTGATTTATATAAGTTCTATGATGTTTTACGTATTTGAGCAACGAAAATTAGTCTGGGATGGGACGGAACTGACACATTTCCAGTGTCACGTATATTCGAATAGCGGGAATGCCCACTATCGGCGGAACTTCATGCTTCGTCATAAATTGGCAAATAGAGTACAGAAACTACTTGCACTGACAAATCGGTGGACATTTTAATAGAAGTGCCCACCTCAGACTATAAAATATCATAAAAAGCGCACTCAAATTTAAATAGTGGGTATTCCCACGATTAGCGGGTCGTCATACTCGCTCGGTAGATAAACCATTGAACTCAAATTTAAATACGTCAAAATTAAATACGTCGATAATATAGTTTTTCGACAGAAAACAGACTATTTCTATCAATGTATATAAATAAGGTCGATAATGCAGTTTTATGCTAATGTTTACAAAATGTTTAAAAGAAGAATAAATGTTTAAAAAATGCTTAACTGAAAATCTTTAAAATTATTACCATTTCAATATTCTGCAGGAGAAACACACTTTTCTCGACTGATTCATCTGAATTTAGTTTGGGGTGGGTTTGATTGAGGAGTAGGGGATGAAATTTTGATGTTTCCGATGATTTCAATCGATTACGACGCCGATTTGGCTATGCCAATTCGATGAATCATGTCCTTAGGTAGAATTTAAATATAAGTTTGGAGTGGGAGGTTATGTATTTGATTTTTCCACAGATTACGAAAAAAAAATTTGTATACAAAGATTTCGTCAAATTTTTATTCGTTGGACCATTAATCAAGGTAGAATTTAATTAAAGCTTGAGAGTTTATAGGAGTGAAGTGTTTTATGTTTTCGACGTTTATAGATACCATGATTTGTCAGTTGTGCCTTTTTGTATTGACATCGATCTCACTAAGTTACATTGATGGTCCCGATAAACCTGATTAAATTAAAATTTTGTTGTCAGTCGAAATTTTGTGATATTAGGCCAAATCAGCGGTTCATCAACATTCTGATAGTTTGAAATCCACAATTTTGCCAAAACATGACACCGACCACTAGATACGAAATTACCATGATTAATAACTTAGTTATGACAGAGAAATTTTTTTTTTTTGATTTTCTATGTTATATAAATAAAATGGTTGGTCATTCGAGATTTTGCTAGATTAAAACAGATCTGACTGCCAATTCAATAAACCATTGTTTTAGATGAATTATAGGCTTGTAAACGGTTTAATAAGGTTGAAATTTAGATTTTAGATTTTTAGATTAACTAAATTGATAGTTAGTTACCACTACTTATTAATAGATGTATCTAAGGTTCATAAACCAAAAAGTGCATATTTAGTACTGAACTGAACACTTTGTTCAGGTTAGAAAATTAGAAATACTTGAGATTGATAAATCTTAAATTTTAAAGGGGGCAGGATTTAACTAAACATCAGGTGGTTCGTTTAGTGTCATCTATGAACGACTGGTTTAAACTAACAATCAATTTAGTTAGTTGGAAATTTAGTCAAACAAACCGGTGTTAGGCACACATTACACTTTGACTATCGGATTGGGTGGTGAGTATAATGAGGTCACGAGCCCGATATTTTATCGCTTCCAAATGCTTCAGAATTAAAGATTTCCGGCCATAGGAACAATTTTACTAAGTGAAGTTTAACAGAATAACATACATATCTTGCAAAATAAAAATTGACAATTAGAATTCTGATCCTGCTTTCTAACAGGTTTAATCATTTAAAACCACTGAATTGGATTAATTTTGAACATAGGTAGGATTTAACCTGTTCTGAGGCCAGTAAAGGAAGTAAACATTTTAATTTTCCGATATTTTATGCATAAAAGAATTCGTAATTCAAGATTTTGATTGATGGTCGCTGTAATAGAGTGTACCGGTTGACTACCAACCGTCTAAGCTTCAATTTTAAAGCTTAGTCCATAGATTGATATCCTTGCGGCAAAATTTTAATTTCAAAATCTATCGTCCTCAAACTCAATGTTATTTAAAGGAGAGCTATATGCAAATGAGCCTTTAGTGCAAATTCTAAAATACGATTTTACATCAAATTTTTGTCAAAGCTTGCAGACGAGCTTAAATGCAAATCGTAAAATTATGGTGGGCTTCCAAATTATTGAAAAGGCGGATGGAACTCATAGCAAGTTAAAATCGTTAGACGTATCATCAGGCTCTACAGGTTCCAGAGAATTAGTAATTTTTAAATTGTCATCACTTTCATTAAATTGTATAGGGCCATATAATAACGGACAAAAAGCAAGAAATGATGAACAAACTAGTTGATTTTAAAAATTCTAGAAATGGATAAAAATAGTCATAATTCTATTACATGGTAAATTTGTACCTTAAGTGTACAGATACATCTGGCCCAAGTTAAAATGTTGGTATTTATGGTTACACTATAATTGAGACGAATTTACGTTAGGAGATTTAGAATAAAGGTTACGTGTTTCCTTGTGACACCATGCACCCCTTACAAAACCATTTTCAAATTAGCATGAAATTTTATATTCAAGCTGTAAAAACAATCCAATTAATCAAATCAGAAACAAAGCAAATCCCAATTTATCTTTTGTATGTCGGGCAACAATTTTCCAACTTTATAATTACAAGAAAATAAGAAAACAAAATCAATATCCTTTTAAAAACAAACAACAATAAAAAGACCATAGTCTTAAATTTGGGATATTACAGATTTTTTGTTTACGTATAAGGCACACACCCAACCCGCCCATTCAGAGGGATTTTTTTCTGTTCAAATTCAAAAAATATCACGTAGGTTTTGGACATTAGTTTCTTCATTTGTGTGAATTCTATTTTGTACCAAAATATCTATAATTTGAATGTTGGTCACGCAAACAAAAATCCAAATATTTTCCTAAAGAGGGCAAAGCAAACAAAATGTTTGTTATATACAGAAGGATCTAGAATATTCTTAAGACGAAGATAAATGAATCTGTTGAATGGAGAAATAAAATAATTAATTTTGGCATCAAGCCAATATACAACAAAGTTTACGTAACCTTTTAATCTACTACCGTGTTTGAATGTAAATTTGATGTGGCCCGACCTATTTGCTGCCGGTTGGTACCAAAATGGCTTAACACTATGTGTGTACGTAAACCAGATCGATTGGTATCACACCAACGTAACAAAAAACAAAAATCTTATTATTTAAATGGTGTTTTTAAAATTGGAAAAACTCAATTTTTCATTTCATTCTCGGCTACCATAAATTCTAAGAACAATGGAAAGAAAATTACATTTTTCTTGTGAAAATTTTATTTCCCGGTTTCCAATTTTTTTTTTTTGTGTTATTTCCAACTTTAATTAAATTTGCAACAAACATGGAAATAAATTTTATTTATTATTTTTGTTATACTCAAATGTAGAAAACTGAATCAGGCTAACGGTATTACTTTCCATGAAGATTTTCCGTTTAGCGTTAAAAGTAAAAAAAGTAAAAGAAGAAGAGTACGGAAAGTAAAAAACAATTGATTCATTGATTTCTGGAATTTAGTTTGTTTTGTAATTGTGCCGGTTTCCGTAACACGAGCAGCATTCGATCCCGCAATACGACACCCAATTAATAATTTATTCATAATTGTACGCGCTTTTATATAGAAAACACCAAGACTTTTTAAAATTTATTAACTTAAGTAATCCACCTCAATAATTCAGAGGGTTGAAAAATGGGAAAAGTATCCACAAAGATTTGTTGTAATATTTTAGAATTATTATTATTACAGTTGTTATGTTTTTCTCGTCTTAATGTCATGGTTGTGGTGGATTACCAACCGAAAAAAAAAATTGTTGGGAGTTTTTTTTATTTTTTTTTGGTTCGGATTAGAAAAGAAAATAGAAATTAATGGGGACATAATAAATACACAAAAAAAAACAAATCTCTTTTTTTCGATGTTTTTGGGGACACCGAAATTTTTAGGGAAAACACATTTTTACTTTATGTTATGATTATTACGACTTTGGGTAATTAATAGCTCCCAAATGCAATAAGAAAGTGAGTGTATATATAGTGCGGGTTATGTGTAGTGTAACAATATACTACGAGTATATATCATAAAAAAGATTTCCAGCATGGGAAAAATTATTCATCTAAATTTTAATTGGAATTTTTATTTTATAACGAGAACTAAAAAAGATAAGGTTGCGTCATAAGTCTTTATGGAGTTGTTTAAATTATAATTTTTAATTTTATATTTGCCCTTAAAAAGTATTTATATTATATAAGTGTATGACTAAACATATTCACCACGGTACCAATTTATGTCCTTGATGTTCTTGTTAAATCGTTGTTGTATTTACGATCCTTACCTGAAATGAATAAAATTTAAAAATTAACTATTAGGTGCTTAAACTTTGGTAACAAGGTCTTGTTTGGTAAACTGAAAATAATTTAATATCCCTAAACCTTTTATTCTTAAGAGAATTTTAAGAAAACAAATACGTATAAAATATCAGAAAAACAATTCATAGAACACAATTTACTTAAAAGCAATTTGTATAAAACAAATGAACAAACCTACCTTCTTAAAAAAAAGAACAAATAAATGAATTTATTTGTCAACAAGTTTTTCTGAGAATTTGTTACTTTCAAATGCATGAAATTTATTACTTACTTGCCAAGATAAGGTTATAAATTAAGAAATTTGGTAGCGGTTTTCTCAATGGCATTAAATACACTTCAAAACTCAATTTGTTGATTTTATATATTTACGGTGGTTAAATTGAGCGAGAATTAGTCTCTCTTAAAACACTGTTAACAATATCGGTCAACACAGTCACAGTGTTTCACCCATTTTACCGGCCAGCATGCAGAGGGGCGAGTTATTTATTATAATGACCAAATTAGAAAAAAACATATTTACTCAATATATTCAACAGACAAAGAGAAACAGAAAAATAAATGCATTGCAAGTTTTGCTGGGAACCAAGCTCCCAAAATATTGGCCATCCATCTAGTAAAAATGAAGAAGAAAAAATTTATACGAATTTAGATAAAACAGCCTTTAGATAAAAAAAATATGAACTATAAAAAAAAATGAATTATTTTTTATTTAGGATAATTTTTTATTTTTCTAACACTCTTCAGTCTAAAAGCAAACTTATTACGAAAATTATTGGTTATTTATTGGTTTTATTATTGGTTTAATTAATTACATGTATTTTCGACCTTTTTTAGTGAAATAAAAGACATTAGTTTGTGTAGAAAATGAAAGAATGTTTTATTCAAAGTTTGCTCCTTCGGAAGCTATAACCTTCGCCCATCGTTCAGGCAATAAACGGATTCCCCGAAGGAAGAAGTCTGGTTGATTCGAGGCGATCCAGTCATCGACCCACGTTTTAACGTTTTCATATAAAGTGAAGTGCTGCTGAGCCAGGGCTGATTGAAATGACCAGACTAAAGATAATCAGAGGAAACAATGTCTGGTGAATACGGCGGGTGGGGTAGAATTTCCCAGTTCTGCCTGTCCAAGTAGTTTTAGACAGATATAGCAACATGTGGCCTAGCGTTGTCATATTGCAAAATAATCGTATCTTGCTTTTTGTCCCATTGCGATCGTTTTGCAGGTAGAGCTTGCTTTAAAGCCATCAGTTGTCGTCGATAAACTTGTCCCGTAATGGTTTCACACTCGTTCACCAGCTCATAATAAACGACACCCTTAATATCCCACCAAATACCAAGCGTCACCTTCAAACCATGGATATTTGCTTTTGGTGTCGACGGCCCTGGTTTATCTGGCTTGACTCACGCTGGTTTGCGCTTTGGATTGTCATAATGGATCCACCTTTCATCCCCAACCCTTTCCTTTGTTGTCATTGAAGCAGCCATTCACACATGGTTTTCCAATGTTACATGTCCCGTTGTTTCATTTTGTGTGGCATCCAATATCCCAGTTTCTTAACCAATTCCATTGCATATATACGTTGCGAAACATATTATTAGGTAAAATTCAACTCTTCTGCCAATTGTTTTTCGGTCTGCAAGAGTCCACATCAAGCAATTCTTCCAATTCTGTATCTTCAAATTTTCTTGATCCGCCTTCACATTCTTTGTCTCTTACGTCGAAATCACCAACTTTGAATCGTTGAAGCCGCTCTTTGCTTATGGTATTCGATGGAGCATGTTCACCGTAAACTTCCACAAGCAAACAATTTCTTTCCGCTGCAGTTTTATTCAACAAAAAATAATGAAAATTGTTGTATTTTGAACAAATGTCACTAGTAGTTAATTAAGCTTGACATCTAACCTCCTAAAAACATGTATTGCCCGATTGAATAATATGCAAGCAGTGATACTAACGACACCTCTATAAAAAGGTCGGAAATACATTTGTACACCAAATATTTAAAGTTTTGTATTACCAATGTGTTTGTGGTTTTCTGGGGTTTAAAATACATACTACACACCTTTCGGAGTTTCCTTAATGAAATAATTCGCTAGAGTGAAATGTTTATCTATTATATAAATAAAACGATAGACGCTTTATCTAAAATAAATTATCACGATATTCCTATTTAATATCAAGTTAGGGCCGTTTTTATGTAGCATTAATCGAAAAATATTTGAAAAATAGAGAAAACAATTTATCAAGTTTTCATGTGGCTTTTTAATTTTTTTATTTATTAATATTTATTTCAACCATTTATCTATATATTCTACTCTGCTTCAGAAGTGGCTTACACAGCATTGTTATATTTCTACGATATATCTTTGAATAAAGCAAGTATGTTAACGTAAAAAACACAAGAGGAACCAATAAAAACCAAGTTAATGTTACCAAGGCTAGTTATGTGGGGTCAGTTTACTTGAATTTAATGAACAAGGTAGGATAAGATATGAAATTCGATATAACACCAACATGCTTTTGGATGGATTGCATGATAGTCCTAGAATGAGCCAGGGATGCATCCAGGGATATTCAGACAAATTACTTAAGCATGCACAATTTATGGTAGAACAGCCCTCTATACGTATTTGAGAGAGAAATCCAACTAACACCAATGAAGAAATGCCAAATCAACTGGAGCCGAAACAACCCATAGTGGGGACCACTACAGTTACATCAAGAAACACGCAAACTTTCGCGATTACCTATAGAACCTGAGAACGTTTGTGTGATCAAACAAATACAAAGTCGTCAGTCGAGCAACCCCTACAATCAACGATACCTTTACATGTTCAACCTCACCGTTCTCGGTTAAACAGAGACGGATAAACCACAATAGGGTAATATTGAAAAAACAAGCGACGATGCTACTAGTAATATTGATGCTATTTTTACAATACCATAACTGTTAAACTGATGGCATGAATCTATCAGGATATTGGGACGACATTGGTTCTATATATCAGGTGCGCAGCTAAATTTATGTGTTTCATACATAGATGGTGCTAACGACACATCTAGTTGTTATTTATGTCAGAAGTTATGTTTTATTCATAGCGTAGACAGTTGTTAGCGATTACCGTTGTAATACCAAAAATATTCTATCTAAGAACAAAAATGTCGAGTTTAGTGCCAAACAGAATTTGCGAGAAGCTTTGCTTTTCTGCTTCAACTTGAAGAAAAATGCAGCTGAAGCACGTCATTTGCTTGAGGAGGCCTACGGTGAACATGCACCATCGAAAACTACCTGTGAATATTGCCTTAAATGCTTCAGAAGTGGCGATTTCGACATTGAGGCCAAGAAGCGCTCCGGAAGACCAAAAACATTTGAAGATACCGAGCTGCAAGCGTTATGGGATGAAGATGATACACAAATTCAAGATCAACTTGCGCAGGTATTAAACACGACTCACCAACGTATTTTCAAACGATTACATGCTAAGGGAAAAATTCAAAACGAGGGAAAATGGGTATCGCATGAGTTGACTGAGAGACAGATGGAAAATCGTAGAGCCACTTGCAAAATTTTGCTTTCACGGCACGAAACAAACAGCTTCCTGTATCGAATTGTTACGGGAGACGAGAAGTGGATATTTTTTATGAATCCCAAACGCAAAAGGTCATGGCTTTGACATGGCGAAGCATCAACGTCGACGGCACTTAGTGAGACCAGAAAGGAATCGTGTACTATGAGCTACTGAAACCGGGCGAAACTGTCAATGGGCAATGCGAGACAAGAACGAATGATATTGTAGCAGGACAACACTCCATGCCATCGCACTCGCATCGTCCAGGACACCATCAAAACGCTGAGAAGGTATGTTACCGCAACCGCCTGATTCGCCAGACCTGGCCCTCTCGGATAATCACTTGTTCCGGTTGATGGCGTATGGCGTATGATTTTATAGTCGTGGTATTCATGGATTGCCAGAGAGATGGCAAAATCTGTAGATAGCGAAGGATCAAAGTATTGTCCATTAAACCATTTTTTATATTTCTATATTTTATGCGACAACAACTACACCAAACAACCGTTGCTTGCGTTAGTACAAATTTGGGTAACCACATGGGAACAGCATAAAATGGATGGAATAATTGCAAAAATGGATGGAAACGAAATCAACCCTTGAACACCCCCCCCCCCTTCCAAACGAAGTCATTTGTTTGAAAATGTTCAAATAAAGCTTGGTAGTTTTCAAATCGGAGGCAAATTAATTTTTTCTGTTGCACAACACTTCCCTTTTCTTTTCCCTTTCCCTTTTTCTCCCCCTAATTCGAACATACTCCTGTTATCGCGCCAAAATGTCCGTGATCGGCATACTTAATCTGCACGTTATAATTAAAGCAGCTTTTATCCTTATATACTGTGAACGCTTTCGGTTAACAGTAAACCAAGATTCACGCTCTTCAGCTGCTTCAAAGGATCAGATTACTCTCATTATTTTAGCAGATTTTGAGCAAAATGAAAATTTACTTCTGTTTCTTGAAGGCATATCTTCATATGGAATTTTGATCTTCTCTATGTACGACTATTTTGTGTACAACGTGATTATAAACAAAAGCGAATTAAATTTTTTGTCAAATTTTATTGTGGTTTAGCAATGCTTTTTCTCAATAATTTTACACACAAAAAAGATGCGCACAGCTACGATTCGTCAAACCAACTGTCAAGCAAGAACTCCAATTATCCACTAATTCAAAAGAAAACGTCGGCAATTATCATTTCAACTAAAAGGGTGCTAATAAGAATTTCTCTAATAGCTCAAAATATAATAATGATATTCAATGATAGATGGCAGTGATCGTTCATTATACCACTTGGGAAATATTTATCGTATTCCATTGGCAACAAGGAGTAAATTTTCCAATGAAGTCTACCAACACAACAAATCTACGACTACAAATGTCAAATGTTGATCAACAAGATTTTAATTGGCGATTGAAATGATAATTCCGCGTAAGTATTTTGCTTTCATTAAGTTCTTTAACAGATTGCTGATTGTTGACTTAGTTTTCTATTTACTAGGTGATGATCCTGGACAACATCTATGATTTGTGATGAGTGAAATCTGAACCGGATGTTTGTGGAATCGAAGTTGAAAATCTAAGTTGGGGAGAGAGACATAATATTGGCGGCATTTATTTTAAATGTCTTGTGGCAGATACTCATCCTAGGTGACGCAGGAGAGTTTACATTAAGAGTTTGACTTGTATTAAGGTTGGCGGTAGCCATTATAATAGATCGAATACGTAGGGTAGGCAGAGTTCCAAACAAGACAATTAGAGGCGCATTTACTCAGATTAAATCAACCGGTTTCTAGCACGCTGATCAGTTGGTTTTGAGTCTACCAAGGTAACCATTGATTGGATGCTAAGTGGTTTTTCGTTTTGAATATTCCCAAAATTAATTCACCTTAGCTCCGTTGGTTGGGCGATCGATTCTCTTTGGTCTCATTTTACAATTTGGTTCATCAGGATATTTGGGCAAGACTTGGTTGCAGCTTGTGTTGTCCATCTTACTCATCGAATCTGCCTTCTATCTCTCGTAATTGGTTTACATATGCGATTAATTTACAGCACAAACGCATTATAACGTCTTAATCCTTAATTTTTCGAGCTTGTTCCGGATTGCCTGCATTGCGTTGGTCGAGAATGCTTTTACTCATAGATGTATCGGAATTCCTCACCACCTTATTGTTGTTGTTTGAGGTATTAGAACTGATTGTACCGAAATAGATGTTTTGTGTTGACAACACCCATAAGGACTTACTGGTTGCTGTATGGGTAAGTTGTTGGTCATCGCTGTGTCCTGGTATAACAACTGTTGTGACGGCTTTTAAATTGAGTTTTAAATCACCTCGGTGGTGTTCATCAATTCCCGCTCATTACAATGCTTAAATCTACGTCGATGAATTCACCCCATATTGAATCGATGTGCGCAGGTCTTCCTACATCACAGTTGAATCTACGCACGTAATCAAATTACCTCACGGCAAGCTTCTGTTAATGCTATAAACTCTGCTTCGGTTGAAGAGAGAGCTGCACAGTTTGCTTTCTGCAGCTTCAACTAATAACTGGCTCAAAAGCCATAAAAATGTAACTGCTGTTAGATTTTCTATCTGATCAATCTGCGGCCCAATTTGCATCTGCGTATCCAATCAGTTTTACATCGACAATTCCATTTAAAATGAGTTTCAATTTTATGGTGCCTTTCAAATATTTTACCACTTTACGCTTCAATTCATCCCAATCTTCTTGAGTTGGATTCATTGTTATTTGAGCTAATATTGCGACACTTGCTGCTGTATCAGGACGTGCATTAATTGATACAAAGAAAAGACATCTCATGTCTTTAATATTCAATATTATTTAACAATAATTTAGATGATGGATCCTTTTTTATATTCGACCTTCAACGGTATTTTCGAACATTTCGCATTTTCCAAACCAAACCGTTTGATAATTTGATTTATGTAAGATGTTTGACTTACTCGATAAATATTATCCATAATTTCCACCTCAATTCCAACGTAACATTTGATTTGTCCTAAACTGTCAGCTTGGAAACTTTTATTGAGATTTTTTTGGACTTCTTTGATTTCGTTGATTTGCTTACTGGCTACTATGATGTCATCAACGTAGATAATCATATAACAATTGCCACTTTCATTATGTCTAGTGAATAAACATGGATCTTCGTCACTTTGTACGAAACCAGCTTCGACCATAACTTTATTGAGCGCCAAATTCCATACTCTTTTGCTGATTGTTTTAATCCGTATAGGCTCCTCGTTAAACGACATACTAAATTTTTATTTTCGACTTCAAAACCCGGCGGCTGTTTCATATAGATTTCTTCTTTAAGCTCAGCATATAAGAATGCGGTTTTTGCATCTAAGTGATGTATCAATAACTAATCCAATAACTAATGATGTACTAAAAACATTGGGCAACTAATCGAGCTTTATATCGTACAACGCTGCTGTCCACATTCGATTTCAATTTAAAAACGCATCTACATCCGACTGTTTTTCGATGGTAATTTGACAATTTCCCAGGTGCCATTTGCTTTGTGTGCATTAATTCCGTCGTTCATTGCTTGTAGCCATTCGTCATTATGTTCGGAATTTAAAACATCGTTAATTGTGTTTGGCTTAACTTTATTTATTTTTTCGATTAACCGGTTCGGTGGAACACCTTTGTTGACTCTTGATGATCTACGAATATTTAAGTTAGTTTCGCTATTGCTTTCATCCGCTTCCGATTCATTATTTTGTTGGTCATTTGGTTCATTTTGTTTGTTATCCGAATTATGGTTATCGTCGTCTTGTTTATTTGCGTAATTAGATTTTATTACATTGGGAATCTATTCAATTGGATCGTCGTCAAAACGCACGTCACGACTTACTAATAACTTTCGTGCAGAACGATCATAACATCTATAGGCTTTAGATTCAAAATCGTAGCCCATAAAAACTGCTTCCACTGCTTTTGAATCCAATTTGCTTCTTTTTTACTTTTGTACATGTACGATTTCTGTCCGAATATGTATAAATTTTGTAAATTCGGTATATTGCAGTTCCAACCGATTTTGGAGAAATGTTGCCGTCATAACTGCTTCGGCCCCAAAAAATATGATCTAAATTTGCATTGGCTAACATGCAACGCGCCATCACAAACAAGCATCTATTTTTGCATTCCGCAACGCCGTTTTGATATACCTTTAAGACAGCCAACGACTCGTTTATCGGTATACACTGTACCTCGGTCAAATCTGATGATTTATGGAGATTAGGAAAGCTTTGTCTTTGATAATGCTATATATCCCATTAACTTATCAAAACATTCAGATTTATGCTTTAGTAAAAAAATCTTCGTATAACTTAAATAAATTATCAATGAATGTAAGGGTGTAACGATTACCATTGTGAGATGCAGTCTGCATCGGACCACATATGTCTGTGTGTACCAGCTCCATCGGTTCCTTGGTTGACCCCATTGAAACTTTCGGAAATGGCGTTCTCGACATTTTTCCTTTTAGACAGAATTCACAAATATCGCTGCAATTGCATATTCTGACCTTCATCTATGTCCGAGAATTCGATGCCACTGGTGTGCACATAGAGTAAGCTCACTGTTTACCATATCGACCTTATGCATTTGTCTCAGACGGTGTTGATTACCAAAAGCCTCACCAATATTATTGATTTTATTATTCCTCTTGATGAATACTTCGTCTTCGGTAAATTCAGCATTTATACCTTTTCTTGTCAATTGTTTCACTGACAAAATGTTAGACGAAATTTCCAGAACATATAAAACATCTTTTATTATGGCTCACATTGCTTTATTTTTATAATCGCAGAATTGTACATTTACCGTACTTTTGCCTATTGACCAGGGGCCCCGATCCCCTTTAAATTTGCTATTATGAATTCCTCTATCGGAAAAACTATAACCGCAATCATTTAATGTCAGCTGAGTGATAATTGTGATTTGTGTTGAATTAATTTTTTTTTATAATTAATTTTACATTTTATTTTAAAACGCAAAACGTAACAAACGATAGTCAATCGTCAACACAAAGCAAATGTCAATCGAAAAATTTTCCGGCTTCCTTTTGATGGTGTTACGTTTTCTCCATATCGAATAGATGGCGAAAAGGTATCGTGTTTGGTGGTTCCAAATTCACGATATCGTGTAAAAATTGTTTCGCGGCGGCTATCATGATAGGGCCCCAGTATTCTTTATTATTTGCAACACGAATGCTTTCATTATAATTTGAGATAAAATCAACAAAATTTCCTTTATAATTGCTAATATGATCCAGTTACTTGATTATTGATTGTTCAATGAATTGTCAAATGTATTTGCTTTATGCTTCTCTGTCAGACCACTTTTAAAATTTTCTGCATTCGCTTTTAATATGGCTTTTCTTTTTGCAAAAAAAAAACAATTCAAGATGCCTGAATCGACTTTCAGAACATTATGACATGCCCAACCAAATTGATGATCACGATCCAGTTTTTGTTTATGTTCTTCAATTAATTTCGCTGGCTTTTTGTGTTTGTAGCGCTGTAACCACAATATCATAGCTGCATGGTAGTTGTCCAAATAATGACAGATCTGCCATTTTTCTGACAATTTCTCTTCATCGAGTGCGTCTATCTTTTGAAACATATCTGTCAGCTAATGCATATGCTTTTCCATCCTGCCGCCTTCATCGAGTTTACGTGTGCAAATTTCTTTAATTAATCCCAATCAAATCCAATACTCGAAACTGCATTCATATTCGCAGATGTTATTGGTTCTGGAGCATCAGATATAATCACAATCCACGAATTCTCTTTTTGCATCAACACAATTTCAAATTGAAATTATCGTTGTTTAATTTATCGAAATGATACTTTATTTCGGCAGACCGCAGTAAACACAATTAACAAATTGAATTTATTTAAAATTTCATTTTACTTGGGTCACTGCCACACTTAGAAATTTTACAGCGTTTTATGATGTAACCCTTGCACCGAGGCTTATACGAAGGAATCGTATCTAACACATTTAGAAGCAAAGCATGAATTGAAAATATTTACGATGCAGTTGTGTCTATAACTTATGTAATACGTGTGCCGAAAGGAAATTTCTATGTACGAGTATAACCTGGAGTTAACTATTGTTTCGCAAACTTATAATAATTCGCTAAGGGATTGTGTATATCCTCTCAATATAAGCTTAAAATATATTTCTTATATTTGCAGTTTGGTGAGCGCAATCTGAGATGGCAACTGAATTTTGTATAAAGAAATTTTAAAATTTTATGAAGTACCGGGTGACTGATACGAAGTGTCACCAAATACAGGCTGTCTTGCTGTCAAACCAGTGATGACAGAGCGCCCAAATTTACACTAATGACAGTCCATTCCATTATTTACAAGCGTACAAAAGCATTTTAGTGGGAAATATTCAGAAAAAAAGTTATCCGCAATGAAATTCAAGCGTAATAGTGTGATTGCTCTATATTTGGCTGGAAAACCACAGCCGCAGATTGTTAACCAGTTAAAACATCTGCATGTGAATAAAATGTTTGTGTATCGCACCATAAATCGTTATAACGATACTGGCAGCATTGCAAAATGCTATGGTGGTGGACCGAAACGCACTGCAACATCGCCGGATATCATTCGGAAGGTGAAGGCCAAATTGGCTCGGAATCCGCGCCTTAGCGGTAGAAAAACGGATGCAGCACATATTGAAAGATCATCTTGGACTAAAGGCATTGAAATTCTATAAAACGCATGGTCTCACCGATGCTCAAAAAAAAGTTAGAGTGGAAAGAGCAAAGGAGTTGGTACGCTTGCACAAAAGCGGCGTTTTGCCGAATTTGGTTTTCTCCGATGAGTCACCGTTCGTTAATGAGCAATATGTGAACAAGCCAAACGACCGGATTTACTTGCCCGGCCGTTCTACTGAAAATTTGGACCAACGGATTGCCATTCGAAACCAAGCGCCGCCGATGGTGATGGTTTGGGCTGCCGTAACGGCCGAAAGCCGTTCACCGCTCGTTTTTTGGACCGTGGCATCAAGATAAATGCTCAAATTTATCGGGATCATATGTTGGAGAAAGCGTTGAAGCCTTGGGCACAAAAACATTTCGGCCGCAGAGCCTAGAAATTTCCACAGGACTCGGCGCCGAGTCATAAAGCGCGCATCAATCAAGATTGGCTGAGAAACAACGTTCCGCGGTTCATTTCCACTGCCCAATGGCCACCAAATTCACCGGATGCAAATCCGCTAGATTTCTCGGTTTGGAGTGTTTTGAAGAGCAAAGTTGGGACAAAAAAATACCAAAGTGTCATCTTAAGCAAGCGCTTCGCCGGGACCAAAATACCGCAGAGCCACTTTCGTGCTGCATGCAATAGCTTTGTCGGCCGTTTGAAGGCCATAATCGCGACTAAGGATGGCCAAATCAAAACTTCTAATGCAATTCGATAATTTTGTGAACATATTTTACTTTCATTCAATAAAATTCATCAAAAAATAAAAATTCTGTGGCGTTTTGTTTTGGTACCACTTCGTGTCACCCACCCTGTATAAAAAAAATAATTCAACGAGTTTTATTTATCACAAAACCGTAAATTTATTTTAGTCAATTTTGAATCTTTTTTACAGAAGCAAAGAAAATCTAATTCGAAAAACGTCTACTTGACACTTCTTTTTTCAATGTAATTGTAAAAACCCGAACTTTGCCTGGATTTTGTTAGTCTAAGTGATTATTTGGTTTACCACGGGTGAGCTCCAAATATTCACGACGAGAACTAAACTGACTGTAGTAATTTGTTTTTAATTCTGGTTTATTACATCAATAAATCGGGTTATAATAATTGCTTATGCATAAAATTTAGAACAACAAAAACATCCAATACAATATAAAAAAAAGTAAAATTGTTGAATTTGCTGTCATGTACAAAAAATTAAAACTGTTGAATTTGCTACAATATACAATATTCCACCTGTGTCATTGCCCGCTTGGAATATTGTATTATTGCGCATGTTGACGTTGTTTCAACATATTCCCGGACCTTGCTGATGTCGTACATCTGTTAAACTATACTTTCGTTTTGGTTCGACGGTGAGGTTGTTGCCTGGATACCGGTTTGTTGTTTTGATTCGTAATGGTACTGGCCTTCCCGGTGGTTGTTTCTTTGACCGATGCAATGACGTTCATAGGTAATATCTCACTTCGATCGTCGCTGATAGGGAGTTTACACAGCTTGGTTATTGGTCGCTTGTAGGTCGCGTCCTTACACTTTACTGTCATGATGCGTACCAACTCATCCTTTCCAGCATGGGTGTCAGTGATCCGTCCCAATTTCCACCGTGTTGCAGGTAGTTGATCATCCTTCACCAATACCAGATCGTTTATTGCCAAATTTGGCTGGGAGGTGCCATATGCCATCTCGTTCTTAATCCTATGTTGCTGTCAGTCGCTTCCGGCATCGCCTTAAGTGCATCTCCAATGAGAAAGTGGCCTGGTGTTAGCGCTGTTGTATCCGTTGCGTCATTGGTTAGTGCAGTCAGCGGCCGAGAATTGAGGACCGCTTCGATTTGAGCGATGAGAGTGGTTAATTCCTCGAATGCTAGAGTTGAATCGCCCATTACTCTCTTAAGGTGAAATTTCACGGATTTTATTTCTGCTTCCCATATTCCACCAAAGTGTGGGGTATGAGGTGGTATGAAGTGCCATGTCGTTTCATCACTGGCTAACATAGCTGCTACGTCGTCAGGTAATGTGGCCATAGCTAAACTGTACGTCTTCTTCATTACGGAATTCGCACCCACAAAATAGGTTCCGTTATCAGAGAATACATCAGTACAAAGCCCTCGCCTGGAAACGAATCTTTTGTAGGCCGCTATAAATGCCTCTGTTGTTAGGCTGCTCACGATTTCGATGTGTATGGCTTTGGTTGTCATGCATACAAATAGGGCAATGTATCCTTTGTAGGATTTATTACCCCGACCCTTGGTGGTTCTTAGTTGGATGGGTCCTGCATAGTCGATTCCCGTTTTAGAAAACGGTCTTCCCGGGCTCAGTCTTGATGATGGTAGACTACCCATTAGTTGTTTTTGTTTGTAGCGAAAGCAGGTAATGCATTTTTGTACCACTTGTCTTACGGCTCTTATTCTTTCTGGTAGTTGTTCATCCCAGCTTATTCCCGTTTTCCAAACATCCTGCATCATGATCTTGGCCATGATTGTTGTCGGCGACAGCCATCCTATGGGGTCAAAGAGTTTTGATGAGTCAGACAGGAATGAGCGTTTGGTGTGCTGGTTGTTGGTCAGCTGTAGTCCGGCTATATCGAATTCGAAAATATCTTCCGCCGGATTGTATAGTATTCCCAATGTTTTAATGGTGTCATTTAATTTGATTTGAATATTTCCGTTGGCTTGTTGCTTTCTAGGAATGCTTTGCAATATGTTGGGGGAGTTGGAAGCCCATTTTCGCAAATTGAATCCACCTTGTGCTGTGAGGGCTTGCAGTTCTTGCAGTACCAGTAGAGCTTCTTCAATGCTGCCTGCTCCAGTGAGTAAATCGTCCATATAGAAGTCGGTCATCATTATTTTAGCTGCTTTTGGATGAGTATTGGATCCATCCTTGGCCAGTTGAATCAATGTTCTTACCGCTAGGAAGCTGGCAGCGGTAGTTCCGTATGTTATCGTTTTTAGCCTATATGCTCTTATCGGCTCGGAAGGATCCTGTCTCCATAATACTCGCTGATAGTTCTGATCGTTTATGTTGAGCCAGATTTGACGGAACATTTTCTCGATGTCGGCTGTCATGACAATCTAGTGTTTCCTCCACCGTAGTAGTATGTCGGCCAAGTCTTCTTGTAGTTTGAGACCGATCATCATGATGTCGTTCAACGAGACCCCAGTTATTGTTTTTGATGATGCATCAAACACCACTCGAAGCTTGGTCGTTGAGCTCCCTGGCTTGATAATGCCATGATGAGGTATATAATACATATTATCGACGCGCTAAACTTCTGGCTTTTCTTGTATTAACTCCATGTGGCTCATGTCTATATATTCTTGCATGAATTGTTTATATAATTGTTCGTAGTCTGGATCTTTGAGAAATCTTCTTTCGATTTGCAGAAGTCTTGCTGCTGCTTTTTTCCTAGATTCTCCAAGTTTGGCGTGATTGAAATGTCTCCTCAACTTGATTTTCTTCTTCCGTGTGGCTTCTTTCTTCAGGAATGTTGTCAATCTCCACAAATAATTTTAGTTGTTCCTCGATTGACTTGGTTGTCACCATGGTTGTTCTTGCTTGAGTGTTCTCATTATTCAGGCTGCCAATTACCATCCATCCGAACTCCGTGTTTTGCGCCATTGGTTTTCGATGATTACCCTTGATAATGCTGTTGGTTATTATCATTGGATAGTAATCTGCTACAATTATGAGATCAATCGGCTGAGATTGATTGTAGTTTGGATCCGCTAACTTTATGTAATTAAGATGAGGCCATGCTCTAGTGTCAATATCAGTTTCAGGCAGTTGTTGGGTTAGCTTGTTGAGTATTAAAGCTTCGATGTCTAAGCTAAAGTCTCCATCGAATCTTGGCACTAGCTTTATGTTGATTGTGTGTCTGCATATTCCTGCATCGTTTCCTCCTATGCCTGAAATGTTGACATGTGTTTTTTTTTCATGATGTTCAGTTTAATGGCAGCTTTTGATGATATTAGTGTTACCTGTGACCCTGAGTCAATTAATGCTCTTATTTTGATGAGTTGTCCAGTGCCGGTAGCTACTCTAACTACTGCTGTTGGTAGTAATACAGGTCGCTGTTGTTTAACTGTTAGAGTTTGTGTTGTCCCCATGTTGGCCGATGCCTTGTTATTACCATGCAGAAGAGTGTGGTGATGTTCTTGGCACACAATGCATCGTAATTCAGATCTGCATGTGTTACCCCTTGGATGTCGCGTTAGACAACGTACACAAGTAGTTGTTTCGCTGACCAACTTGCTTCTGTCTAGCGTTGGCATTAGCCTGAACTGATTGCAGTCTTGCAGCTGATGCTTTCCTTGGCATCCCTTTACTATACACTGGCTGTCTACGGTTGTAGAATGTACTCGTTTCAGTGGTGCCATTGGTTGCGGCTGTGAAGAAAGAAGAAAAGACAGAAGAAAGTCGAAGAATTCCTTCATGTCTGGAATTTCTCTTGGCTTTTTTAACGTTGTTTCGTACAGTCTAGCGGATTCCGGGTCTAGCTTTTTGCCTAGAATGAACGTCACTGGGGCATCGAAAGGAGAGTGTCATTTTAACTTGTTGATGTTGTGTAATATTTCAACTGTAGTATCATGCAAATTACGAAATGCTGCTGCTGATGGTGCATGTATTGTTGGTAAAGTTAGTAGTGAGTTGAAATACTTATTTGCTAACAATCTAGCGTTGTTGTACCTTCCTTGCAGTATTTCCCAGGCCTTGTTGTAATTGTCACCAGTTGTTGAGAGATGACTGATCAACTGGGCTGCTCCTTTTTGTAATTTGCCTTTAAGTACGTCATTTTGATTGTGCCCGATAGCTTATTGTTGTTGTGTATGAGCTCGATGAAAATATCGTTGAAGGAGCTCCAATGCTCATAATCGCCATGAAATGTTGGTAGCTCTATCTTGGGTAATTGCACCCTGGTTTCTTCAGAATGTTTCGAAGACTCTCTTTGCTAGTTGCGTTGTAATCTCATTATCAGCGTGTCTACTCTATCCTTAAGAGTTTCGTAGTAGTCTTCTTGGAAGTATTTACTTGTTTGTTTTTCCTCTGGTATTTCCACTTAAATTTCTATGTGCAATTTATCAATAACTTCCATTTCTCTGGATAATTGCTCGGTTTTTAACTTGATGTATTCCATTGGACTGTTGTCGTTGTCCAATGCTTGTTCGATGGTTTGTGTTTTCCGATACATGTTTCTCATCAGCACATCTAGTCTTTTAATCAATTTTTGGTTGTTGTCTGATAACTGTTGAGCCGAGCCTGTTGCTGGCGGTGTTGTTGGTCGCCCATACTGTTGATCCTTTCTTGTTGTTGGTGGTGTTGTTGGTTCCTCATTATTTAATCGGCTACGCATGTCGGTTATTAATTTGTCGTGAGTTTCCGCAATACACTTTCTTGATTTTCGGTACGGATCATCCTGCTTAATTGTCGGATTCCTTGATATTATGTCGTCGTCTGTGGCGAGAAATTCGTCATAGAGTGTTTTTAACTCTTCGATTTTCCTTTCGAGGTAGACTTTCGTTTTTCGACTATCTGCGTCTTTTCCGTAGTTTCTGGCTAGTGTTGTAATTCGGTCGGCAGTATCTTCTTGTGCTTTCAGCAACTCCTGCATTTTGATGCGCTGATGATGATATCGAGTGCTTCTTGGATTTATTTACGCCAATTCCATTGTTTGTTGGCTCGAAGGACCATGTAAACATCCGGCCTTTGCCTGGATTTTGTATGTCTAAGTGATTATTTTGTTTACCACGGGTGAGCTCCAAATATTCACGACGAGAACTAAACTGACTGTTGTAATTTGTTTTTAATTCTGGTTTATTACATCAATAAATCGGGTTTTTATACATAATAATTGCTTATGCATAAAATTTAGAACAACAAAAACTCCCAATACAATATAAAAAAAAGTAAAATTGTTGAATTTGCTGTCATGTACAAAAAATTAAAACTGTTGAATTTGCTACACTATACAATATTCCACCTGTGTCATTGCCCGCTTGTAATATTGTATTATTGCGCATGTTGACGTTGTTTCAACAGTAATTAGTATCGAAATAATTTACAATACATTTGTTTCAGTGTAAACCAGCTTCACAATTAGTCATAAGTTGCATCATTTTGATTTAAATGTAATTTGTTGCCTATTTTAACGCAAACTATAACGCTTTTGTTGTGTCGGCCCATAACCTGTTAGACAATAAAGAATAAAAAGGGCCGACGGATGAAATAAATATCTGATAAACAAAATAACTTTTCATTCAGTTAACACAAAGCGTTACACACAGTTTTTTCTTTATTGATTGACACGGAATCAAGTTACGTAACACTGAAAAATCAAACTAGTTATCGGTATAACTTAATTATCTTTGTCGCCATCTATTCACAATAATACTAATTGTTAATAAAATTGAATACAATCTTCGTTATCCAACAACTTCATCGATCAAAAGTGCATTTCGTTGGTCGGTACTCGAATGTTCTGTGATATCGGCACTGAACTTAAATCCGGCTTGAACGTAAGCAATTTTCTCAGGAATCCGTAGGCAACTAGGACAGTGTAGACTAAGGTTAATAATTTCGCATAGTTCCATCTCATAAAAATTTTCTTCCTAATAAATGCAAATTAAAAAAAATGAGTATTTTTGTCCACCAAAAATCAGTTTTGTCCACCAAAAATCAGTTTTGTCCACCAAAAATTAGTTTTGTCCACCTTTTAAGAGTGATCAGTAAAGTATTAAAGTTTTTGTGAAAGGTTTTTAAAGTTATCTTTATTAAAAAAGGCCGCTCTGTTTTGTTGTATTTTACCAAAACCCATAAGATGGTTTTGTCCTCCTTAACAACTAATATATTGTACTGAGAACACTTATCCCCTTCAACAGGTGTAGTGGCACTTGATTTCATGTGTTTTAATCCACATGTAAAAACCGGATGCTAAAAATTAAAATTCCTTTATGCTACCAAATACGAAAATATTTTTTATTCATAACAATATAAAATATCTTCTTTTCATCATCATCTTAAGCATCATCGCATAAAACCGCTATAGTTTTTCCATCGAAATTTAATACACTGAGAAATATTATCCATCATTTAATAAAAATATGGATATAAATAAAAATAAAAAATTCTAAATATTTTCCGTTTTAGAACTAATAAATTATAAATTAAACACAATCGCGATCAATGCGGACACCAAAAACAAGTGTTTCTACGATGCCGATCTGTTGCTACTCATTTCATATGTGTATAACGCAATGACTGAGTTCACGTCAATTAGAGTATTATACGACACATACTCATGCACAATAAAACGAAAATAAAGGGTTAAAATGGATCCAACATGTGGTTGCCACAACGAATTAAGTTAGCATGTGCGTGATGGCTTTCACATAATGTTAGTAATTTGAAATCAAAGAATTTTAATTTGGATAAATAGAATAGAATACAAAATTTGCTTATGGCTTATCGCATTAAGGGGGTCATGTCATCTATAAAACTATTTTTATAGAATCCATTAAGTATTAATTAATTAGAGGAAGTAATGTTTGTGGTATGTAATGTATGCGTATAAAAGACACTTGTGCGCGATGACCAAAGGCCAAAAAGATGTTTGCTGTCGAAAACATGTGTTCCTCTGTATCATTCAACTCTATATATAAATTTCATTCATGTATTTATGTATCTCGTAAAAACAACGCTGAGTTGATTGAAATGATTAAGCATTTGTGTGAAAATCATCATATCAAACGGCAACGACATATATGACAAAATATCAAATTCGTCATTCTATAAATAAATTCTATATACAGAAAAGGGGTTTTGTACATCGAAGTATTGAAAAACTGTCGCATCCAATTTAATAATTTTGACACTTTGTGTTGTTAGAAACCTATATATTTTCTGCCGACATCTCTATTGTATATATACACATAATATACCAACCTAAAATAAAGAATTCGATTGATTACAAATTATCTAATGTGTCAACTTCAAATTTTTTCTATACACACTTCGAGCGTATACAGTTGAACCCCAAAAATATATATATATTTATATACGTATCGAACTAAACGCAATTCAGTAATTCAGCTAGTCATGATGGCGACCTAACCACCATACGCATTACATTAGATATCTGGGCGCCGCTATAATATACGCAAGTATAATAACGTCTTAGTATTTTTTATTATCTTCTTAAATAAACAATATGTACAATTGTACCAGAATTAAATTAAACAAAAAAAAAACTAAATAATTTATAATTTAAGATGATTGAAATGAATTCACAGATGTTATTTTTATTTCTCATTCTTAAAGTTAATAAATTTTTGATATATTTATTCGAACAAAAAGAAAAATATTAGATCAATTTTCGAAAAAGAATTGAAAAATGATTTAAGATAAAAATTTATTTTATCAACCCACATTTGAAAAAAAATCTTGCAGCCGGATATACATAATTTATTTTTATATGACACGGAAATATTTGGATTGGCGCAAAATATCCTAAATTGGCAGGCCACCAAATTTTTATTAATTATGTTGTTTGTTTTATTGCATACATTTAATTAAAATTATGTTGTAGTTGTGTAAACATAAAACTAAATCCTGTCTGGTTGATTAATGAATTGGGATTAATTAATTCATCCTGCTGCTTAAAGATGTACGTCTTCGGGAATGATTCATCCTTCGTCAATAAAATATCATATCTCTATAGTGAGAAAATAAATTTCTATATCTTTCAATTGTCCGATGTAAACGCGCACGCTTAATTCGAGTTTAATATTTAATTTAGGAAATAAAACTTTGAAAAGGGTGTGAGTTCAAATAAAAGGTGCGTGCATCTCGGTTCGACTCTTAACATAAGTTAATTGTTTTTGATATAAAGGGTTAAAAATATAAGGAACACATGACGAGTTAACATTTCATTTTTCAATCTCCCCTTTCAAAATAATACGCGTAATTTTTTTAACGATTCCTAATTTACACAAGTGTATGAATTCAATCTTTAACAGTGTAATTAATCTGTTACACAACATACACCTCAATGGCAGACTCAGACCTATCCACATCGGCTTCGCTGACAATTTTTTAAATAGGCCATAACATTGCGAATTTAGAAAATTATAAATAAAAAATAATAAAAGTTGTCTCTGACCTTGTAAGAGTCTTTCTACGGGTGCGCTAGAAATTTATTAGGTTATATCAGACATGTTGTTAAAGCAACATCTGTCAAATTCGTTGTGGATTGTTCAGTAATGTATGGCAAATCATCAAATTACGCAGTGTGCAAATCATCAAATTTTATTTTCTCGTTCGAGATACGTTCCCCTCATTACGTGATTTCTATCTACGCCACAATCGTCCCACCGATTCGACTATTCGACGTTTGGTAGCCAACCGATTATTCGGTTCGATAAATAATCAGCCAACACCCATACTTTACCGAAACGCAAGGTCTGCTGAAAATATCGAGGCTGTGAGAGTGTACGGGAAAACCTTGATGCACTCAATTTATCGTCGTCCACAAGAACTTGGCCTTTTGCGACGTCAACTTGGCGAATTTTGTGCCGGGACTTGGGTCTGCACTCGCATAAAAACTGACCCAGGAACTTAGGTAAACGACCATAGACAATGCCATGCGTTCACAGATAGAACTCTGGAGCAGTTGGAAGTTGACCCAAATTTCGCCAAACGTGTCATCTTTAGCGACCTATTTTTGGATGTATGGATATGTGAACAAGCAAAATTATTGGATTTAGGGCGATACCAATTCACATGAGATACACCAACACCAAAAGCACCCCGAGAAAGTCATTATTCGGTGCGGATTTTGGTGACGGAACCATCGGTCCGTACTTCTTCCAAAACGAAACTACAGATAGATAATAAGCAACTACTTAGGCCTAACTAAACTTGATGATATGGATACCCACGACATGTGCACCCAGCGCATGCCACTGGCGATCGAGATCGCGCGATTTAACGCCTTTATACTTCTTTCTTTGGGGCTATCTTAAATCGCAGGTTTATTCGAAAAAACCGCAAAAAATTGATGTCCTGTAAGTCTATATAACGAACGCCATCCGGCAAATTCAGCCAGATTTATGCGACAAAGTCATCAAAAATTGGACCTCCCGAATACGTACCACCATAAAATATTTTTTCGGGGTGCAAATGAAGGACACCCTCCACGAAGTATTCTCGAATATGGGCGCACCCTGGGCAATGTATTGTAACACGAACGGTTGTGGTAACCAGTCTTTTCATATTAGTGGATCAATATAGCGAATAGTCAATCCAACACAATGCAATCGACCAAAACACAAAAGGATTTACCCCGGCTAATCCACACTCTTCGGAGGCCCGTTCCATGGATTCTGGGGGAACCACTTATTCCATGTATTTCAACCGATATCTTCAACGTCGGTAGCAATGCAAATAATGGACATTCTAATCTAGAAAAAGAAAATCAAGCACAAAAACAAAAAGTTGAAGACGTGGAGCTTTTCCAATCTTTAACGCGAGTTAATCTGCCTGAAAACAGATAAAACAAATTCAAAAACCGAAAACAAAACCATAAACAAAGAAGCGCCAGACAACAAAGTACAACCTAAAAGAGACAAGTCGCAGAAGGCTGAATACTCAACGAACGAAAGAAGGGAAAAGCTAAACAAAACAAGAGAAGTTCAAAAAGAAAAGCTGAGTCCGCACCAGAGGTAGAGAAATTACCCAATTGGGAACCAGCTCAACAAAATGAAGCACAGCCAAAGGTAAAAGCCTCTATATCGATTTTTATAGTACGAGTAACCAACTATTCAGAAACCCAAAGTGTATTGAGTACTGTTACGGAACAAGAGTACAAAATCACTACTCTGAACAATAATGTATGGAAGATTAGCACTTCCAATACAAACGCATACAGAAACTTGTCAATGAAGCTGAATATGGAAAAATATGAGTGCACACGTACGAAAATAAAAACGATCGTCCCATTAAGGTCATGTCAAGAGGCCTACATCCTACCTATGAAAGTAATTCAGTAATGGAGGACCTAGAAAATAAAGGATTTAAAATCCTTAATGCCGTCAACATTATTAAAAAAAGAGAGAAGTAGCGGGGAGAACCGACCAGAATCCGTTTCAAAAAGAGGACTTCCCCTGTCCATGCTAACGTTTGATGAATCCGGTCAAATAGAAAAAATTTACAATATAACCGGCATACTCAACATGCGAGTAAAATCGAGGCTGTTAAAAGAGGCAATACATACAACAATAGTACAATGTAAAAAATGCCAAGGCTATAACCATACGCAACGATATTGCGCACGCGAACCAAGATGTGTCAAATGTGCTGGAAAGCACCCGTCACAAACTTGCAAACTTTCTAAAGAAAAATCGGCAAAATGTATAAATTGCAATGGACAGCATCTAGCCAGCTACGGATGTAAGGTTGCCAAGCAGCTACAGAAAATGAGGGATCAGACACGCAAACCCCCTCTAAGTCATCCAAACAAGGATCGAGCAAGAAATAAAGTACCTATGCGTAGGGAGAATTATACATATGCGCAGGGCTCTTCAAATACGAAAGAAAATTCGGTACCGACGGTACCGAATCAGCAATATTTATTAGAGATAATATTAATCATCATGAAGAATCAAAAATGGAAAAAGAATCCATGCAAGTAACCACCATGACGGTTAAATTTGGTTATCACAACACCTGTAATATATCTGCAATATATTGTACCCCACGGTATAACCTAACGAAAAGTCACCAGAAATTAGGAAGTATCTTCGTTATCGGAGGTGACTAATGCAAAAAATATCTTCTGGGGTTCAAGATTAATCTCTCCAAAAGGCAAAGAATTACTTGCAGCTGGCCAATACTCAAGCTGTGAATTTTACTCAGGAGGGAAACCAACGTATTGGCCAATCTGATCTTAACAAAATCCCAGACCTAATAGATTTCTACATCACTAAAGGTATATCGGAACGCTACAATTTCTTAGGAAATTGAGACACTAGACAGGCTCCTTGATGTCATACAATGGTCGGTTTGGGAATGCACCTCCAAATTATCATCCAGGAAAAAAAATCCGTTACTTACCCAATAGAAGTATGAGAACTAGTGCAGGAAAAACGAAAAGCGTTCTCTAGTTCCAACTAATGATACCAACTATTTCCTCTGGAAAGTAACCAAATGGTTAAAACGATTAAAACGACCAAAAACGATGGGAAATGGGTTAGATGCGAAAGATAAAGCTGGGAATTATTAAACATCTCGAAGAAACATTTCAACCTCTAGGTCGGCAGACCAGTTACGAAACCACTGCTGATACGCCCAAAACTTCTGACTTCGAAGATATCAGGCCTATAACATTGAAAGAACTAAAAGCTGAAATTAAGAACATAAAAGCAAAGAAAGATCCTGGTTACCATCTGATAACACCCGTAAATTATTGCACATAATCAATGCCATCCTCAGGAAAAAATATGTGCCAATGCAGTGGAAAGTAACAGAAGTAATAATGATTCCGAAACCGAGCGAGTTACTGAATGATAGAAAATCTTACCGGCCAATTCCACTTCTACCAACACTAGCGAAATTGTTTAAGAGGCTGTTGCTCAAAAGATTGAAAAGAACCATAGAACGAAGATACCTTATCTGAGAATATCAGTTTGGTTTCAGAGAGAAACACTCAACTCATTTCGGCAGGGGTGTTGCAGGGTAATGTTTTGGGACCCAATCGTTACATGCTCTACACCAGACGTTTACCTCAATTGAACGATGTCACCAATGCAACAGTTGCTGATGATACTGCAGTTCTCTCAGTAGGAAACACTATCGAGGAATCGACATAGAAACTTCAAGAAGCATGTGATAAAATCATAAAATAGACACAAATGTGGCGTATCGGGCTCAATGAATCGAAATCCACACATGAGAATTTTACTTATCTAAAAGTCACCTACAAACCTGTAATCATTAACGGTCAGCAGATTCCGTATGCAAAGTTGAACATTGCTATGACTATACGGTTTCTGCTGATATCTGGAATAGGCAGTAATGGGTAATGGGCCAAGGTGTATTTTGCTGAATCGTAAATGCCCGGTACATAATTTAACAGTTAGCAGTTTGCTTGAAGTATGACGATTAAATTTGACTTTTTGGGATGACATTGGGCCATATTTTTAAAATCATTTTTGATGCTGATCCAAATAAATTGTTCCGTTACAGACAGAGAGTTAAATACCTGGATGTGATAGGGTAGTTTCCCAGTTATTCGAATCGTAGCAATATAATTTCAAGATTTCGTTGGTCTCCATAAGATTGCTTAATTCGACATTTGTTTGCCGTGCTTCCGCTATACTTTCATAGTTTATGGCTTCGGATAAAGTTATAAAATCGATTCGGGTTAGTGTAACTGCGACTAAATTTTCCGTTCCAGATATACAAGTACTTTATCTGAGTCTATGTAAAACACGTAGTTCTTTATCATAAGTGATATATCGTGGTTGACTTGCCGTTAATTTCAATGAGTAAAATTGTAGCGGTTGTCAGACGTTGTCAAATGTTTGTTAGATGGCTGCTTCAATGACTATCTCGGACGCGTCCACCATATGCAACGGGTTTGCCAACATAAGCTCAAATGCAGCGATAGCTTCATTTGTTCAATCAATATTTCAAAAATCGTTCTTTTTACACCCTGTTAGATAATGGCGGAGAAACGCTTAGTACAGATAATATGCCTGGAGGAACCACATAAAGTAAGCCAGAACCAGAGTTTTATCAGCCGGCACCGTTTGTATATCACATTCAATGCTTTTAACTGGAACATTATTACATTATTGAAACGGATTTTTCAGCCAGAACTTTATAAAGCCATCCGAAACCAGTTTATCATGCGGAACCCTTTAAAGCTTACACATTAAGCAAGGCGTAATTTTAATGGCTGTGCAGCATAAAGTGGTTCTGCCTAAAACTACACTTTTATTTTTCACAACTGCACCCAAAGCGCATTATTAGGCAAGCTTCAAACGTTCCTTGCTCGTGAAATTCTGGAGGATGGTTTGGCTCCGACTATCATTTTTCCTGATATTATATGGCTCTGACTGGTATTGCAGTGGTTCCGGGTGGCGTTTTTTGGTTTCGGCTGGAACACATTGTGGTCATTATACAATGGACCGGATTGTTTCCACTGAGTTTTTATGATTCCGGCTGGTCTTTGTTGCCACTGGACATTGTAGCGGTTCTGGTTGTCGTTATTACAGTTCCAGCGGGAAGCTTAAGTATTACACAACTATCCAAATTACAGTGTGCTCATTGTGCAAGCTTCAAATGGTTCAGGAAGGTTTATGTGATTCTGGCTTCCACAGTACTGGTCCTAGTTGAAAATCAAATAATGCACAATGACGAAAAATTACTTGCACTACTTGTGCCATAATAGTTTTAGTACCGGTCGATGGGGTTCCAGCTGGCTTTATATTGTTCCGGCTGTAAAATCAGATAGTGCATAGTGTTGCACTTTGGATCGGCCTCCTTGTACCATAATGAGTTTGGTTTCGGCTGACATTAGCAGAACTCGTCTCTGCTGATACGGTTCCTGCAGACGGTATTGTTCCAGCTCAGAAATATTTTCCACTTTTGTATTTTTGTAATAAGGAATCTTTTTTTAAATTATGGAAAGATATATACGGACATACCGTATTTTTACACAAAGTATACACATAAAGCTAACTGCCCGGATTTCGGATAAAAAATCGCAGATTTTTTAACTCAAAATAAATTTTAACTTGGGGAGAAATTCGAAAGGAGGAATTATTTATTTTTAATTTTCAGTCATTTTACTTTGAAATTCACCATTAAGGTGATCTTAGATTTGAATCGGAATCGAATGGCACAGAAGAGAAATCGAGAAATGGCTTAGTTCTGTAGACAATGGTTCAGTCAAATTATTAATGTTTTCTTTCTCTTTTTGCAAAAGTACCCTTCGATACACTATTAAATTCAACAAACATCTTTTACAAAATATTTTGCAATATGCTTTTATTTAAAACTTTTTAAACGTTTTCGACCTATATGCGGTCATCCTCAGAATTATTTTGTAAACTAGTTAAAGCTATCAGTGGAAAAATATTTCTAAGGTACCCTTTCGGCGTATTATCGTTTTCGACGAACTGTCGTTCGCTGAATAGTTGTAACTGAAAATAATTCACTGAAAATTACAGTCACCGTAACAACAATCCACCGAAAAACAAATCACCGTATTGTTTTTAGTGAATTGGTAGAACAATCTAAACCCGAATTAGCAGGTTGTTTGACAATATAAAGTTTACACAACAAATGAAACGCGCCAATTTCCATTATTTACATTTTGGCCAAACAATGAAGAAATTTTTAAGAGTCACATCCAAAGTAGAAGGGCAGTTATTTAAATTTCATAAAATTTTTCTTATGTTTCTACCAAATAAAATATTCGCATATTTATCGGACGAATGATGAAAATTTAACAACTTTCGTTTAACAAATAAATATAAAACCTCACGTAAACGACATCGTTAAATAACCGAATTTAAATTTTGTACTACTTTCGCCATTTACTATAATTTGTTAAATTTTACTCACATTTTATTATTCTGCCTTTTGTGTGTCGTTAAGTCGCTATGAAAACAAGAAAAGATAATCCTTAATATACTAAGATTTAACTAACCATGAAGAAAATCCATCAGAACTTTTATCGTACACAAGAAAATACAAAAAGCAAAAAATAAAATAGAAATACAAGATACTCTCGTACAATATACTTTTCATTTTCATTGGAACCGAAGCACAATGTCATCCAAGTTTTGTTGTCTTTTGAGAATTAAATAGAAGAAAATAAAAGATATAAATCAAATACAAAAAAATAAATATCGAAATATGATAAAAGAAATGTCAATATCCTGTTGATATTTTTTTTATATCGTAGGAGTTTAATGTACATTCTGTAAATCTGACATACATCACCCCTTTATCAACCCGCGTACACTCCCACAAAAATCTTTCGCCGCTGCAAAATAAACGATTTAAAGTTTTATACGTACACATTTATATTCGTTCCTGCTTTATACGTGATCCAGTATCACACATATATACATGGCTTTCCGATGAAAACGAGAAAAAAAAGTTAAACCGAACGAACAAAGAGAAAAATTGACAAATTGTCCTCGATTAATCGTAACGACAGTTTTTTTTCTGTGTTCCTCCGTTACAACCCCGTATACTAATAAGAAAGTTTGACATTACGATAAACTTTTTTGATTAAGAATTATTATTGAACTGGATATACATATGTACGTAAAAAAGTAAAGGTGGAAATTTTACAGCTGAAAAATAGAAATGAAAAATTTGAAAAAAATTCTCGTTTTGACAGTGCTTTTGTTTTATTTAGGGGTGTCGTTTGCAAACGGGTGGATTTATTCAAAAGAGACTTAGTGTTTGGATTGTGTTGTGTTTTTTAACATGATACATTTGTGTATGGACTTTGACTCTGATATACGTATTTGCAGTAATATTCTCAGGCTAATGTTAAATTATTTAATAAACAATTTGTCACCACTCAAATACCACCACAATAATTCACTCAATTTCTATTAATTCACAAAACTATCAAAAATACCAAACCTTAACTAAAACCAAAATAATGGCAATCGCAAATTATTATTTCTGTATTTAAATCAACTGCCATCCCAAGTTGGCTTACCCTGATTACAATAAATTCTAACCAAGATAAATAACAATGATTTATAACCATATTTTCCGGTTGGCTCGATCGTAACAATATGTCTCTGTACTATCTGAAAAAAACTTCAGAGGATTGACTATATAAGATCTCACGTTTTACGACAATTTCGGTAAAAGGCCATTTCATTTAATGCACTTGGATTTTCCTTGTTGCAACTAACTATATTGTTTTATTCGTACCTTCATAAATTCGAAGAATAGCTTGTAATGGTTAATTTAGTTTTGGTTTTTAAACTTACTCGCCGAACTCGTAATGTTTAAGTAATTGGCCCCCAGAGCGAGAAATAAGACACAAATTGTGAGAATTAAAGAAAAAGTATTAAATAAATTAATGCGTCGGCCCGATAACTTAAATAATGGAAAAGGCTTTTTTTATTATTCCTCTGATAAATCTTCGAAACAGTAAAAGCAGACGGATGGGAGCAGTAAATTTAAACATCATAGATGGTAGAGAATTTAACAAATGTTTTGATTCCGTAAATTTGGTAATAATTTAACAAACTTTTGTATTCCATAATTACCTTAAACAATGTACTACATTATTTCAATGTACAATGACGATATGAGAAAAACACTCGGTTTGATTAAATAAAAACGGAAAAAGCTTTCTCATTTATATATTCCATAAAATATGTCTATAGATAAAGTAAATCTACTTCTATGTAGATCATAGTATATTTAACAGAATCTAACAATTCGGTGAAATTCCGAGACGGAAAAGAACGAAAAAATTAATAAATATAAACCAACCGCTGTTTAATAAATATCCATTAAACACTTTGTTAAGACTGAAATACAACAACAATATTTTCCACAATTATTATTAGGTCACAAATCTTAACTACAACTTAATTAGAGTTCGCAGCGACTCTTAAAATATATTACCAGAAATGTTTACCAGTTTCTGCATTCAACTCTACTGACAACCAATTTTAGGTGTCCCTGCTTGTAATAAGTTATAATCTAGATGTCCCTGCTTTTAATAAATTCCACATAATTTTATTTATTTCAATAGTTTTCCCGTAAAAATATTTCACATCAGAAAAAATTTAGAGAATAGATTATGTATGTTTTGCAATTGGAACTAATCTAATTTTTTATCCTCTGTTTTGTTTCAAACTAGTTCATCGTAGATCGACCTACAGATCGATAAATCACACTCACATTGTGAGTATAAAATATTATCAGATAAAAAACTAACGCATCGGACCAAATAAAATAAATAACGGAAAAGGTTTTTTTACATTTCTCTGATAAATCTTCGATATAGTAAACCCAGATTAACGGACATATTAAATTTCGATCCGATCAAATAAAGAGGGAAAAGGCTTTTTCATTGCCGCTTTAATGTATTCAATAAAATATGCATATAAGCATAGTAAATTCAGTGTACTAATTAGTATGTAACACTTTGTATAATTTAACAAACTTGTAAATTTAAACCTTAAATAGTAAAAAATACATTCTTTCTCTGTTCTATTTGACACAAAATTCAGATAAAATAACGTTCTCTGATACTTTCGATACAATAAAAAATATTTTCTTAAAAGCCATCATTTTTTAGCCATAGGTTAAATCAACTAAAGCATAGGTTACAGTTTATTTAATAGAATAGGGCATTTTATTTAGGATATTTAGGATCTCATTTTAACCATCTTTAAAATTGATACATTGCCATTTTCCATAGCATATGGTATCTTACCAACAAAATATACTCTATGTACTATCTGGAAAAAATTCAGACCTAAAAACTAACAATTCGGAGAAAATAAAAAACGAAACAAATTATCAACCTTCGAACAAACGAATCAGAAAATTCGATATTTATTATCATTCTTCATGCTTTCGGCCTTCTTAACAATGCAATATATTATTTTGATTCTTTTCAAATAACGATTTGATCGATCAAAGAAAAGAAAATAACCGAAAAAAATGGAAAAGGCCTTTTTATTGTCTATTGTCTTCGGCGACTATCAATCTCAAAATATGTTATTTAGAGATAGTTACAGAGTGCCTAAAAGCAAATGGAATCGAAAAATTAATCAGTGAATGATGGAGGAAAATAAACCCCTTCTACGAAGAGCCTTTTCAGTACTTCTCTTATACATTCAAAATAATAAAAAAGGGGAAAATGCAAAGTGGTATGCTACATTGAAAACGTCTTATAAAAGTAAATTATATTTTATTATATCGGAGCGAGCTGTGAGAAAATGAAAAAAGCCTTTTGAATTTGTTTCTACAGAGCAATCAGATGATACACACTGCGATTTTTCTAGCTGAATTTGTTTCGATCAAATTAACATTTATTTTCGGGTAACACCTTATCTAAAAGACTCCGAAAAGCTTCGTAAATTAACTATATACATTGCAGATAGCGCGAAAATATTAAGTTTTCAAACATAGAAAGTTTTGTAATTTTTTTGAAGAGCTCCTGGTTATGCATTGTTAACACTTTTCCGTCTGGCATTTTATATTAGCTACGTATTACGCTCCAAAAAAGATTTGTGTAACTTTTTTTTGTAACTGTTAGTTTTAAGCCAGTTTTAAAATGAATATAAAATCGAAAATATTCGATATATTTTACTTTTTATTTCTGTAAAGAAAAGAAAGTGGCTGGGGCTCACAAGGAGTGCCATCTGAGTACCATTAAGTGCGAAGTTTACAAAACTCTTTCAGAAGCTGGACGATCATTAATGCATGCGATTAATATGTTAATAATTAAAGTATATTCCTCGCATAAAAACAAGAGTTTTATTTTGACACCGAAACTACATACTTGGCAACCTGTTATTTTCATGAAGTTCTGGAATCTAACAATGCAAGACGTGCAGTGATGCTGAAACTGAAGCTTAGATCTTACTATTTTATTGCTTTAAAGTATGTATTTTGAAGGAAGTGTTGAAACTGAGCTTTGCTGAATAGAACTCAGCAATATCTTAACCAATATGATGGTGAAAATTGGTTTATTGATTTTTATTGGTATTTTAACACATATGCTGAAATGATAATGAAATCTAATTCGATTGGAATTCTAACATAAATCTTAGAGCAAGTTCTCAATTTCTCAAACCTTTTTAATGTAAATTTATTTACAAGACTGGATTAGGATTATAAAATGTATTAAACGAAGTTCAGAAATTTACTCGTTTTGGGCGCTAATAGTCCACTTATATATATATACAAGTTATTTTAAAATTTGGCCCGTAATGCTAGATTCTGATTTTAGATCAGCGAATCTGCAGGGACCATTTGAGAAAATTGTAGTTTTTGGTATTCCCTCTATAACTTTTTCTGTCCGTTTTTTAGCTATATAAAATATTTGTATGGTCAACTGTTCCTTGTAGTTTCATTATGACATTATACCTACGTAAGAAACATCGAAAATGTTGAGTGCTTGTGGACTTTTCTCCGATATTGCCCAACAACTTAAAATAACTTATATGACCACAAAACCTCAAACAATTTTAGCAACAGATCTTCCCAAAATGCATTTCATATGACCTTAACTATTAGACATAGAGATAATGTTTAGAAACTGATATTAACTTATATCGTCGCAAATTTTTAGACCAAGTTCAAAACGATCGATCACTACCAGTTTTTAATATAAACCTACGAACCAATTTCAGCATGATCAGAAGCCAAAACTTCATTTAAAATACTCAACAACCTACAAAATAAACCTATTTTTGAATACATCTCCGATATTTTACAGATTGTAGATTTTACTAAATGCCACGCACAAATTCCAAGCAAAGCACGTGACACCTCTTGCATATAAGAATTTTTGATGCTGAGGAGGCAAGAACCAAAGATGCAGGTTTCTTGCTCCATCTAAAATGCAGAAATTAAAGTGAATAACAAATAAATAAGTGATTGGGACGTAGGAATAACAAAAACTTCGAATGAAGCAAGGGACGGAAAAGGCGAAACAGGAAAAATAAAGAGGAAATTAAAGAGACGATAAAACTATTAAAATAATTTATAATAAAATTCCTTGTAAGTATAGGATAGTATAGGATATAAGGAACGAGAAGAATCCAATATTATTTATTGCTGTACTGTTGACGAATAATGATTTTAGTCTTCCAAAGATCATTCGACTCATTTATTGATGTTCTTTATGGAACAATGATTTGCTTTCAAAGGATTTAGGTTGTAAGACGTTCAATGAAACAGAATGAATAACTTGTTAATCTTCACCGTTTGGAAATAACTGTTTGAATTCACTTTTGTCAATTTCCGATTCAGATCTTATTTCTTGCAAAAAAACTTTATTCGCGAAACACATATTTACGTATATGTTTCTTTAAATATTGCATTTCTTGTAACTATTCAATAAATAAACACTACAATACATCACTATATTAAATATCACACTGCCTTGTAATAAATAGTTTCTTTTGAGAAAGTTATAGAGTACCTTAAAGGAACTGGAATCGAAAAACTAATCTGTTTGGAATCCGGAAAAACAAAAACCGGAAAAGGCTTTTTATTACATCTCTGATATCTTGGAATTTATAAAAAGGTCAAAATGCAACGTGATCTGCTAAGATCATTGAAGAAGTCTTCTAATAGTAAATGATATTTTATTACATCGGAGCGAGTAGACAGAAAATTAATAAAATAAAAAAGACATAAAAATGAAAAAGACTTTTTAGGCGCCATTCTTTACAATCTGCATATATTGAGTGTAGCCCTACTGTTAGTAAAAAAGGAAAGACATCAATCCCTATAAATAAGGTGAAAAGCGACAAACCTGATGTTACACAGATAATGGAAAAGTAATTTATTCAAAATTCTACTGGCAAAATGGTGTCAAAAACTACTGGTCAGAAGTTGGTGAAAATTCGATTGTAAAATACCGCGGACAGACAAACAAACACGAAGCAAAGTAAAACATAGTAAAAAGCCTTTTGGGTTTGTTTTTCAAAGGAACGAGATAAAAGATACTTTGTTTATTAATTTCATACTCGCGCATACTCACATCTGAATTTCATCCATCAAATAAATATTTCTTTTCGGATTACAGTCTATCTGATTTCTTTGCTCGCCCGCTAAACTAAAACACACGACAATAGCGAACAGCAAGCCGAACAGCTTAGTAAATCGACTACATCGTAGATAGCTGGGTATATCATTAGTATGTCTCAAGTTAGAGATAGTAGATAATTTTATGCCATTAATGCTTGAATACGATTTTGGCCATGTGGCCGCGCGTACATAGCTTAATCTGGAGGTCCAATTTTCGATCGCTCTTCGCAGCAACTACGGCCGTATCTGGCTAATAACTCGCCAAATATTATGTTCCAAGTGTTCAATCGTCTCTGGTTTATCGGCATAAACATGTGACTTAACATATCTTCAAAGAAAATAATCTAATGGAGTTAGATCACACGATCTCGATGGCCGATGTTTCTTTGAGTAAATTGATTGTATCCCGCGCTGTGTTGCATGTGGCACCGTCCTATTGGAACCACATATCAGCAAGATTTATGCTAGCCAATTGGGGCACAAAAAAGTTAGAAATGAAGTCTATACCGTTCACCGTTGACTGTAACATTCCGCCCATCATAATCTTTGAAGACATGTAGACCAATGATCCCGCCGGCCCATAACGCGCACCAAACAGTGATTTTCTCTGGATGTAATGGCATTTCGGCAGAGGCTTGTAGCTTATCATCACTTCAAATCCAACAATTCTTGTTCTCAACGTACCACTTTTTCTTTCTCAACGTATCCATTCAACCGAATGTGAGCTTCATCGCTGAACAAAATTTTGTTTAGAAAATCAACATCAACATCAATTTGTGCTTCAGCTAATTGAATTTTGTAAGCACATAAACCAAGATCCTTAGATAAAATTTTCCATAAAGTGGGTGGACACATCTCCAGTTGCCGAGAACGACGACGAATTGATTGATTTGGGTCTTCCTCAATGATACGCTGTACAGCGTCTATCGCTTGTTCGGTACGCACTGTTGGACGTCTTACTGGATGCGTATTATCATTTAGAGTATACGTCATGCGAAAACGATCCATAGTTAACCGAATTACACGCTCTGACAGACGATTATGACGACCGTAAAATGAACGTAATGCACGAAAAGTTTGGCGAACAGAACCATTATTTTGATTTAAAAAAATTAACAATTTGGAAGCGTTGCTCTCAAATGAAACTAATGGCACTATTCTGGCTTTCCCTAGGAATAGGGAATTGGCAAAAATATTTTCATAACATTTTGTCAAAATTGTATTTTACTGGCCTACTGATGGAATTAGTTTGGTGTAAATATTTATGAAACAAAGTTGATTGGGACGCTTTTGTTCTAGGAAATTTTTATTATTTTAAACTAACTCTATCAGGCCAGAAAAATACAATTTTGACAAAAATGCTATGAATTTATTTTCCCCAATAGTGCCACAATTTTGCCTTTCCCTAGGAATAGGGAATTGGGAAAACTTTCCTCCATGAAGAGAAAAATTTCTATATTCAAGAAACTACTATTTTTCCGAAGAAAAATATTTCATTTCTCGCGACTCATTTAAAGCAATATTTATTAAACAGGTAAAATGGTTTAGTGATTAGCAATTATTTCTTAGATCTTACTTCAATAATCGTAGAAGAATTTAGCGTCTTTTGATGAATTTTATTTGAATTTCTCGTTTCAAGAAAAAAATTCTTAATCTGATCTATTTAAAATATCTTCCAAAAATATGTTTCTTGATACGAGGATGTATGCCTATTTTATTACTGATTAAACTTTATGATACTTCTGAACTAAACTTTATGATATGTGCATAGATTTTTAAGAAGCGGATTTCTTTAAACAAAATAACTTTTCTTACATTAATAAATATTTTAACAATTAGAGAATAAACACTTTGAATGAAAAAATCAGTTTCATTTTTCCCGTGTGGTGGCAAAAAATATATCACTTTCGTCAAAATTGTATCCGCTTTAGGCGAATTATCGATTTTATGAAAATGAAATAAAATCACGAACCTATCAATGCATGCATTCAGATTAAAATTTATATGCAGAGAAAATTTTATAAATTAAACTAAATGTGTCGGGAATAAAGATCAGCACGAATATATTTTGCTCGGCTATCAAAACAAAAACGGTCACCCCCAAAAAAAATAAATTTAACTCTATATGTTTATACAAATTTTAATAGTCACTCGAATCGTAACATTTTAAGTATTCAACAAACAAACTCCGCACTCATTTAGTTTGACTGTGATATGAACAAATAATATTTAATGTGAGATAAAATTCCGATTTAATAAATTTGATATCCATATATTCTATGTACTGTATGCATACGTACATATTTTCATGTTTAATGTGATTTTTTGTTATTGTTGTGTTCTTCGATTGCAGATTCCAGAATAAAATATATAAACGGAAACAATTTATTGAGATTATATTAAGATAAAAATGATAAATTTTAGTCACATTTTTATGGTTTGTTGAATATTTTTCTATTTTACAGCCGATAATTTAATTGCATTAATAAATCTATGCCGCCTGCATTATATATACAATTTCACAATCGAGTGATTGTCAAAATTGATAAGAAATCAAAAGAAAGCGCACACCCACCCACCGCTCATACTTTTGGACCACTTTTCTCTTACAATTAAATCAAACAATATGATATTTTTATTAATAGTGGCACTGCACTATACTTTAGTTTATACGATACACTTATGTACATAGTTTTAGGTTTCATACATAAAGTCAACATAATTAAAAGTAAGGGCAAGGAAAAGACGCTTACTTTACATTGCATTGAATTTTGATTGAGTGAATTTTGAAAATATTTATATAGGCGTGAAGTATTATTTATGATATTGCATCAAAAAACAAAGGGGGATGAATATCAAAATGCATTTCAAAACAATAGAAACAAATATAAATTGCAAATTGTAATAAAATTAATGAATTTTTATAACCCTTGGTCTCTCCCAAAATCTCCCTTAATATAAAAATAATAATTTTTATGAGGTTCTTCTTTATTTATAAAAGAATAACTTTATGACTTTTATTGTATACTTTTAAAAGATGGCAAATCCAGTGTTTGATAAATTTTATAATAAATTTAGGGAATTTTCTATAAACAATACAGGCAGCAATAAATTTCCAATAAAAATAAAATCAACGGACTTTGTCGTTTACGTACGAGTACAAATCGAAAAAATGGCGCAATTTTGTTTTGGGTTAACCTAAATTTGGCCCGGCTCAAAATTTATCGCTATAATTTTTTTATTTATTTTGAATTTGAATTTGAAAAGCACACGGCAGGATACGATATTAATATTTTGGTAATTACCTTTTCACCCCAAAAAATCAAATTATGATTTTCAATTTAAATTTGAACTCAATATAAATGAGTATAAATTAAAATAATGACACTAATATTTTGTAGGTTATAATAAAGGGAAATCAAAGGTATGTACACGTTTATTAACCCAAATGATACTCAGTCCTGTGTACACCGAGCATAACTCACACGTAAACAAAATAATAGCAAACGATATAAGGCAATAAAAATATCAGAACCACCCAACCCACCTACTTTAGCGGATACAAACCAATTCGTTTGGGGAAAATTTTCATTGAATATTTAAAATTATTTAATTAATTACACATGCTAAAAACCTGTATAAATGTCAAATATAATTTGACTAATTCCGTAATGTCACGCATATACTTTGTTGGCGTTTTTATACAGGGAAACATTGAAAATTGATCAAACAATAAATATTACTCTTATGAGTTATGGGCATTCAAAATTTCAAAATCTAAATCGTTTTTATACCACCCACCTTTAATAACAATAATTAGAAAATTTTTATGGTAGTATTAGTAAATTAAGCTGTTAAAATTGTTTAATTCTTAAAGGGGACTTAACTAAATTACGGAAGTCAAGATCTATAATGTCACATATATACTAGGGGCATTTGTGAAGGATGATGCGTGTGAAAATTTACCAGAGAATCCTTTTCGTGTGCAACATAGAAATAGCAAACAAGAATATGTTGATGGGTTTCCGCTTCGGCTGCCATTTCTTTGGAACTAACTCGATCCTGGCATATTGAAAATGATGCTTGATTGGTATCGAAATATTCAGCCGACATCTTAAACAGCCACGCAGGAAAAAGTGCTTACAAGTCAGAACTTGTTAGAGTATGTACATTCAGCACATGGTATTTTGAAGAACCATAACAAAGTTAGCCGCTAGCACATAAAGTCGAGTGGAACCATCAGAATCATTACAAAATGAACGCAAAACGATCTAGATTATTTTTCATTATACCATATAAATCACCCGGCTGCAATGCTAGCCGAAACAATAAAGGGTTATAAGCTAAAAGGTCATCTAAACTTCGGCCTGAAACTTCACAATCTGGAAAAATCACGGGAAAATGCTGGATTAAGTACGTAAAGTGCGGACAACAAAATGATTGCTTGGTCCAAGACCTTTCAACCGATAAGCCAGCTGAATATATTAAAATAAAATAAAACGTATCTACCTCTAACGCCAGAGTGGTCGTTTCAAGTACTTAGATCCTTGAATTATATTTAGGACATTCTTCAAAACCTTTTCAATTATGAGAGACATGTATTACATCGCCTGAAAAGTTCCCGTTCTGACACATAGATGGTGTTACAAATTTAAATTAATTTAATCATCAAACGATATGTGTCATGTTATTGCATTACATTTTGATCATTAAGTTTACAAGTTAAGTAAAGTGAAAAGTTGCGTGAGATAGCTGACATTGTAAAGATATCAATGGAACGTGTTGGTCATATTTTGCATGAACATTTATTTGTCCACGAAAAAAATGTCGCTTTCACCAAGACAATATACCATGTCGCAAGTCGATCGCAACAATGTCAAAATTGCACATTGAATTGCATCGCATCCACCGAATTCACCAAATTTGGCTCCAATGAAGGAGTGATTGCCGAAGTTGAAACTTATTTTGTTTGTTCTAGAAAAAAAGCATCGAAATGTTAGATAGGCGTTGGACTGACTGTATCGCTCCAGAAAGAAATATGTTGATGAATAAAATGTAATTTTCCCAAATAAAATTGCGTTTTCTTTGTTAGACCGGGAACTTATCAGGCGATGTGTTATATGTATATTCGGTAATAAATTAATATTTAGCTAACAGCGCCAAAACAGTGGATTTGTGAACTAAACCACTAACAAAATTATATATATTGCTTCATGTATATGAAGCAGACGCGATATTCAGCCCGAAAACGCGATGTCAACACTATCGTGAGAGTTCACTTTCGATCCCGAAAAAATTTAACTATCGCGACAGTAAATAGTGTCGATACTCTATCATGACATTTATAATATTCAACCCGAAATTTTAACATTAGTGTATTGTTACGAAGTTCGGGCGTGCGATATGGATTCGTAAGGCAGAAACAAAATAATAGTTCCACAGTTATTGCACGAATTCAGTTTGAATCGGAACGTGGTTGGGATAAAGAATAAATTGCATTTCAAAACGCCATTGTTAAAAGTTATTGGGCGCACTCGCGTGAGAATACATGACGGAATACTAGTGAGAATTTGGGAACCGGTCAACGGCGACAATAATAAACATCAAATTGTGCTACCTGCTAATCGGATACGAGAAGTGCTACAAAAAACACACGATGAAAACCTTGAATAACATAAGGCATCGATTTTATTGGGTCAATTGCCGCAAGGACGTCAAAAACTAGTGCAAACAATGTGAAGTGTGTGCTGCGAGTAAGGGACCACAAACTCGGGCGAAAAAAAGAATACAGCAATACGATGTTGGAGCGCCATTCGAACGAATAGCAATGGACACCGCCGACCCATTTCCAGAAAAGGTGGTATTCGTTACTGGTGTGTATTGACTACTTCAGCAAGTGGGTGGAGGCGAATCCGATTGTAAATCAAGAAGCCTGGGTAGTGGCCGACACATTTGTGAACAATTAGATTGGCAGATTCGGAGCACCGCAAGAACTACACTCGGATCAAGGTAGAAATTTCGAGTTGTCCGTGTTTCAATAAATGTGCAAAATTCTTAACATGTCCGTCCCAATTAGGAAAAGTGGGATCAATGTATACCCCTATTCATGTTAGCGTATCGCAGCGTAGTGCTTGATACAACCGGAAATTCACCTGCCATGGTGCTGTTTGGCAGAGAGCCCCGCCTAACTTGTGGTATTAAGTTTGGGTTACCATAAACAGAACCCGTCGCACAGCATGAGAATATAGTCGATCTGAGACGAAGAATAAACTGCATTCATAATGTAGTAAGAATCAAAATCGCAAAGGCCAGCGAGAATAGAAGAGAGAATGAAAACGAGGTATGACCCAAGATAGCAAAGGATTTACAAAGGGGGATTTGGTTTGGCTTTATAATTTCAAGAGAAGAAAAGAGATATCTCAGAAACTACTACAAAGTTGGGAAGGACCGTATAAACGGATCAAACGGATTTACGATGTTGTATACCGGATTCAACTAGACCCAAGAACTATAAGATTGAAGTGTTCCACATTGATAGATTACGACGATACAACATGAGGAAAATGGACGAGTTTGTTCGGGATGAAAAGGTTTAAGGTAGGGGGTAGTGTTACGAATTATATTCTACCCAAGCATATCACTTGGTGGTGGAGTGGTTAAGATATACACCACCAAATATTGTCAACCCAAACGTCGCGAGTTCGAACCTAGTCAGAGTGCATTATTTTATTTATTGTTCACGTCAACGATGTTGTCGGATTAAGTATTTCTCCAATACTGATTGGAGGAAAATATGCGGGTAACGAAAGCAATTGTAAACGGCGGCGATAATTAACATCGAAAATACTGGAATTAACAACGGACGTTTATCATCAAAATAGGGAAATAATGACGCGGAATATTCGCGAACACAACTACATGAAAGTAATTTACAATTGCTACACACATTCATTGCCAGATGCAATAAAAAGAATAATCTCGAACAGCGATCGACAAGTATATTTAGCGCGAGCCATTTGAGACGCAGGACAATTGTAATTTAACCCAGTGTACAGTGCAAATCGAAAAGTAAAATAGTGAGAAAAGTAGTGAAATAGTAAAGTGAGAGCATAAGCGAATTAGTGAGCAGAGTGAACGAGTAAAACAAGTGAAATTACTGTATAAATTAAAGGTGTTGGAGAATAAAGTATGTAACTTTAAATCGCTGAGTGTTTTTATTTACAAAATCGTGTCCGAATCCATATCGCAAGCCCGAAATTCATAAGAGTATTTTCATTTTAACTCAGCACATATATGAAGAAAAATACGACAGCAAAACAAAATTATCACTATCGTGATAGTTTAATATCTCACCCCAAAAAAATGTTACTATCGAGATAGTACACAGTGTTCGTGACGTCCACGAGAAAAGTTCGAATTTTCAGCACGAAATTTTAATTTTTCGTTTTTCAATTTTTGAATTCTGTCTGGAAATATTTGGAAATAGTCGTTTAAATCTCGCCTCTTAAGCGAGTCACAAGAACTTGACATAAACCGCACTAAGCCAGCTTCACTTAGAATTTTTCTGAAAACCCCAGTGTGAAGTCAAAACTTCAACCAATCCTGTGGTATAGGTCAAGAACTCCTGGATCGCCTGTGAGGCGTGATTCAAACGACTATATCCAGATAATTCCAGAGAGAATTTTTCTGAAAATTTCTCAGTTTTATCCTTAAAACCTCAACGAATGCGATGATATACGTTAAGTGCTCGCCTATGAGGTGAGATTCAAAAGACTATATCCAGATACTTCCAGATAGAATAGATTCTGGATATACCCCAATTTTCTTTGAATTTCGACCTAATCATTTTTTGGCTGTGACATTAATAACAAAATGTAGAAGCCACGCTTAATTCGATAGTCATGTGTGTTTTCTGTTGCTAATTTTATTTTGCTTGTGACACCAATTTGCTTTATAGTTATAATTTGCGAGTATTTTGTGTCATGACAGAAATAGTATTGCCATATGCATAACATTAAAATTTCGGGCTGAAAATTCGAGTTAGCTTCATGAACGCTCCTTTAAACACCTTTCAAACGATATGCACAATTATTATAGAAATGGGAAAACGGAACTGCTCACAACGTCACAGCGGTAGTTTTGAGTACTAATGTGCTTCAGCTAATTTTCTCGCATTCTTCAAGATCTAATCAATGATATACATATGACAAGCATATAATCTATAAGAAGCAAATAATTTGCCAACTGCGCCAAAATAGTGGTTTTATGAAATAAAGCAGTATTGAAATTGTGAATGTGAATAATAATAAATATTGTAAAGCCAGGCCATGGTGTTGGATGTATCTTTGGGTAATTTCCTATAGCAGGTGGCCGACGCCCTCGACGTACAGGTCCCAAAAAGTAGTCAATACCAGACTTATACAAGAATAATCCAGCACTTGCAAAATAAGCTATATTTTTGATGGTTTTGCAAATTATAAGTTATCAGCCGTAGCCTTAATAAAAAAACGGTGAGGGTCCACACGGATGGCAGTCAGAATCAGCGTAGACCTCGAGTCAATACAGTTCGACCATTCATATATCCTTACTAAGTCAATTACGCGCAGAACCCTTTTACAAACGGATGAGCAAGGACGGTAGCAATAAACTCTACGAAGGTTACATTTGTATATTCATTTTCCTTATTACCAAAGCCATTCACATCGAAGCAGCATCCGACGAAGAGATTGATAGGCGTTTTTAGATGATTTACCACCTGGCGTGGCAAGCGACAATAGATAGAAATTTATAAGGGGTATTTATAGGCAATTAACTATTATAGTCAATAAATTTTGACCTCATCTTCAAACCCCATTTTGGCAGACTGTGGACGGAGTAAAATCCATCACACGCCATTTAAAAAATCGAAGGCAACACGAACCTAACCTTCGAAGAATTGAACGCTACTAAATTAGATAGAAGAGTGTCTAAACTCGATGTCACTTTGTCAGTTGACTGAGGACCCGGAATCCTTGAAGTATAATAACATCGGGCCATTTCCTGATTGTAATCGCACTAACAGTATCTCTTTCAGAAAAAAATACTAGTGCCTGGACAAAAACTAGCATTGCTCGTCAGCAATAATATACAATAACTTGTGTAACTTGCGGCTTAGCATTACCGAAGAATCCTTAACAGTATATAGAATAAATTACTAATTGCTGAATAAGTATTTGGTTCTTACGTAATTTTTGAATTTCAATTTTTAAGCTTGAGGCCCCGAGAGTGGTAAGTTTTCTAGGCGGACCAAAACAGTCAATCAATTGATCAACACAGTAAATAAATAAGTAAAACGATCAGTCATTACTTTACAACACTAATAACATTTAACCTCCCAATCCGCAGTGAAAATAGCTGACCAAGAGATCTTGGAAAACTAAATGCAAAGAGGAACTCCAACGCAGAGCATCGAGAATAATTTGCGTATACCCATATTTTAATAGAAAGCGGAAATCATAATGTCCGAAGATCCAGAAGCGTTAAGAGCGTTCAAAATATGGCATTCGAGAATACCAGGTCCAATTGGCTCCCCTGAACATCAATTTTTGACAAAGTTTAGTCTTCTGGAAACTTCTAAAACCATAGTTTTTTCGCTGTTTTACATGGTAATTTTTAATATTGGTGATAAACCAAGCCAGTTCTGTGCTTTTAATGATTGTGGATTTATTTTCTTAATTTTTCTACATTAAAATAATTTCCACCAAAAATCATCCAAACACATGGGTTTTGGAAGAGGCTATTTATGAGAAATAACACCATAAGCCAGAATAGCTTACGTAAAGAAGCTCGAATAATTTTACCACCCGCATTTTATCTAAACGAACCCCTTTTCAATCAGAGGAAAACAAAACAAAAGATCAATTGACTTATTGCCACTATTAAATCTCGAATCCATCATCATAATACAATCAAATGAATCACTTTTGACAACAACAACAACAACAAACACCGAAAACCATGGTTAAAATCACTAAATATTTTAGACATGTTTTATCTGCAATCACTGTGAGTAAAATAAATTCGCGTCAATCGAAACAAACAAATATAATGTCAACAAACCAAATAGCATCATTTACTATAAAATACAACAAGACACAACAACAACAAAAATCAAGCCATGGATATAAATAATTGGATTACTGGAATTGGAACATTAATATTCCACGATTTTTCTTTTTTTTTGTGCGGGAGATGAATAAAATTTTCACTCAAAATAATGAAGTCAGATTTAGAAGTTAGTTGGTAAATAAATATACGAGGTTAGATTTTTTAGATTATTATATTTGGCCTGTTTTGATAAGCAGTGAGTTAATTTTATACAAAATTAGCGCCTAAATGGCATCAACTATATATACGGGTATAAATGACAGACCAAATACTGTCACATAATACACAAAAGTTAATTAAATTTTGTATTTTTCCATTTGCATTTTTCCGATATCTGTTATGCATGGCTGTTCTGCACATTTGGGATTTCAACATGCTGCAATAATGTGTACGTCGAATACACATAGGCATACACACACACACTATGTAAACAAATTGAATACTAGAAAAATAGAAAATTGAGAGAAATCCCTGTTGAATTTTCGATGCGAAAAAACATGACAGTGATTTGATTTTCCTATTTTGTTGATTTTATAAAATAAATTTTATTTTATTATTTTTTGCTTTATGGGCGCTCGTTACATTAAAGAGCAGCAATGTCACCATCGCTTTTCTAATTTTACACCATATTGGATTATTATATTAAACATCAAATAATATTAACACTTTGAAGTTGATAATTTATTTATGTACACAAAATAGCAGTAGAAAACCACTTTAGAGGGTTCAATAAAAATATAATTTCGAGTATTAAGGACACTTTGCACAGTTTATTACAAATCAATTTTAATCACAACAGAGCGGATTAAATATTTAAATAAGGACGTGGACTAATTAGCGTATAAAGACAAATGTTGACAAATGACCAATGACTCATTAACGCAATATCCCAAAATTTAAATTGCATGAAAACACAATTTTTTGAATTAGTAACGTCAACACATTTAGTTCCGTCGAGACTGTTTCCACCATAATTTTCGGAAAAACTACTTGTTATTATGAAACTGGTCACTGTTATCAAGAACATCATAATGAGCACAAAGTAATAATAATAATCCCAAGCAAAGTGGACGGAGCTTTATGAAGCGAATTTTATAAACACAAAAGTTGAGGTTAATTGGTCATCATTGGTTAATTGGTCGCAGTAATTGGTCAGCGCTAACTCAAGTCACGAAAACAGAAACAAGAATGAATGTCATTCGATTAACCTCAAAATGCTGATAATTGGCCAGCTAAACCAAATGATTGATTAGACCAGCAGATATATTAAAACAGTGAAAAAGAAAAATTTATAATGAAGGTTTTTGTTATTGAAATGAAAATTTTACCTAGGTAGCAATTAATACCGATAATTATAGACACTTTTCGCAAAGGTTGAATTGGTCATGCCTTACGGATTACTGACGTACAAAATACGAAAAAAAATTAAACGTGACAATTTCACTGCATTCGAACAATTAATTATTGACTCTCGCGAGTAATGACGAGAATTTTTCCTAGTAAGAGATTCTCGATTGGTGAATAAAAGTTCACCTCTGGTATTGTTAAATCCTAGCTTCGAAGAAAAGAACATAAAGGCCAAAGTCGATTTTTCTGTAAACTCTGGACTATGCGTTCGGTCAAATTACCACGATCATAAAAAACGAAAAATTTCCCGCAGCTCAATAGACTAGTATGGATGTCGCTATTCACCCTAATATGGTTAACAATGTACAATTTTCACACTAAACTCGGAGTCACTAAACTCGGGTTTAAGTCGCGTTCCTCGTTTGGGCATTAGCGACGTTATATAAAATCAACTTTCAGCGGAAATTAAGGTTTGAACTTGTTTAAACGAAAGTCAACCCAAATCAACGAAAACACTCCTGGACATTCAGTTTTTGTTACAGGCCGGCATTATTCTTGATTTTCAAACCACCAACCATAATGAGTCGGTACCCCAAAAGTCAGATATTGTGTCTCATTCTCTAGATACACCATACCGGGCCGACACAGCCAGTAACTTAACGGTTGAAGATTTATCCAACCTCAATTTGAGTCCAGGATTCGCCTCCGGATTGGAATATTTTATGAGAAAGAGATGATTTCAGAAATAGTTGGAGCTGGGGAAATAAATCTTAAGTCTGAGAAGAGAACCAACCTTGATATCGAGCAAAAATCTCAAATGAAAAATTTGTTGAGTCGATAGGAGATTATTATCGCTCCAATGAGCAAGCCCCAACTGGATACGCTAAGTATCACATAGAGGCTGGGTGAAATCAGCTTACGGCTGTTCCATCATATCGTTCTATGGTTTCTTCGTCGACTATCGCAAATTATATTCGATTACCATCCCCAACAGCTTCCAATGCCGAAGATTGATGATCTTTTACACTTGGCCAAGCGAACTTTATTTATGTCCAGTATTGATTTACTTTTACAGTATTGAAGTCAGATACAATATTTGCTTAACTTTGATGACTTGTTTATCATATCGCTGTCATTTTCTGACCATATTCGGGATTTAAATGTTGTGAAACGAGTGAAATATTTTTTCATGTTATTATACCGTTCTTGGGTTATGTTCTGACACCTCGGAATTTTCAACATTTGATAATTTTTCTGCTGTTGGTGTACGTGCAGCTGCTACCGGGTCTTTCTCTCTACGCTTTCCCAAAAGTCAAAGCTGTTGAGTGCCTTGACAAAGTAGAGTTCAAATTGGCCATGGGGTAGAAGATATCAGCCATGATATTGGCTTAGCCAATGAAATCCTAGATATTAAAACCTGACCCCTGCAAATATCCTGAGGGATCCATTCTATAATCTAATAGCCGTCTCTTCATTTTTTTTAGAAAGGAACTATTCCACTACTGAACGATATCGGGATATATCGGAAGTTTCCATTTCATTCACATGTACATGTACATGTAGTTGTGATGAAAATGACTTTAGTATATTATGGTGCAAGTTGATATTTCTTCTACTCGCCTCCTTAACATTCGTGACAATCGCATAAAATACTTATACGGGATTTTTGCGATGGACGGAAAATATTTAAAGTTTTGCGGTATTTTGTATAGATATTTTCTCGAAGTAGAGACCGAAGAGCTACAACTTGTAGTACCTTCTTGAAATCGCTTGGATTTAATGAAATCGTTTCATGATGATCTCACGGTCGGAACGCTGCAATCAAAAGGTATCTCGGCGAAACTTAAGCCAGCCGGTTTCTCCAATTCCAATTATAAATCAGCGATTTGAAGTAACATCTTTGGATTTGTTTGGCTCGAAGTTCTGGCTCGAGCCTCGAACTATACGCAATGAACCAAGCTACTGTGGAGGCTTGTATTAAATATGAATAATTTCGTTATGCAATATGGTAAACCCCGTCGTATTGTATTTGATAACGGGCCTCAGATAATCTGTCCGATAGTGTAACAAATTAAAATAAAATAAGTAAATTCAATGGAACGGCACAACCAAGATGTGAAGCACCAATTATTCATTCTGGTGAAAAACGAAAATACAGGTTGACTACAATAGCTCCCTACCATTCGATTCCCAATGAACCATTCTTGCATTACTCATTTGGTATGAAAATTTTGTTCCGAGAAGACTCATCTTTTCATGATAAGAATGCGAAAAGCGAAGACAACCAATAAAAAGAAATAGATAAACACGTCCAGTAATGCTGCGCGGAAATAAAATTTAAAAGAGAAAATTTTCAACCATCTTTACCGTCGCTTCTATAACTGGAATTCCGATAGGAACATATAGTGCTTCACTGCGGAGTCAGTACGAAAGGCCCCCTTGCCTGTATTAGTCATCAGAAGTGGAAAATAATGAGATGCCTTGCATCACTGGCATCGAGCAGTACGAAATTGTTGCAGTTACGAAAATTTGTTAGAAAGGAGAGTAATGCAGAAACTTCCGTCGTGCCTCGTGGCCAACGAGCGATTCGAAAACCGCTTAGATTTCAAGAATAGTTTCCGTTTCCTGGAACCTTAAATCAAGTTTATTTGTTCATTCCCATGAAATCTAAATCAACTTCTGCCTGTAAAACCAAGTTATTGAAATCCTGATAAAACTGGTCTTGGTCCAAAACCGCTTTTCTGGACGTTTTAAAGGTCATCCATCCCAAAAGTCCAAAAAATTTGTTTGTCCATCTAGATGTATGTAGCTGAAATATCTCAAGAGTGGCTTGAGCGATGTGGTTTTTTTTCTATTCCTCGTCTACTTATAACTTGGAGAAATCCTTTTAAGATCATTGCCTGTAGGGGTCGAGTTTCTGCCATAGGAAATCATAAAAACAAACCATTTAGTTATCAGTGCTTTAGTTCGAACGCACCATTGAACGTTTTTCATGATCTGCCAACGTCAAAACGTCAGTCAAGGTTAACATTTTTATCATGGTGAAGTTCACCAACGAGCAGCCAGTGGAAATTATTAAAAATGACTACCGCTACATTCTGAGTCGGTAGTCGCAACTTTAAGAGCGATTACTCAAATTTCGGATAAATTCGAGTCAAAATATTCACTGTTGGATGTTCCTGTGTCAGTGAGACAACGCACCGGTCGAAGTACCGAAAATATTGCAGCCGTAAGTGCTTCAGTTCAAAAATAGCCAAATTAGTCTATTGCACGCCGTTCACCGGAATTGGGTATCTCTCAAACCACATTTTGGCGAATTTGGCGTAAACATCTTGGCTTACACCCTTACAAGATCAAATCAACTCAAGAACTGAAGCATCTTGATCATTTGAAATGCAAAAACTTCTCCGATTGAGCTCTGCTAAAGTTTGACGAAAATCCTAAATTTCATCGAAAAATCATATTCAGCTATGAAATTCAATTTTTGCTTAACGGCTTTGTCAATAAGGTGTAACGTTTGGTGTGCATTTCATGCCGGAGGTGTGATTGTACCATATTTTTTTGTCGATAAAAATGATCGCCATGTTACGATCAATAGAGTTCGCTATCGTGCCATGTTGAAAGACTATTTTTGGCCAGAATTGGATATGTGGTTCCAACAAGATGAGCCACATGCCATACAACAGGTCAAACAATTTATCTATTGAAGGGGAAATTAATGACCGTGTAATATTGAGAAACTGCGAAAATCGAACGCGAAGTTGCCAACGTTCCGGCCGATATGTGTGAAAGAGTGGTGGAAAATTGGCTGCAAAAAATCGATTGCTCCAAACGTGCTCACGGTGGAGATATGAACGAGATCGAATTCCATAGTTAAATGTAACATGTGTATCGCACTTGGAATAAATTTCAGCCCAATATCTCACTTGTTCTGTGGTTCATTTAAATACAAAATTGTTATGTCCTTATTGAAAACCCCTTTATGTGTTACATATCATTGAAAAGGTCTTGAAGGATGTGACAAATGTTGTTGGACCTTATAACCACATGGTATATCGTTCGAATGTTCTTAGAGAAAGCAACAATTTTAACTAGTTCACAAATTCACCGTTTTGGCGATGGTAGGTAATTAATCATTATACACAGGTTGCATATCATTAGATATTGAATATCTTAGTATGTCCAAATTTATCTGAAGCACCCTAGTACTAAAAATTGTCGTTATGGCGCTGTATACAATTACATTCTAATTCGCCTATAAGTGGCATATTATTCGAAAGGTTTTGGTAAATATAACAATACTGTTGTTAGACCTTCAGTTTCCACCATTTTGGAACTGGTAGCTAAAGCTAATTAACCATTTATTACAGAATATATAAGTGGCATATGGGTGTATATCACCAGGTTTTGAAGAATACCACAAATTTACCCAAAGCCCCTTAGTACTTCCCATTGTCGTTGTAGCGCTGATGGCAGATACATTTATTCTCATTTTGATATAATGATGTGGCATATGGTTTAAAGGCCTTTGACAAAACAAAATGTTTGTTATCAGCAATTTAATTTCCAAATACACCGTTTTGGCGCTGGTGGCAAATTGTTCGTTTGAGATTTTTCCGCGCTGATTTTTCTGTTTAACAGGTTTTGGAGAAGGAAACGTTTTATTATCAGGAATTAAATTGAAAATTCACCGTCTTGGCACTGATGTGTACACAGCTGCTTTCATAACGAACATGTTTAAAGCAGTATTTTAAAATTTAAAAGAGCGGGTTTCTGTTCAGCGGCTTTATTTTTTAAATTCGTCTAAGTTCAATATTTTTTGAAGATATTTTAAAATTTGATACAACCGCGACGCAAAGCGATTTTGTTGACCACGTCGATTTTTATTCGATTGAGTTCACGAACTTATATGAGAATATTGAACGCCTATAAATTCCGTATACACAAGCTTAAATCTCTTGCAAGTAGATAGAGGAGAATCAGACTATTAAGTAAAGGTTGCTTGCAAACGATTATCACCAAATTTTAGGCATACGGTGAATATTTCACCAATTTTCTTTTAACCATATTATTGCCCGTTTTACAACAATCATAAAATACTCGTAATTGTCAGTTGGTCTACAAACAAAACACTTCTACAAACCCTTGTACTACTAAACAAAATAAATTACTATTTTTAACCTTAATGGCCAATAAAGTTTGAATCAGTGCCTGATATCTAAAGTAAACACAAAAAACAATTCAAGCATTCTAGCATCCCTTATACAAGTTTATTGATGGCCCACAACCACAAAAACATCGAATTCCAATAAAATACAAAATAAAAAACGATTATTGGGAAAAACTTTAAATCGGGTTTAAGAAACATTTTCGTTTGCATTTTTAAATAAAAATTACATAAATAAACTACATAATATACGAGTATGTAGTTATATAACAAATAGCGATATAAAGGGGGTCAGAAGGGTGAAATTTATTCATTTTTTGTTCCGACTTCAATCCATATTTACTTTCCTCCACATTCTTGTTGGTTTATTTATCTGGATGTCAAATCGTATTTGAATTATAATACGTCCTGCCATATAAATATATGTCGTTTGACACTTTGGCAGACATTGGTTGGCCCGAGATTGTTTTGTTACACAAATTTAAATTGCATATTGATTGAAAAAGTTTTTTTGTTCTGTTCTGGGTGTGTGATAAACTGCAATTACATATTTACCATTTATATTTAACATGAGATTTTCATTTTCTATTATCTCTGACATGCAATTTTAATTCCTTATATGGGCGTTTAGTCACGAAATAATTTAGTATTTATATTTAGTAGGATGTTCTTATACGTCATAAATATTAAATCTTAAATATGTTATACAACATCGCATTTGAAATCTTATCAATAATTCATCGTTTTAATAAAAATTCAGTATTCAATTATATCAGTCACACAAAATCATGTATTTGCCCCGTCGTACCGTATACGGCATGAATATGCGGAAAGGACATCAAAATTGAATAAAGAACATCAGAATCCCATGGGGGGAGTTTCATTCGAAAAGAACAGGAAATCGACTAAACTAAATAAATTTCAGTGGCAATATATTTAAGACAACAATAAACAAGTGTCTGTATTCACACCAAATCTATATAAAATATGTTTATGTGTTATCAGCAAACGTGCGTTTTACTCTCGTCTGTAGCATAAAAAATTTCCACCATTTTTCGTATTTTTTTTATGATTATAAAAAAAAATCCCCACCGCATGAAATGAAAGGACATAGGCGTAAGATAACAACTTACAACATCTATATGTAATGTACGCAGTCTGTCAGTTCAAATTCGATTATAATCATTTTGTTATATATGAACAACAAATTTGAATGTTTCAACCCGCAAATAATAGAAATTTTATGTGTATGTAGTTTTCATCATTTTCCTAACGTGTTTTCCTACCAAAAATGTAATAAAATTTTTCTCGCCTCATTCAATACAACCGTTATTAGTTTTCCAACTGCCAAAATAAATTTTTTTTATTTTGTATAACCACCTCGTGTCTGAACGTTTTATTTTCAGCAGTTTCTTGAGCGCCGTGTTTCGACGAATATATGTACCCCACAAATTTGCAGCAAATCGCATATGATATTGGGTAAATATACTTTATGTGTATATAGAGTCGGTATATAGTGGGATGAGGATACGCATCTATACATATTTTTCATATTTTCCATAAATTTCCCATTTTTCTCCATAAAAAAATAGCTTAAAGGAAATTTATGGTTTTTATTGAGAGATGAAAATATGTATCCGAATATTGTTTGTGATTTGATTTTCTGCTTTCACCATATTGTACATAGACACAAGAGAACGTATCCGCATCCAACTTAGCTATCACAATTTATGGGTACAGGCGAGTTCACGAGACGATGGTAGATGATTGCAAACATAAATGAACACTGAATTATGTGGTTTTATATAAAAACGAGTTAAAGGCTTATATATGCCACGATAATAATCTAGCTGCCATATTTTATTAAGATTGGTGAAACGTGTCCGACCCTGTGGTAATATATTTCAACATACTCGTATGCGAGATAATAAACAGTGTATGATGTACATCAAGATGATATCAGCTGCATAATTTTATAAAATTGATCTAATTGTTAGCTAAGATTCGTCATTATTACTATATCGTTTAGATTGATACAGATTACTGACAGCGATTAATTAATTTTACTAATTGGAGAACTAATTTGTCATTATTAAACTGTAACGTACTGAAGCATAAGTGATAAGATATTTGAAATATTTTACTTTTAAAATGCTAAAGACCTGAAATGTTTAGTTGCAGAAAACCGCTTTCCATTTTACTTTTCTTCTGGAATCGGTGAGTCCATCACAAAGAACACCAAAAACTAATTAAATTAAACAATTAATTTTCAAATCTGACTGAATTTTTGGTTCCGTCACATTTACTTACATTAAGATGTAATGTGTGAAGCAGCAAAGAAAAAGCCTTTTCGCTTTTCGAAATAATATTTTTCCCAAAATATTATGTATGTGAAGATAGCCCAAATTCGATCCCCGAAAAATGCGATGGCAACACTAATTATTGCTATCATGTCATTTTTTACTCTCAGCCCAAAAAATCTTCACATTTTTACTGTCAGCCCCGAAAATACTTGCTATCACGATAGTTAAAAAATGTCATGACAGTTGAAATGTTCGGAGCTGAGAGTATAAATAATACTTATAAAAACATGTTTGTGAAGTAAGCCCAATTTTATGTATGTGGAAATAGTCCAATTTTCATCCCAGAAAAATGAGGTGGCAAAACTAATTATTAATATTTTCGGGGCTGAGAGTAAAAATTATACATTTTCATGATAATATAAAAATAAAAACATTTTTGGAACTAAGACAAAATAAATAATATCAATTATTCACGAGTTTTTTTTTTAGAAATTTTGTGACGTGATATGATGACCTATCGAAATATGTCTGGCGATGGAGGAAAATTTAAAGTAAAAGTAATGAATTTTTTACAACTTTTCTATGAGGTAGCGTTGACATATAGTCCTTAAAACTCAGAAAATATTCGTTGGCCGGACTATCGGCTTACGTCTGGCGATGGAGGAAGGTTTAAAGTAATTGCAGTAAATTTTTCTATGAGGTTGAGTTGAGATATAAAAAAAATAAAAATAAAATTTATCAGTGATATTGCCAGATGCATTTGATTTGCACCATCTGTTATTGGGTACAAAAGTTTCCGTCATCCCGGGTTTGACGATTCCAATAATTAAGGTTTGTTTTTACGCATTTTTAATTTTAGTTTATAAAAATAAAATAAAAATTATTAGCTTTGACAAAGGTTGTACACCTTGGTTTGTATCTCCGCATTTTAAAAAGGATAAAACTATTTCTATGCATAAAAGTATCCTACGAAAAAATGTGTACAACATAGTGTTAATATTGAAAAAATATTAGTTCAAATTATGACCACTATTGGGAATGCTATCACTACTTTCTACGTTAAAAAGTACATCAAAGCTAAGACAAAAAACAAAGAATATAATTACATAAATAGCGTTATGTAAACAAAAACGATTCAAAGCATCGCAACCAATATGAACACATAGTGTCTATCTAAGACATTGTTAATTTAATTTGCCTTTTAGATAGTACAACACTTAAAATTTGTTGTTATTAAAGATCAATTAGACGAAGCTTAGTGAAGACGCGAACTATTGGATGAATAAACGCTTCCTTACAATCAATTTAGGCGTAAAATTTGAGTAATAACTACAAGCTGTAAATGAATGTAATCTTTTTTTTTGGATAAGGAATTTCTTAGTCAAAACTGAGTAAGTGTATACAACTTTTCTAAGGAAACTTAAGTCTAGAGATACGCTTGGCGTGTAAATATATTATCATTAAATAGAGGGCGGCTTACAAGCACAAATGAAAAAATCTCGGAACTCGTCAAAGGAAACGGGCACGTACCACATGAAATAACCTCAAAAGCCACCCAGTACCTAGATATGATTTTACTGTTTTTATTATTCCCCTATACTCGTGGTGTATATCGTTTGAAATATCTTGAATCAAACAGCAATTTGAGTAATACCAATTTAGTTTTAAAATTCAGCATTCTGGCACTGGTGTCAAATTATTAGTTTATAACAGAATATAAAACTAGCATTAAAAAGGGGTTTCCATAAGCTTAGCCGGAGCACATTAGTAATCAAGCTAGACATAGGAATCCTGTGGTATGTAGTTTGAAAGGAATTAGAAAAGGAAACAATTTTGATACCAGTTCTTTCATTCACAAATCCTCCGTTTTGGATTTAGTGGTATATTATTCGTAGAATATAGAATGTATAAGTAGGTGCCAAATCGTTGGAAATATTTTGAAAAATGCCACAAAAACTTACACTCTCACCCCAAAGAAACACTAACTCAAAAAGCCTCATCACATCCTAGTGAAATTTAAGCCGGTTCGGTTTTTGTGAAATTGACTTATGTAGATGATTTCCTTTATATACAGGGTGAAGCACAATTGTTGCTACAAAAACAAATGTTAATATTTCTGGTTTTTTTTCAGAATAATAGGCGATATATATTTTTTTTCAATTAATAAGAGTGGATACGCAGATAAAATACTAGTGGTGCTACTGTCTTATGAACTAAAGTCTCCAATTTTGCAACAGAGAGCATTTAGAACTCGAACAAATCGCGATTTTCCCAGATTTCTTTATAAATACATAAATAAATTTGCCGATAGTAGGAAAGTTTCGCGTACTTTACACAACGATTTGAATCTATTGCCGTATTACAAGCGACTTTAATCCAGAAGACCCACTAATTCCACTAGAGTTCTGATAAAAGTGATAGCGTTTCGTTGTAACCTGCGAGTAACCTTTATAAAGTGCTTATCTGCCAACTGTATTTTCGGTCAGAAAATGATGTCAATGTTACAGAGAATGGAGAGCGCTATTTAAACGTGCTAAAAATGTATGGTTTCAACAAGATGGAGCCAGTTGTCACATAGCCAGACTAGCAACCGTTGGCGTCTAAAGTTGCTTGACCTCACTGTTTCAGATTTTTTTGAATTGCTATATTGTAAACAAGAGGTGTGGTGTATAAAACTAAACTAAGCAATAAAATTAAATTAAAAGTATCCATAAGAGTCATGATTGAAGCAATACCGGGAGTAAAATTAGCAGCGGGAATGAACGTTTTGGTCAGATGTAGGGTTTGCCTTAACGAAGGTGTGAAATCGAAGGTGGACATCTAAAACAAATAATTTTTAAAAACTGATTAACATGTTAAAAATTGAATAAAATTTTGATTTTTAAAAACTGAAGAAATAAAAAAAATAACAGAAATATTCGCATTTGGTTTGGTAGCAACATTCGTTGCCCTGTACCAACCCGGAAGAAAATCGGAAGACCGAGAATGTTAAAAATTGGTCCCATTCTGTACCATGAAAAGGTTAAAACTGGTCTGTTTTCCCGATGACGAGAAACAAATTTTTACAAAATCACAAATTTATTAAAATTTCACAAAATCAACATAGACTAGATGATGATCAGCATATTCGCTGTTGTTTTGCAACCAAATTTCCGTTAAATTTGTGATTTTTCAAAATTTTCTGTGATCTTTCCGGTCTGTCAATTTTCCTGGCATGTGGTATGGAAAATCTCCAATTTACGTGCAACTAATAACGCTCGAACTATTCAGATAAAAGACCGGACGCATGTTGTTGAAAATCGTCAATATACCCGGAACAAGATGTGACTTCTGTGAAAGGCCAATTTGGATTAAACCAATTTACTTCTAAACCGGAATGAAACGCGATTTGTATGATGCACTTGGAATTATAATATGACTTACGAATGTGATTCAAGAAAACGGCCTAATTAAATCGAACTAACCATTTTCACAACCGAAAGGGATGAAACTTAGTTTGCATAATGGAAATAGGCCTGTTAACTTCGGTCTGTAATACTAAGTTGAAATTCTAATAAAAATTATGAAAAATAATGTTGGTCCAAAACTACTTTTCTCGACGTTTTGAAGGTCCCTGAACACGGCAACGCAAAAAAAAGTTTGTCTGGATGTTCCGATAATATCTAAAGAACGGCTTATCTCTACTCAGGGATCAGGTACCTCCCATAGGAAATCAATTTAAAAAAAAACACCCAATTACATTACTTTATATTATTTAAAAATACTGGTATAGTATATCGTTTAAAAGTTCTTGGATCAAACAACCATTTTAATATCACTTTAGTTCTTAAATCCACCGGATTGGCGCTGGTAGCAGATTTTTCGTTTATTATCGAATATATACTTATCGTGTGCTATCAATTTTTCTGAACATCTTCGTACTCAAAACGACCATTGTGCATTGTGGCAAAAGTAACAATTGTGTAATCAGCGCTTTAGTTCACAAATCCACCGTTTTGGCGGTGATAGCTAATTGTTCAATTATTGTAGTATATATACGTGTTGCCTATCATTGAAAAGGTCTTGAAGAATGCCACTTAAATTGGTGATGCAACATAGTACTCAAAATTACCGTTGAGGCGCTGATGCATTTTTTTAATTTCCATATGAAGATATTGTTGATATAGTTATTATTGATATATTGTTTTGAAGGTTTTGGACTAAACAAATTTTTTTTACCGTTTTCAAAACACTGATTTTCCAAATTTTCCAAGATCTAAGCTTTTTAGATTTTTATTTTAAATTATCCTTTCGGAAAAAATTGATGCATTCTAGAACAAACCGATTCCGAAGAATCAATATTAGTAAATTCCTTAAATACACAATTTCTGAGTTGGATCCAGTCAGAAAGTCTTAGTACGGTTTAAAAATTATAGTCCAATTTCTCATAATGTTTTTTTCGGTTTGAGAATATTTTTTTTATTATCTTAATTATAAACTCTATATATGTTGTAAGCATTAGGCACACTCATTATTTATCTCTGGTGTAAATTTCTTGACTACTTTCTCGATACAATACAAATATACTTCCATTCACAAAAGAATAAATTATTGAAGTTTGTTTAAAATTATTGTTCAAAGCAATATGAAAATTAAGGGTTAAACCATAAAACATACATTTGAAATTCTTGCCAGAATCGCAGTTTCATTACTAAATTTTAACATGAACGGTTAAGAAATTATCGAGTTCCAATAAGAATCGACTATTTCCAAAACTAAATTCGAATATAATCGCCGATAATCCAAGTTCCAATCCACCTTAAAACCTGAATTCCACCTTAAATGGTATAGAACTTTATTCAAAAATAACACATAAAAATCCCAAAACATCCCCAGCAAGACCAAATTCCAGAACTTCAACTAAAATTAAAGTTAGTACGAGTATTCCAAATACTTTCTACAATCAAAATTTAACCAAAATTTAATGGCAAAGTTCGATTAACTATGCTAAATGTTTCAAAACTTCATCCACAATTCATGTTATATTCTCAATCCTGTCTTACTTCCTGTTGGATTTTGTTTGGAAAGATGCTTTAAATGAAAGAAGATCCTTGTGATGGTGTACTCAAAGTGAAAGAGAAAAAGGCATTTGAAAATGTTCATCTGAGGATACATTAAAGATAATTAATTGGTAGATTCATCGTTTAATTTCCATTCGCTGGGTCCAGGTAAAATAAAACCACATTTGGAAACTCACGAAATGAAGCAGTTGAGAGTTACGAGCAAAATCACATGGAACTTATCGCTCAACCATAATAACAATAATCCATAATGGATGTCCAATTGTGAGAGGTCTTCGTTGACTTTCGAAAAACGGCAAACAGTAATTAAACGAAAACTGAAGAGAAAGAACTGCATGGTTTTGCGATGCATCTACCGCTGCGTATGGAACTATCAGTGTCCTTCCCAAATGGAACTATCAGTGTTAGTTTAAAAGCAGTAAAACTAAAGTGGCTCTAGCTGATTATGTCGCGGAGAATCCCACCTATTGCAACACAAACGACCAACACAACTGGTGCAACAACCAGATGAAGTCAACCACCAGAAGAACATGAAATTTTATACGCGGCGTTGACTACAAGCAAGTACTAAGATTTCTTGAAGAGATTGGTTCAGTTTCAAGACGAGATTAAATGCTTTTACATTTCTAAGCATCTGTGACTTATTAAGGATAGGTGGTCCATTGGAACACAGTGGTGTTAACGTACTCCACCATACATCCAATTATGTTACTTTGTAGTAGTCCAATTATGCAAAAAAAAACACGGAAACAGATTGCTTGGTGGCATTATTCAAATGCTTGGACCAGCAAGAAGGAATTATTGGATCATTAACAGCCGAACTTTAGTAGGGAAATTTATTGACAAATATATGATGATATGCTTCCTGTACACAGCAAATATAAGGAACTAGCAGATGGAAAATCTCTCTCTACTATTAGAGCCGTTTTTATTGCGAATGTCAAATTCGGAGCAGCCAAGCCAAGCATATAAAAACTAGGTTTGCTTTTTCAAGTTGTTCCACGACGGCCTTGCTTCTCGGAATCGTAAGCAACTTTACTAACTCTTTCGTTGCAGTGCTTCAGCCGTTTACTGACAAGAAAACCTTAAAAAACCTTAAAAACCTTAGAAAATTAAATTACAGAATTTGAACGAAAATCGTTGCTGGCGATGTCAAGTATTTCAACGACTATATCAACATTTTGGCAACGATGGTCAGTAGTACCTCAGTCGATTAAATCAAAGACCAAAATCGCTAAAAAGGGAACCAGGCAAACTCTTTTGTTGATTTAATTCTAGTAAGAGAGGAGAATTATCCCTTGTCTACATGGCCTTCGGGATGGGTCATTGCCAAACTGCTGAATCTGATGGCCTGGTAAGAGTCGTTTCTCTTGAAGTTAAAACTAGCTGCAAACAACCTTCAGTAGCTAATATAAGTTCACTATCAAATGTATTTGAGTACTTTCTTTCTAAGCTATTTTACCTGTAATTGTTACTTTCAACACAACTATGCAAGTGTCCATAAATAAAGAAAGAAAAAAGAGAAAAGAAATTTTAAATAATGAAAATTGGAAAAATTTAAAACACTTACTTGCCCTAGTGAAAATTAGAATTGATTTGTAGATTGATCTGAGAATATGGACACTGAAGTACACCATATGTATCCTTAAGTTTACTTTATAATAATATCAAAATGGAACAGGGGAGATGTTTTAGACGACTTCCGGAGATTTTAATCTTAATCAGAACAGGTAATTTAAATTACACAAAAGTTCTTAAGGTCCTTATACAACGGTAATCACGATAAAATGTTCCAATGCCCAATACACGATAGAATTAGACAATAAACATGGCCATTCGGAATAACTTAATAACCTAATGAAATTCAGTCACGATATTGGCGATATAGTCGCTAGAGGCAGCGTTTGATATTTAAGTTGGTGAAAACAGAGAATAGAGAAAGCAGATGTTACATAAATAAGGTGGAGAGAACTTAGAAACTGAGCTATTATAGCGATAAACGTCGGACACTTGTCGTCCGAAATTGGCTCATTCCCACCTGCAATGGAATCCTCAACATCGTGCAATTTTAACTAACAAGTCTCATTGCACCGGAACTTGAAATTATTTTTTACATATAATTTTCAGTTTGAATTATGTTTCAGTATAAAGGCAAAAAAGGAGTCAGTAATCTAATTTATGCACTCTACTTAGGATTTTATCCAGATGTTGCTGAAAGTCCCAAAATGATGGCATTGTATGCTTAGACAAACCAAAATTTAAATTTGGGTACGTATATCCCTGTATATTCTTATGATCAGTTCAACAAAGTGAGCGATGAAATATCTGGGAAACCAACATACAAAGAACATTTAAAAATTGAAATGTTTGCTCATCGAACTTAATTCTCAATAAATCCATGTTTCGCGTGCTGTGTGGCATGTGACGCCGTCTCGCTGAAACCACATATCAACCAGTTTCAGTGCATGCATGTTCGACAAAAAAATAAATCCGAAATCATCGAAAGATAGTGAGCCCGTTGACGGTAACGTTGGGCCATTGCCATCTTTGAAAAAACAAGGACCAATGATTCCACCAGTTCTTGCATTGCCTGTGGCTGCTCATTACGCCAAATGCAGCGGTTTTTCTTATTACCGTTTAGTGGGTACGTTTATAAGCAAAATCGCCTCAGCAAAAATGAGCTTCGACGCTGAGCACAATCTTTCGATAAAAAAACAGATTTTCCTCAAGATGTTCTAAGGTTTACTCACCAAAACTTTGATACTGTAGCAATTCGATCGGCTTCATTTGATGCACGAGCTGTGTTTTATACGCTTTCAGGTCCCTGTGTAAAACCTTACACTTGCTACAGCAGCAATATTTTCCTCTGTACGCTCTCTATGCATAAGATTTAGTGGATTGATGTCCAATAACGTGAAATTGGTGCGAAAGTTTGTCAAAATGGCTTGAATTGCTTGCTCAATAAGTCGATTATGGCGACCATCAAATAGACACACAGTTTCCACTAAACACGAATTTTGATAGTAAAATTCAATAATTTATAAACGTTGTTCGAGTGTACGTCTTTCTATGATGAAATGGCAGTGCAACTGAGAACACCTGACTTTGATTAATGTCGATAATCACGCGTGTTGTGTCAAAAACAGATATACACGAAAAACCAAAAAGGAAAAAATATCACCCTTTATGTACAACGTTCAGTACCATAAGCTAATTTGATTCACTTCAGTAGTCCATGATAGATATAATTGATAAATTTATTTATTGTTTAGAAAGCTGAAAACTGTTAATTTACTAGTAGAATTCAAGTTCAGGAAATCTTCAGATACCAGTGAAATAATATTTTATTTTTTCCTTAGGTGCTGATTTAAAGAAGCAATTGTGGAAGACTAATACCATTGTTAACTTTTAGACCTACATCCTTCCTTCTAGTAGATTAGAATTGTGTTCCGTCCCGGCCAGAATACCTTTCCTCTTGGTATATGCAAACAGGCTGTAGGACTAGGATCGGGGTTATCCCGGACACTTGTCCAGCACTTGGTCCTACAGTCTAATCAATCAATACCGGCCCAGATCAGTTTTCAAAATGTATGCGGAAATGACGATTTTTTGCAAAAAAAAAATTTTTTTCAGCAAAAATTTGGTCCATGAGCAGCCCCCTCCATACCGATTGATTGATCGGGATGGAATTCCATACTTATTCTCTATCAGAAATCCATTTTAAACTTTTTCGATTTTTGCAAATATTTTGAAAATACAGCATTGACGAGAAAACTATTAAAAACTAAAAGATTGTAAATTTAATTTCGAGAATTATTAGTTTTGATAAAAAAGGCTTTGTTTCGGCAAAATTCGGCTTCTCTAAAGTTCAGGCTCTTTAACTTCATACTTAACCTTTCAGATTAATTAGGAGATCCTTGCGAAATTTGGTGGTGTTATGATGTTAAAAAGTTTAGCATTTACAAAGAACGACAAAGAATTTAGAAATTTAAATAAATTAAAAGTTTAAATTTTGAACCAACAATGATTGACTTTGCTGTTTTTCTGAAATTTAAACAGGGAAAATGTTTTTGATTATATAGGGTAGGCCATCTATTGGTTTGTTTTTACATCATAGGCTAGGCAACACTTTTTTGAGATTTGCTTGAAATTTTGATGAGTCTGACATTCCGCATCACGAAATAATAATGTTTTCGCTTGAGGAAATAACAATTCTCAAGGTAGGCTCTTGGTTTCGAGCAAAATCAAGATTTTGAAAGAAATTAGCTGTTCTAACCAGGCTAAACAAATTAGCAAAAAAGCAAACTTTTATCACTAAATCCAACACTAGACGAAAATGGATTGTTACGACTAAATGAGCGACTTCAAAATTCGGCAATATTTAGTTCCAGCAAAAAGCCTATCATCGTGGAAAAGCGCAACCTAGTAGAATTATAGAAGAGGCCCATATCAGTAATTTACACGGGGCTACACAATTAATGTTATTGCATTTAAGAAATAAATATTGGATTATTGACGGTAAAAGTGCTGTAAACCAAGTAATGCAAAAAATGCATTATATGCTTATTGCCATAAACAACACCTTCCAGAACAACAAATGGGAAATTTATCTTCTGCCAGAATGTGGCCGGGAAGATCGTTCGCAACAACGGAAATTGGTTATACTGGGCGTGCTGGTAGTATGCTGACCCTTATTGATAGGGCTGGGGATCCTTCTCAACAGGAAGCTCAGTTGGAAACCAAACACGATAGAAAGAGGGAAGAAGGCCACTGTGACACTCTATTCTTGCAAAAATGCCATCGGAAGGAAATGGGGTCTGAAACTGGAGTTGGTTGCACTGGCTTTACACGGTAGTAGTAAGGCCTGTACTACTGTATGGTGTAAGTGTATGGTGGCCAGCTCAGAAATTATCATACAGGAGCATGATGGCGAAGAGAGCAGCCTGCTTGCTCATTAGTGGGGCGTTGAAAACGACCCTCACTAGTGCCTTAAATGTTATGCGGTACCTTCTCCCGTTGGATATTATCGGTAAGCAAATGGCGGTGAATATGGCCGCCCGGCTATCAGCGATTTCGGGGTGGAAGTGCCTGCAAAAGGGCACTCAACTATAGCCAATTCTGTGAGGCATGACCTGGTGAATCTGGATTATATAACACCCCTTTTGTTTTTTGCTTTTGCAAGCGTTTTAAGGTGCATCTCCCCGCTAGGAAGGATTGGAAGAATGGTCTCATTATGGAGACCGGGAGTGTTAAATTCTTCACCGACGGCTCCAAGCTCGAGTGGGAGCTGGTGTGTTCTGTGGGGAATTAAATGTAAGTTTATCTTTTCGTCTACCTGATTACTGCAGCGAGTACCAGGTTGAAGTTATAGCGATTGAAAAGGTCATGAACTGGTTGAAGTACAACGTAATATCGTTGACTGATATCACTATCTGTGTGGACAATCAGGGGGCCTTTCTTTCGCTGGATTCAGTCTCCCTGGCGTCGAGGGTGGCGTTGGATTGTCACACATCTCTTAACAAGATGAGTAAACACTTCAATATCCAGTTGGTCTGGGTTCCGGGCCACTCTTACAGACGAATTAGCAAGGTACGGTACGACTCTCCAACTGGAACCAGGGAGAGAATGTGCAAGAAGGCCTATGTCTGGGCTGAAAGCAGCAAGTCATAGTTGCCTTGGCAAATGCTAGGTGGCTCGCCAGTCCAACTGGCAGGGTAGCGAAGCAAATATAGCCTGAGCTGAGCTTAAAGCTATCCAAGATCTTAATTACACTAAGTAAGCTTGATTTAGGGAAAATTGTAAGGGTGCTTACCGGACACTGCCTTTTCGGAGATTATGCAAGAAGGCTGAGTCTAGATGCAAATGACTTCTACAGAAGCTGCAAGGACGAGGAGGAGGAGGAGACTCTTGTAGATGGGTTTAAAGGGAGTTTAATGATCACGGATCCTGTGCTATAACAATGGGCCAAAACTGGGCTAAGTGTGCGATAGCAACCACTAAAATCTAACCTAACCTATCCTATGCTGGTCGTATTCAAGTAAAAATAACCAAAAGAAGAGGTCACGAAACTTACAAAGGCCAGATTGAAATCGTAAGCAATTTAACAGCCGTATCATTTATTGCTGCATACAAACGATTTACATTCAGGATAGGCTTATGCATGTATGTTTACTCTGACAATGGAACATATTGCATTGAAGCAAATAACTTAATCAAAAAAGATTACCAATAACCACATTACTGGACGAGATCGGCGCTGTGATAGCCAACGACGAAACAAATTGGCATTTCATACCGCCAACTACATCCCCAATTCGTTGGTATATCGAAAGCAGGGATTAAATCTATTAAATTCCATTTAAAACGAATTACAGGAGAAGCAACACTCACGTTTGAGGAGCTCTATAAAGCAACCACCCAAATATAAACATGCCTAAATTCTCGACCGCTAACTCCATTTACCTAAATCATAGGCTATGGCAACAATTATTGGAACGATTTGCTTGAAATTTTGACAGCTCGTCAGTCTGATATTCCGCGTTGAAGAGCGTTTCGAAATATTGAAAACTTATTTTCAAAGTCAGTGTTTTGTAACCGAAACCGTGCGAATTTTGAAAAGAAATATGGGTCGTGAAATACTGCCCAGCGGAACCGCTGTAGTGAAATTGGTGAAAAATGTTCGTGGGAAAGGCTTGCTACTGGATGACAGAAGTGGTCCGCGACCTCAAACGGTGTGCACGCCCGAGAATGTTCCAGCTGTGGTTCATAGTGTAGCACGACAAAGCAGAACTACCGGATTTGGGATTCGGAACAGCCACATGTAATCGTACAGAAGTCAATGCATTCACCAAGAGTGAGTTTCGTGTGAATTTTGGAGTGGTGACATAATTGGCCCCATTTTTTCTCGAAAACGCTGTTGGAAACGCCGTTACCGTCAATGGCGAGCGTTACAGAGCCATGCTGACCAACTTTTTATGGCCTCAAATCTACGCAATGAATGTGAACAAACTTTAGTTTCAACAAGATGGCGCCACATGCCATACAAACCGACCAATCAACTCTTGCGCGCCAAAATTGGCCACCGAAAATCAGCCATTTCAGATATGTCAATTGGTCAAAGTTCTTAAAAACTGGACTCGCAGGATGGCTAACTGTAAGGCCAGCAGAGGGAGCCACATGAACGAAATTGTTTTTCATTCTTGAATTGAAGACTCCAAACTACACAATAAATAAAAAAGTATCCACAAAATCAAAATGTAGAACAAACAAACTGTTAAATGGCCCACCCTTTATGTACACGTTAGAAATCAAGTGTGATGTATTCGAGATATATGTAAACATTCATGTTAAAAGAAAGTCGGATGTTGACCACAACCTATTCACCCCTCCATTTATTTATTAAAGGTGGTCCTGTGATAATGATCCGTATATATTTATCTCGACCTCCTACATAATTTATAAAAATGTATAACTATATCTAGTCTAGCCTAGTCATTTAACTACAGAACTATATTTTTGATAAAACTGAAATCAAATTAAATCAAACACAGACAATTTATCATTTAAAACTATTTAACACTAATAAATCACTTCTTTGGCTGATGCCCAATACAATGCAGTAAAACTAATTGTATTTTATATTTGTTCTCGTCTATATTTATATTCTCTATTATTAGCCAATGCCCCAAGTAATATATCTAACGATCCGTTTTATCCAAAAACTATAAAAAAGACATTAAAGTGCATTTTTCAATTTCGAGCAAATATGAAGACACACACACACACAGTTAATCCCATCATAAATGAGACAAACACAGACTAAATATTAATCCAGCGACCATCTATTGTTATAAATTTCGTATATAATACAGTTTTTTGTTATGTCCGCAACATAAATAGAGTTCGTAGTGTTGGTGGATAATCTTAATTACATAACTTAAGACAATGAACGTGAACTATACAATAAAGAAACATTTTCATTGTTTTGTATCCTGAGCTGGTTTATGATGGGATAGTCTGGTACTGGAGGGAAAATAATTTTATTACCCATGATATTTATTTACTTTGTTCCATCGATAGTTTTATATTTAGGCGGGGGTGACTGCCTTAATATCTACCTATATATCTTTATATAATATACAAACCATGGTTAATATTTTTATTGGATTTTAAATTATAAGGAACCCATGTTTTGATTTAGTTTTATACGAATCCTTCGGCTGGTAAGTAAATAAAACTCGCTCAACACCTGTTGTCACAATTTAATTACGTACCTGAAAAGACACAAAAAAATTAGAAAGGAATTAGTTTACGGGAATAATCTGTTGAAATGTTTTTCATGTTCTCATGAAAATTTATTTGTTTATCTTCTATGGTATCTATGGTGTCTGTAGCACAGAACACTGCCTCCTAGCAACATAGATTATGTAACAGGTGCTTAATGGGAATATTCTTTTTCGCATTTCTTTAGACCGTCTTTGGTGTATATACAATTTATATTATATAAATTGAGTTTAACGGTTCAAACTGTTAAGAACATCATATACAATTTACAAGAATAAAACCAAGATTCACGTATACAAAGTAAATTTATGAAAATGATTAGAGTAATTTTCCAGGTTGCCAGTTGTCGTTATTTTTATGTGTCGATTTGATTATTATCAACACTTGCTTTTTGATTTGTGTACAGGTCTCTTAGGTAGCAAAGCAAAACCATCAATTACATGCGAGTGTCAGGTGAATTAGAATACAAAGATAACAGGAAATGTTTTGTAGCGTATGCTAAAATAAATCAGCGGTTATGTTGTGTTTAGGAGTATGGTGCTACACAGCGCGCACACACGATCATCGGATTTTTCGTTTTTAATATTATAATCTTAAAATTTAATAAAATTGATAGGGTACAGCTTTGCTTGGATTCTCATCGGGTAACTAGTGCAGGCGCCCCCGTTCCCCACAAATATTTATTGCATCGTAAGCTGTAGAATAAGACAACAGAAAATATTCAATGAAAATGTAATTTCCCTATTACCCACTATAGAGACCAGACTATTTTAGTACAAATTGCGCAATAGCCATCTAAATTACCGCAACCCTTTTAAAACCGGTATGACCAGGAAAAAACTTTTTAACGCGCGTGTTTAGGAACATTTGGCTACGACTCACGAATTCATGTCGTTTAATCAATTAATGAAGCCAGAGTGGCTCAGTGGCCAGGGTGGATCTCCGGAAATTAAAGTAAAAAATCATTGTGTTTCTACTATGACATCCTGTCGATGGCTTTGCCTATGAAGGTTTTATTTTAGAAATTGAGCTTCTGGTTATTCTTAAGAAAATTAAGAGTCTGGGATAATCACTCAGTTACAGGCAGACCCATTTTCCGGAAGTAAATTGTGTAGCATTTGTATGTCGGCAGAGGACTTTTATAATGAGTAGACTACGTACCATAAAGAGAATTAAAAATAAAATAACGTAATATTCATAATGTATCCAACTCCCACTGTACCGGCTCCATGCAAAATTTTATACATCTACAGGTTGGTTCTATTCGACTCAGCGTAAGCCAGGTATTGTACATTCTGCACATGGTAAAGCTGATGACTATAACAAGTTATCGGCCATCCTCCCAGTTAAATGAGCAGAAGCGGCTCATTGAATTTCCAGCATCCGGAAATTCGGACCGCGAGCAATCTCAGATAAGAATAGCCTGGTGTGGAAGCGATTTACTAAACGACCGTAAAGCTTGTTAATGTTTGCTCTTAAAAACCACCGTCAAGTTCATCATCAACCATTTTAGACCACAGATACACAGATTATTCATAGACAATTGTTTGCCCGAAAAAATGATGAGCCACATAATGTACTCTACTATAAACCCATAAAAAATTACAAAAGGATTCTCGCTTATTTAATCCAATTAATTTTTTATTATTTCGTTCTAACAACTTATAAGTTTTTTGCGTCTTCTTGTTTCTTTTTACTGTATGCAGAAAATATGTTCCCATTGAAATATCTGTGTATTCCTATCTAGGTTAGACCCAACTCTATTCAATTTCGTTGAAAAAAATATTTATCTGACGGATAGATAAAGGAACAAAATTCTTCGTCGCAATTCTTCGTACTTTAGACATTCTAACCAATATCTAAAAAAATGTTCGAACCAGTTACAGATCACCTCATCCCGTGTTAGGGTATGTTATCGTTGATGTGCTTTTCTACCAAAAATATTCACCCATGTTGCAAAGTTAGTTCTAACTATAGTCATCTTTCTACCTATAGATTTTATCTTGTCGAAATAGCTCGACTTAGCCGAAGATCCATGCCAAGAACTTCTTATAATCGAATGTTTATCAAATTTTTCATTTGATTTGGTCTTGCCGAAACTAATTTGCTTAGTTATCAAATCAATCAAAGAGCTTGAGTGTATGCTTCCTCTAAACATATTTGAAGAAAGTTACAGTGCTTTGAGCTTTGGCTATAATGAAAAAATCCAATGGGAATGTTTGATTGAGCCTTGATGACATGGGGTTTTGAGCACACCGGGTCAGACTAAATTTAATGTATTGCCGTATGGAGTCTGCGCTCTAAATTTTACCGAAGATGATGCACCGAGTAGTTATTCCTTATCACCTTCATGGTCGGGTATTGTTTATCTCGATGATCTTGTGTTAACTATGGCCACACTAGATAAACATTAGTGATTCTGTCCGAATCTGCTACAAGGCTTGCGAAAGCTGGTCCACCATCAATGTGGATAAACGTACATTTTTAGTGAGAAAAATCGAATATTGGAGAACAAAAACAGTTCATCGTATTGAATGTTTCATCCGCATTTATACAGGAATGTCTGCTCCCCTGACTATGACCATTTGAAAAGAGGGTAAGAAACCCTTGTTTCAACGATGTCTTATTTCAACCAACTGGTTAAAAATCAAAACCGTCGATGACAAATTTTCCAATAACCTTAAACTTAAAATGTAATTTCCATCTGACGATTTCTTCCCTTATTAGAAAGTTGTTGGGCCTGAAAACTTAAAAAAATCTTTGATTAATTCTGCTTATGTCTTCCACCTCTGCTCAATTAGGGATCCGTAAAACTATTGACCTTCATAAACGACAATTTTGCTGGTCGGCTCAAAACGCCACAGAATTTTTATTTTTTGATGAATTTTATTGAATCAAAGTAAAAAATGTTCACAAATATTTAAATTTTTGAATTGCATTAGCAGTTTTCGATTTGGCCACCCTTAGCTCCGATTATGGCCTTCAAACGGCCGACAAAGCTATTGCATGCAGCACGAAAGTGGCTCGACACTTTGGTATTTTTTTGTTCCAACTTTGCTCTTCAAAATACCCCAAACCGAGAAATCTAGCGAATTTGCATCCGGCGAATTTGGTGGCCATTGGGCAATGGAAATGAACCACGGAACGTTGTTTCTCAGCCAATCTTGATTGACACGCGCTTTATGACTCGGCGCCGAGTCCTGTTGAAATGTCCAGTCTCTGCGGCCGAAATGTCGGGCTTCAACGCTCCCTCCAACACATGATCCCGATAAATCAGAGCTTTATCTTGATGCCACGGTCCAACAAGACGAGTGGTGAACGGCTTTCGGCCGTTACGGCGGCCCAAACCATCACCATCGGCGGCGCTTGGTTTCGAGTGGCAATCCGTTGGTCCAAATTTTCAGTAGAACGGCCGGGCAAGTAAATCCGGTCGTTTTCCTTGTTCACATATTGCTCAATAACGAACGGTGACTCATCGGAGAAAACAAAATTCGGCAAACTGCCACTTTCGTGCAAGCGTAACAACTCCTTTGCCCTTTCCACTCTAACTTTTTTTTGAGCATCGGTGAGACCATGCGTTTTATGGAATTTCAAGGTCCTTAGTTCAAGATGATCTTTCAATATGTCTTGCATCCGTTCAAGCGAAATGTTAGCCTCACGAGCCATTTTTCTGCCGCTACGGCGCGGATTCCGAGACTGTCATAAGTGTAAATTTAAGCGCTCTGTCATCACTGGTTTGACAGCAATGACAGTCTGATGTTACACTTCGTGTCAGTCACCCGATATAATGCTTGTGAAGCTAGTGTCTCTATATTCCCGTTTCCGTCAGAGTTGTAAATTCAAATTAGCTATAAAAATGGTTTTACTTAATAGAAGACAAAGCGATTTTAAGAAAAATTATCGACGTTATAAATTATTAGAAAGTGAGACCAATTACCCTTAACAGTGGGTAAAGTATCATGGGCGCAATAAATCGAATTCTAAGCAAACTGAAAAGGTTATTTTTCACAGCTCTGTTATAAGATCTCATTTCCGCCTTTTGATTACTGTATCCTGTAAGGGACAAACCTGAAGTTTGTTTTCTTTTTACCTTGAAAAATTTGAGACTAATCTAAGTTTCAAATGAAATAAAATTTCTGCAACATTTACGACTAGAGCTTGCAATATCGAGCCAAATTTTAAATATCGGTATTTCGATATTTTCCCTCAGCAATTCCGGCATTTCGGTATTATACCGATATTGTATATATAAAAATTAATTTTCCCAATTGTAATTATTTATAAACTATTTTAGGCATATTACATAGTCAAGTGAGTACAACGCCAGTTCAAAAAGTTCAAACAGCAAAAGTTGTACATTTCAACAGTTCATTATCATTTAGCAACTGTTATTTCTGCTTTGACAATACTCAGCAGTATGTATTCCAATACTTTTTAACAATATAGTAAACATTTATACCTCGACATCATCATTCATCAAAAACCGCTTGTTTATTTTATTTCTCTAGCCTCAATGAGGTTACATTATCAGATTATTTGTCAGATTAATTAACTTATAAAGTTCATAGAATCCTAGCCAGGTTCCTGGGCTGCTGAGGAGGGGCCTACTACTGCTGGATAAGGCATAATAACATGCCAGGGCGATGATCTCGATTCCCTCCATTTTACAATTACTTTTTTGCTGCCCCATGTAGTCACCCAAAGTTCTACTAACCTACGGTTGCTTGACGTCTTGGCCAAATCCTGTGGTTTTATAAGCATTGTGTGCTGTACCTCCTTGTATTTATTAAGAGCTACATACTGTTTCTGTTGAAAATACAACTTTCATTCGCGTTCAGTTTCACTGGTGCAATCCGAAGATTTTTTTTATTAAAGCACGGCTTAATATGATGCGGTAAAACTTTAAAACTCAAAAATAATGGCCCAGCAGAAACCCGTGAACACTTAAAACACATAATACGAATAGGGTATTTCTGAACAATAATGAGAATTTTTAAAGTTGAATGATAGCAACCACCCCAACACAATAATGCATATTCAAGCCTAGAGTTAACGCAATCATAGTAGAATTTTAGTAATACCGATTTTCATTGACTGGTCATAGTTCCATTCACCTTAACAACATGATTACGATTTGAAAAATACGATTTAAATCAATTATTAATGTCTCCTCTGAAACCGGTTTTAGAAATCTTATGCAATAGAAGGTTATGTTCAACCATATCAAAGGCTTTTCTATGTCAACAACAAACCCAGTGCAAGAGTCAGAATTATTTAGCGATGTATGCACGCCATTTAAAAATTCAATTAATGCAGACTCCGTGGAAAACCCACTGCGAAAACCGTGTCGACAACAACTTATAATACCATGCTTATCTTAGAAGTGTTCAATACAGGTAGAAATAGTATCAGTTACTCTAGTTAGATCATTAATAAGCGATGTAGGTCTACGGAAGACATCATGCAAATATAATTATCGGACATGGAAGAGCAAGATAAAATATCAATATTAATATCACCCAGAACAAAGATCTTTTTACTGTTTATATGTCTTAAATATTCAGAAAACTCATCGAGAAAGAGATTCTCCGTAACGGCCTGAAGTCGATAAACGCAAATTAAAATATACGTGTCATTGCCAATTATAAATTTTACCTTCACAACATCCGCTGAAACAAGGTTTAATTTACAACACAAATTTAAATTACTTTGATAAAATATGAAAACACCACCAGCACGATAACTACTGATAGAATTCCATTTCATCACAATTAATCCAAATTTCAAAGAAAATCAAATCAGGTAAACTATTAAATGAATCAAGATGAGCCAAAAAAAAGAATACAATTTTTCCTTAGTCTTCTAATACAAGCATCCATAACTAAACTACCTGCAGTTCGATTATTGGCGGAAGTATCAACAATGTATCAAGACTACTAATTCGATCATAGGATAGGATTAGATAAAGTTAATTTCCAACCCATTGATTTATTCAGTTTTGGCGCCCGACTATATTAAATTTTTATTTTACTGACGTCACATCCGTTATATTGGAAGTTTTACTTCAGGCCATACCGATTTTTTGATGTTGTCGGTTTAAGTGGATTATGATCAAAACCACAAACCCAGGATAGTTACAATCAAGGTTTTCTAATACTTTCGTAACAACACACAAGATCTAAAGATTTATGAAGAGCCCTCGGCCCGATCAATTGTTTCTAAAATGGTAGTACCTTTAGTTTTATTTAAAAATAACAAAACCAATACTTTTTCTTTCTGTATCAACAAATTTTTAATTTTTGATAAAACTCTCCACTGATATTTGTTGTTAGTTTAGAATTCCAAAAAAATTCTACGGCTTGCCCTAGTTTTAGTGAAATACGAGTATGAGGAAAATCAAGACGTAAAGGCCACAAAAATGAATCTGAAAATTTAATGAATAAAATCAAGCATACAGGAAATAAAATAAACACTTTCACATTTTTATATTAGCTGTGGCTCAATCAAGATACCGTTGGTGCAGATGAAAGATTGTGTGAATCAAAAGATACCGCTGGGACCGGGGAATTCACTATAGTTTGCTCTTAATATTAACAACTCAAAACATAATCATTTCCGGCCCGGGAATATATATTGTATTTAACTTCACCTAGGTTTTTTGAAGTTGGCCATTATTTATTACTTTTTCAAAATATCCGTTTCAGCCATCCGGCACATGAAGTTCTTGGAAATTGTAGATGATTTTCATTCAAACATATATGGGACCATATCAAAGCTGGGAGATTGTGCCCAAATTACGGCTGGCACTGTGGGGAGCTTACCAGAGTTTGCCCTTATCATTACCAACTCAAAACATAAAGAACCATTTTCGGCCTAGGAAGTTATTAGGTTAGGTTAGGTTTCAGTGGTTGCTTACTGCACACTTAGAACCAATTTTTAGGCCCATTGTGATACCACTCATTCACTCCACATCATTAACCCACCTACTTCACCTACTCACACAACTACAGTATACTCACACAACTACCTGCACATTGTAAGCTCCATGTCAACCTGTACATTGACATGGAAGGAGGGTCGGCGCGTGACACGGAATTCTGCACTCCATCAGAGGGTCTTAGTTGTATTTATTAGCATCACCGATCGTAATCGATGATGAAAATTCGATTTGCATCTAGCCTCTGGTGGGTTTCGAACCCAGCACCTCCCGGTCCAAGTGCTTAAGCTTTAACCACTGCACCACTTGTCCGGTTAGGAAGTTATTAGGAAATATAAATTTTATTAGATTTCAACAGAAATTTTAAAAGTTGTGCTGACCACTTAGACAGCGTTCACCCTAACACGTACCACGTCAAAACATCACGGCCCAGAAAATGTATGGAAGTTATTGTAAACTGGAAGATTGTGCCAATCCTAGAATAAGGCTGACACTGGGGAGCTCATCATAGTTGGCCCATATCATTTACAACTCAAAACATAAAGAAAGATCTCGTCGACCTTATTAAGTTCTTAAGACATATACAAATTTTTATTTAACTTCACCTTAGGTTTAGGAAGTACGAACCTAACACGAACTATTTCAAAACATCGATCACTATTTCCGACCTAGGAAGTTCTAGACGATTTTGATATAAATATATGTGAAGCCATATCAAAGCGGGGAGATTGTGCCAATCCTAAAATACGGTTGGCACTGGGGTGCTTACCAAAGTTTGACCTTATCATTACCAACTCAAAACATAAAGAATCATTTCACTTCACCTGAGAATTTGGAATTATTCAATTTTTAATAGAAGATTCTGCCAATCCTGACATACGACTGATACTGGGGGGCTCATCATAGGTTACCCTTAAAATTTTCAATAAAAATATAAAGAATTACTAACGACAAACCACAATAAATAATTTCAATATTTTCGTGTTTTACAAAAACAACAAATAACGGGAAAACAGGGATTGGGATATTTTGTTGCTCTGTTTATTTAAAAAAAATCGTCTTATAGAGGTATAAAATGACAAAATCTAGGACGGAATTGAAAAAAATTTTCCTGGGATGAAAAAATAACGATAATTTCAATAATTTCATTAGGATGGGACGCCCACTGCATCATTTTATGGTAATGTCTTTCGGGTGGAGCCGCACCTCAACGTACGTGCCGACTAATGGCACGGGTGGTTCCATATCATATCCATGATCGGATCTTTGTTAACCTCGATGACTATCTAAATAAATCAGCAACCAGACCAGACTACCTATCTCTTCTCCAGGACGTCATTACGATATTGCGAGTGGTAGGACTTTTTAGAAAAATGTATTCGATTTTAGCGACATCTTTAACAATTTTTTCAAAATACAGAAGAAGTTTGCTTGAACAACAGAAGTCCACAATGCCTTCGAATCTTTAAAAACAGCAATGACTACGGCTCATGTTGACCGACATGCCGATTTGACTGTAGCGCACGGAATTAAGTATTTTTGTGCATACATAAAAAGTTACTCGTTCACGGTCATAACGAATCATGCTGCTTTAAAAAGGATGATGAGGCCAAGAGATCTTGTCGGGCGTATTGCAAGCTGGCATCAAAAACTAGTTTACAAAATATGCCCCTGACGAACTTTCTAGGATTTTCTCAGATGAATTAATCGTACAAACTGTTTCTGAGTTAAAGACAGCAACTGAAACTTACCGAACCATTTTAATGATTACGATTATCAATGTACTGCCATGAAAATGGCAAATTATTACTAAACACTAATTCTGGGTTCGAATTATGAATATTATTAAACGTGTACACGATGATACCATTTTGGTACACCTTGTGTGTAAGTTGGTTGCCTGCAGCGCAAATTTTATTGATTTCGAATGGCCAAAGACGTTTAAATCATATATCAAAAGACGTATCATTTGGAACACATGCAAACCCGGGAATTATCTTACGTGACCAGTAATGGTGTATGTTCAAGATATCTAGATTTCTTAGGATCATACACTCGATCCATTCAAAGTCTGGTAACTGCTTTATCCTAATTGTACTCGACAAACTATCTAGATTTGTTTATTTGTACGTTAAGCTATTTCGCAATCAACAGAAAGTTTTCTCGAAAAACTGTTTCTTACATACCCACTATGTTCTTTCTTCAAAATACTCATACCTCATAGTGATACATCAGAGAGAGTAAACCGCAAACCGTTGTGAATTGTACGTTCATTTATTAAAAAGGAGCAGCGCCTTTGGGATATTCATCTCTCTGAATTCGAATCTGCATTAAATAACTCTAAGCATAACATTACTAGATACTCATTTTCACCTCATAGTTTGACCTCTACCGCTCGCACACATTCAAATCTGGGGATAAAGTTTATGTGAAAAATTGTACTCAAAGTGATGCAGTATTGTGCCAAATTAGCTCCCAAAAATATCAGAAATGTCGCATTCGAATTATGTGTTTATCAACTTAAAGATATACAACGCCAATAACATTTTACTATTACTGCTCGGCCCGAAGGTACCTCTGGCCCCTAGCCCCTAGTTTCCCCACGAATATGATATATTCATCATAGTGGCATTTTTCTTAGGGAAATTCATCAAATTAAAATTGTGAACTAAACCGTTCCAACCACATACATACTATTATTCTGTTAATCGTGTAACAATACCAAAAACACAGAGTGCTTAGCACATCAATATTGATTTTATATAATTACCATCCCATTTAGAATTAACATCACGCATAATTATGTTTAATTATCTTTCCACAAATTATAAATAATTAAATTACTAATTAAATATTCTATAATGACACACACTTAATTAATCGATAAAAAGAATATTATTTTGTTTTTATCGAATCAACACCAAATTGTCTTCCTCCGTTACACGCGCAGAGAGGGGACGCTCCTCCCGCACATCTCGATCGATTTGATACACAAAACATCCATTAAAATTTTCATTATACGGAAATAAAAATAAAATAAAACCTCTCTAACGACTTTTTCGAGCAACATAATTTATGTTCTGCCAAAAAGATTGTCTTAAATGCCAGTGAGACACATACATACATACATAGGTAGGCGCAACGAAAAAATACAAATCTTGATTTGAGAGCAGAATCAACAAATTTTGTTAAGATGCGCGTATATTTCCAATTAGTTATGAATATTTTATTTGTATAATTTGGTTCTAATCAAATAAAATATAATCTCTAATCATTTTTGAAGAAGGAACACAACAAAAAGCAAGAAGCAAGAAAAAAAAACCTCTCATCTTATCTCGCAGCAATCATTTTCAATTCAAAAGATAAGTAATCATCTTATAAAATTGTATATCGTTAAAATATTATACGAGGCACTGTTGGGATTGCGGAATGGAAAATTTGTAAATTTTCCCAAGTTCAAAAATCAAATATTAGATTTAATTGATTTGAATTTTGTGCTGCTTTTTTTATTTTTCAAAAGCATTTTTGTCGCACTTGATTTACCATCAATAGGTAAAGCAGGTAAATAATTTAGAAATAGAGAAATTCAAAGTGATTTTTCTATTTTCAAGTTTTTGGTTAGGGTGAATTTTGAAATATTTGTTTAGGTTAATTGTAAGTTTCACGGGCGATTAAATAAACTGTAATATTCTATTAATATCGGTCAAGTTTAGGATCTCCTCCACTATTATATACCATAAACTGTTTGAAGTTTGTTTTTTTTGGAATTTCAAATTTTACTTAAATCAAATTGATAACTTTATCTTAATTTATTCATGTCAATGATTTTTTGTGTTTTCAACCCTAATCACATTTACTTATTTATATATAATTTTTTTTTTGTACACGACCCAAAAAAATTTTACCACCCTTTAAATATTTGAATATGTTCTCTCTATACGTTTATTGTTACTAAATTCTATTATTTATTAGACGTATACAAAACACCGTCGCACTCTCTAGATACATATGCAATCAATTTATACCTTTTCTAATGTTCTATGACACTTTTTTGTGTTGGATGTGGTTGAAACGGTAACAATAGATTATTTGCTAATATCACATACGAGAATAATATGTGGTTTACGTTTCGCCTTTTTTCCTTATATTTTGGGTTTTGACTTAACCTTAAGTCGGGAGAAGTGTATACAGATATCAAACGAAATGGAATTACGGTGTCTTATTCGACATTCCAAGCTACATGAAGGAACATGAACTGGGATTTATGGTACTTTAAAAAATGGCAAAGAGAAATTTGATATTCATATCTGTAGGGTTTAATATTATATAAAGAAGAATTATAGAACAAAGTGTTTTAGTTTGTTCCACCTGTTAAATAAAGTAAAAGTATATAGGGCGTCCAATATGCTGAACTAACCTATCTATGCTGGGCGTCTACCGCTTGTTGAGGATTATTGCTAAAATTTCTTTCCACAGTTTTTTTTCGATTTATTGTATTTCATCGTAGTACTGACCCAATCATAAGCAGACTTAAGAAGCGAATTTATCTCGAAAAACTAATCGTGAGTCTTTCACCAAATACCGAAAACTATACGTGCCTGCGAATACACAATTAGTATACATTTTGGCGAAATATTCTGACTGAAATGTCTGACAGAAAACATAACAACAGCAGGTGGCACTCCTACTGCTCAGTTGACTAGTCCACTCTTTAACGAGGCCAACTCAATAGATTCCGGGGAGAGCCACCCATTCCGATGCCCATTCGTAAGAAGTTCAAAAATGTTTAGATCACCACCTAGACATACTAACTACGTTGGACTACGCTGAAGACTTAGTGAAATAGGAAAAATGATATCACAACTTAATATTGAAATCGTTTAGTTAAATAAAGATAATGAGAAGCTGAAGAAGACCAGACTGATAGAAGTTTTGGAAACTCCTCTTACTAGTTATACTGGAAACAGCATAATTACCTGTATTAACGCAGTTGCATGAGGAACTTGCAAGAAAAATTAATTGGATGCATAAACAGAAGAAAAACCTAAGATCAGAATTATCGCCAGAAGTAGCGAAGCATTCGCAAGACATACACAAGGTTGCAATGAAGGCACCGCCAATTACTGTGCCTGGCATTTTGGAGTTTGAGAATATTCAATATTTATAAAAATAACCGAGAAATTAAGGTTGTGGCCAGAGATCTTCATCCGACCTGCAAGAAGGAGGATAAAATAGAAGACCTTAAGATGAAAGAATTGCAAACTGAAGATACAGTAAAATTCCTTAAAAGAAGGGTTCCACTATACATGTTCAACACAAGCGGAAAAATTGAAAATATTTTCAACTCAATATGAGGGTTGAAATAGAACCACTGGAAAAGAACTGGAGATTACTACCTCAATGCAAGAAATGTCAAGGCTTTAACCTCACCCAAAAGTATTGCGAACGAGATATTAGGTGCGAAAAATATGCCAGTAGACACAAAGCTAAAGAATACCCAGTTAGCCGAAACGAACCTGGCAAGAGGTATAAATTTTAAAGACCAATACACAGCCAACTATCAACCAACTATCAATCAACTCAAAACTCTAACGTTACAAGAGAAATGACTTTAATTACAGCTAGTGTTGCCACAACCACAGTCCATACGAGCAGAGCGGCGGTTCTACTCGCAAATAACGCAGCAGTTAACTAATGATACTAAAGACAATCTACTCGTAAGGATATTCTGATGTATAGGCACCATAAATGTACGCCTAGAAAAACGAGAACGTGGTCTAGAAGCTATATATAAGCGACTACAAAGCAAAGAAGCTACGTATGAACTGACATCACTGATATACTAATCAAATGAACACGACCTTTAGATTGTCATTTGGAATAGGAATGGATGGACCACAGCACGATCTACAGCTAGAATTTGTCCTAAACTTAGATATACTCTGCGGTTCACTTGATTAGACACACTTACAATTTTACTTTTGAATGTAAATTTTACTATAACTATTTACTGCTAAAACAAATTTCAAAATTTTCAAAATAAGTGTTCAGTAGCTGATCAAGAATTAAAATGGCCAAAATGCCTACCACTTGGAGGGTTTTTCCAACCGCGCTGTAGCTCGTAAAATCGAGCGTAGTGAGCATGTTGTGCGAAATTATTTAAAAGACAATGCATCATATGGAAGCAACAACCAAGGAAGATCGGCGACAGTTCTGACGCCGCAAGGTACAAGAAACATTCATAGGGTAACGTCCAATTCAGCCCTGTCCACCAACAAAATTAGAGCGGCAGCTGGGCTTAATGCTAGCAAATCAACAGTTTGTATAGAAATTTAAAGTGCTTCATTTTAAAATTCAAAAAATTAAAAAAAACCACTAAACCCTGTACGCAAACAACAAAGATGGGAATTCCTCAAGCAGCAGATGACTTGGGATGCGCATCCGCAAACAATGAATAATAATTGGGAAAAAGTTGTTTTTTCGGATAAAAAAAAAATTAACTTAGATGGACCAGATGACTATTAACATTTTCATGACATTCGCAAAGAAGAACAATTCTTGACTCGCCATCATGCCAGAAAAGGAGGATTAGTGGTATGGGATGCTTCATAATGGGGTGCTACTAAATTGAATCTTGATTCCAATAAAATGGAAATTCATATAACGATATGCTGCAATCAGTTTTTCCAGAAATTCAGGATAATTCAGCCGTGCTGTAAAGTCGCGGATTGCGAGTCAAAACGTGGAGCTTTTACCATGACCACCTTATTCCCTTGGTTTAAATATCATCGAAATTCTGAATTGAAGCTGCTTGGGCAGAAATTTCGTTGTATGACTTAAAATCTTTATATGATTCTCTCAAGGGCAGGACCTTTGAAGTAATTTTAAAGAATGGGGGTACGTTACTAAAAATAGCTAGAAAAATTAAAGAATTTCTTAATAAAAAAATATTAAACTAAAAAAAATTTAAATGACTGTGTCTTCATTATATTTTGAGTTGCGTCTAATCAACTGAAGGCTGTACGGTACTCAAATTGTCAAAAACGATGTTTAGTAAAAAATCAGTTATTGATCATAAAATATTACCAATTGACCTAATTATTTCTTTAGCATGAACTTAGATGTATATAATTGCGGGATTAATACATGATTATCCAAATTAGTCTTGGAATGACCAAGAAAATGTAAAATTGAATGCAATGACGATTATTGCCGCAATGACGTTTATTTTTGCAAAATTTATTGTCACTACATGGCAAATTACGAAATACAAAGTGTGTCCAAGATAAGTGGTGATTAATTTATTATAATATGCAATGTTTAGATCAGTAATAACGGAACATAATTAATTTTACACATAGCATATTTTAAGTAAAGTTTAGTAAGCAAATTATACGAAATTTTGGTACTCAAACATATTAAAGAAATGAACCAGTGCATGCATTTAGGGGTATTTAAGTATCGATACTAAAAACGAAATTTATTTTTCTCAGTACCATTCAGCCTTAACCGAAAAAAAAATTCAATTTGAACTTGTCTTAAAAAAATTGAAAGGTAAGTTATATTGCCCTCTCAGAATAATTATCGATTATGGATTTATTGAGTAGAAATTTCTCCCTCTTCTCAATAAAAATATTTTCTTGGTTTCGCGGGAAATTACAGTAAAATGTACATTTAAAAGTGAAATTGCAAGTGCGTCTAATCAAGTGAACCGCAGTGTATGTCTTGTATCGGAAACTCATTTAACAGAAACTTCATTTATTAAAATACGTGACTAGGAATGCTGCCACGTTAGAAGTGGATCTATCGTAATCGTTAAGAATAATATCAAACAGTACGAAGAGCACGGTATCGATACTGAAGGCAAATAATGCAAGTTAAAACCATAAAAGTTGAATCAATCAACAATAGAGATTTCAGTTTCTTCTCTATTTACTGTCCCCACGCCATCTGTTAATAAAATAAGACTACAGTTTTAAAGGACCAAATTTAATTATAGGCGGTGACTTCTTTGTAACAAAAGAAATTTTATAGGACTACACTAACAAACAATAAAATCAATTGGAATTTATTCAAGAAATAAATGGAAGAGTCAACAAATTTCCGAGTACTAATTAGAACAGAGATGCAGCTGGAAGATGAACATTCAATAATATTATCAACCAAGCAAGGAAAGTTAATTTATTCCTCATACCAACTCTATAAGGAAACATAATTATTCTCTTGAGGCCAAAGAACTAGTTAGAGAGAAACGGGAAGCTCGTAAAATCTGGCAGCAGGCTCGTATTCCGCAACATAAAAATATTCTCAATTTTCTGTGCAACATAAAACAATTAACAAAGGAAATAAAGAACGAAGGCTTATGCCGATAAGCGACTCCGAGGTCATTCTGAATTAAAGGATGACGAATACTCGCTTTGGAAAGCTACGAAGAGGTTAAAACGAACCAAAATTCATGTGCCACCTATCAAAAATAATGGCGCATCCTGGGCTAAAAGTGACAAGCAGAAATTTTCTCTATTTGCTGCCCATTTTGAAGAGATGTTTGTCATAAACAAGTATCAGAAAAGCTCCAGGTTATGACTTAATTACTGAGCAAATTGTGAAAGCCATTCACGAGAAAGGTTTGCGTAAATTAGTTGAAATAATTAATAAAGCCTTCGGAGTGAAAAATTTCAATGAAAAGTGACTGAAGAAATAATGATTGCTAAATTAGCAAACGATAAAAAATTTTATATACCAATATCACTACTTCCGATAATATAAAAAATATTTAAAAAATTACTGCTCAAGAGGCTGAATCCTATAATAGAAGAAATATGTTTAATTCCACCTCACCAATTTGCATTTAGAGAAATCTCTCTACTGTTGAACACTGACAAGAAGACATGCTCCAGTATATTCTTAGATGTAGCCTAGCTTTCGAAAAAGTTTTCGCATCAAGGACTTGAATTTTACCAAGTCCTTAAATCCTGCATTTCAGATCGACACTTTCGAGTCAAGCTTGAAAACGAGTACTCTAAACTAAAAAGGATATCAGGAAGCATACGTCAAGGTAGCGTATTTGGACCTATTCTGTTCCTCCTGTATACGAGAAATGAAACCTGTATTAAATCAAGCCAAATTTATGTCAACTTCACAAACTAAAATGTAAACTAGATTCCACCGACCAAACAGCACAGTGATTAAAGCTTTGGCGTTTGGATTGAGAGGTTCTGGGTTCGAATCCCGATAGGTACAGGATGCAAAAGGGAATTTTCATCAACAGATTACGATCTGGGGTGAAATGGAACACAGCTATGACCCCGTCTCAGAGTAAAAAACACATGGGCCGACTCATCTTCCATGCCAGTATAGGTTGATATGGAGCTATGCAATGTGCAGATGGTAATAAAATCGGACCTACGTTGTACGTTTCGATTTGGCAGCTAATGCGTAAAGTAAGGACATGAAAAGAGAATTGCGAAAGAGTTGGGAGTGCTTCGGTCCCAGAACTGATTGCAAAGATTAAATAATAAAAATATAACAAAACTAGATTCCCGGGGTTCTCAACACAAACCAAATTCTATAATTAAATCTAGCTAAATGCCTTGACAAGACCTTCGATACTAAGCTAAGATGGAAAAAGCACACCAAGAAGAAAAAAGAGCCAAACATCAAATATAGGAAAATGTATTGATTGGCTAATGGGTGGAAATTCCGATAAACAAAATAATAAATAATAAAAATAAATAAATGTGGGCACTTGATGGTGTTCTTGCGGGTTTCACCATGAGTCAGGCATTAAGAGCGGATCCATGTTTGGGTTCCAGTCAATTGAATAAAAAAAATACCATCAACTTGTATTACATCAGTTTTTTTTTTTTTTTTGCGAAGCAGCGAGGCTTAAATTCTGCGAAACAAGCACGATTCCTCTATCCGATCCCAAAATATGGGTATCCCCAATTATTTTACTATATCAACCACCTCGGTTCGATGTGAAATTCTGCCAAGTAATTTACGAGTAAGTAAATTTTTAAATTACAGAAACTTTTGCAATCCGTGTGGTTATACTCGAATCCCATAAAGTCTATACAAGCTCTGCCGTGGCCATACAACTCGGAAGAATAATTCCAGGTAGAAGTGCGCAGTACACTTTGGATGAGTTAGCTCAATATAAGCAAAGTAAACAAAATCAGATTACGTTAATCACTTGGAGTGTGTCCAGAAGTAATGGTAAAATGCAACGATTCAACTGAGTCATCATTCCAGCTTTATTAGAATTATCCTAAAATGGTACAGATACATCGATCACATTCAAAGATTTTTGAACCTGGCCTGGTATTTATGCATAATTCTTTCATTCAACGTGAAGCAGTCAAAAATAGAGGTTAGGTGATTGAGTGTGTCTAAATTTCTGGAGCATTATAAAGTCGTTGAAGCTAGTCAAAATAAAAAATTGACAATCACATCGAATCATACATTTATAATTTGTTATTTGTACAGTATTAGTTCACATTACACGTAATAAAAGAGGAAATTTGGCATTGAGCTGGCACCCACGAGCCAACATTTCCGGTTATTATATTTATTGTAAAAATGCGTAAATAGAAAAATTATGTATAATAATATGCAACAGATTTAGAAAAGTACTAATTAAGAAACAAACTTCAGAAACATTCAGATACAAGAGAGGTGATGAAGAGAAATGATTGAACAACTTTAAACAAATTTAAATAAATAACAGACAACAAATTGTTAGGTGCCGGATTCATTATTCTTATAAGTTCTAGTCATACATACCGGAAACTCGTCACTTTAAAAATTGAAAGCAAATCGCGCCCATATCTAGGTTAGAGGTTAAGAATTCCTGCCTTAGATTAACTTTGACAAAATTGTTTTCTAAATACAGTACAATTACCGGTCGTATTTACTGCTAGCAAATTCTAATGTTCCAGTTGCCGACGAGATCTAATTATCGATATTCGTAAATGTTTACCAATTCGAGATTTAAATATTCGTTTCGAATAAATTTATAGACATTACGAGTTCATAGACCTTAAAATTTCTTCCAAGACGAGTCCAAATTATATAAAGGGTGTTTTTTTAAGAGGTTGCCGATTTTTTTTTTGAATAAAACACATATAAAATTATGAAATGACCAAAATTTTTTTTTATTTGGTAGATAATTTTTTGGCATTTAACATTTAAACACAATTTCTGGCATATGGCTACCACGACTATTTTTCACAAATGTCATTCTGGAGGTCCAATTTTCCAGCACTTTTTCAAGCATTTGAGGGCGTATGTCAGCAATGACACGTTGAATATTGGTTTCCAAAGCGTCAATCGATTGAGGTTTATCCACATAAACCAATGACTTCACGTATCCCCACAAAAAGTAATCGAGTGGCGTCAAATCGCACGAACGCGGAGGCCAATTCACCGGACCATTTCTCGAAATAATGTTGTCGTTGAAAGTTTCTTTCAATAAGTCGATTGTTTCACGTGCTGTATGGCAAGTGGCACCATCTTGTTGAAACCACATTTCATTCATATCCATATCTTCAAGATTTGACAACAAAAACTCATTTAACATGGTTCTGTATCGATTTCCATTCACGGTAACGCGTCGTCCTTCCTCATTTTTAAAGAAATATGGACCGATGATCCCACCAGCCCATAGACCGCACCAAACAGTACATTTATCAGGATGCATTGGTAATTCTAGAACGGCGTGTGGATTATCTTTGCTCCAAATGCGACAATTTTGTTTGTTGACGTATCCATTTAACCAAAAATGCGCCTCATCACTGAAGAGAATTTTACGGTAAAAAAATGGATCTTCGTTCAATTGATTTAACGACCAATCACTGAATTCACGGCGCAAACGATGGTCGTGTGGCTTTAATTCTTGCACCAATTGAATTTTGTATGGCACCAAACCCAAATCTTTACGTAAAATTTTCCATAAAGTCGATGGACAAAGTCCAATTTGCTGAGCACGACGACGAATCGATAAATTGTCGTTTTCTTCGACACTGGCCTCAACGACAGCAATATTTTCTTCTGTACGAACTCTTCTCATTCTTGTCGGTGGCTTGGCATCCAAAAGAGTGAATGTAGACCGAAATTTGGTAATTACGTTCTTTATGGTGGTCTCTGACGGACGATTATGTGCACCATAAAATTCACGAAGTGCTCTATAAACATTTTTAATTGAACACTGATTTTGAAAATAAATTTCCACGATTTGAAAACGTTGTTCTGGAGTTAACCTATTCATAATGATTTGCCAAACAATACTGAGTAGAAATGCCACTTTGAGCTGTCAAAACAACTGTCATAAAATAAAACGACATCTATCGGAAAAACAAACCTCCTAAAAAAACACCCTTTATAATCAAGATAAAACCTAATTACTTAATAAATCTGGACGATGGTCTGGCTTAGACAAATGCACTACGTTACACTACATAATATTTATTATTTTTATTCTTATTGATTACATGCTTCCGGTATTTTTATGTTGTTATGAACATATCATTTTAAATTGGGAGACAAAGGCGAAAACAAAAACAATACAGCATATAAGAACTGTTTTGATCATGAAAATAAATTGCATTCCGCATTCTTCTTGATTACACCACAGGACCCATGTATCTGTACTTAAGAGATGTTGGAAATTAAATTATCTGTTTACGATGTTATTAACTTTTGCCGGTCGGTATTCTTGTCTTCACTGCGGAAGTTTTCTATAGGTTAAAATAAAAGAAAAGTATAAGTTGGAAAAAATTACTTTCCTCTTCCTTTATAACATGTTAATGCGATTTGATTGCATTGCCCGCAACGTAATTTACGTATATGCATGATTTAGAAACGGAAGGAATTTTAAAATTAAACTGAATTAAATTCAAAAATGATAATAAAGATAGAATTTCTTTGTTTTTACCGGAAAGGAACGAGTAGAACAGCAAATTAAAAGACATTTAATTGAACATTTAGTTGGTTGTAGTTGTTGTTATCAAAATCTGATTATAAATAAATTTGTACAACAGAAATTTGTTGGACATAAATGTTCAATATTTTTCACTTTTTTACATTTTCAAAACAAGTGTTCATTAAATCACTTACAGAAATTTTATCGGGGAAGTTTTTATCGAGGAAACAAAATAAAATCCAAAATTTCTACTACCGTCATTTCATATAGATTTGCCGAACTTATTGAACACCCCTAGTACTTGTTTTACTTCTTAATTCTTAACCAATAATTAATTTTGTTTACTCTTCACGGTTAATCACATTGACAACGGATAGTACACCGCGTCTATCAGTGATATAATTTAAACTAGCGAATAGCTAGAATAAATGTCACTGTAAACTATTTATGCATTCGCCTTACTAGGACTAAAACCGTACCAATAGAAAAATATTCTCTGTTGTCCTCGCATCTCTGCTAAAAAAATACTAAGGCAGCTTGAGGATTTCGAACTACAATCATTATCTTTATTACATCAAAATCAATCTTGAGTTTGATCGAAATTGATATTCTATTTCATCATTCCAAACTCGTATGTAGGGTCGATCTAAAAAACCAAGAAAAATTTTCCGAAGGCACAAAAAGGAGGCCTAAAGGCTGTATGAACAATGAAACTAGTGATGCCGCTATTCTAAAACTATGAATATGTTGGACACTTAATCCTGAATATTATTATATCATTCAGGATAAATTACTCCAACTACTATTCCAAGCTTGTGTTGCTCCAAGGCAGTAATTTTGTGTTTTTGAAGCCGGGAAGTTGAAAATCAAGAACCTTGCGAACTTGCGTCCTATTCTGTTATTTCCATAGAGCATTAAAAATTGGCAAAATTATTATGTTTTACATGAAACGGTCTCCTATATTGCAAAATCGTTCAGTAACAAAGAGTTTCATGTCGGTATGTATTTGTATTCCTTCTATGGCCATTGTAAAGCTGTTAAAATATAGCAATTCGGTTTTATTGTTTAGATAATGCACCTACGGAATAAGCAGATGAAATATTTAAACTCAAATTGATCATGTACTAGTTAACAAGAAATTCCTATCATCCTTACATGTCAGAGCAATAAGAGGAGCAGACATATACAGCGATCATCAACTAGTAATTGCAAAATTCAAAACCAAACCAGTAGCAGCAGTGAAGCACCCATGATTAATCGGAGGAAATTCAACATTGGGAGATTGAAGAACACTGACACCAAAGATACATTCAAAGAAATATCCCAACTCAATCTTCCAAGTAGTGAAAGCAGTACTATCGGTCAGGCATGGCACACAATAGCAGAAGCCTACGTTAAGACTGCTACCAATGTGCTTGGCTACCAAAACTACACCAGAAAACCATGGATTAGAGATTATACATGGAGGCAAATTGAAGAACGCTAACTAAAGATACAGCTCTGTCATGAAAATATGGTGGAAAATCGAAACAAGTAGGAAGATACTGCGAGTCACCAGAAAATTGACAAACTTACCATCAATAAAGGGTTCTTCTGGGCAAGTCTTAACCACAGAAAACCAACAGATAAATAGATGGAAAGAGTTCAAGGACAACGGAACAGATAGCAAACAAAATGATGGCTCCCTGATGACAACTATAAAGAAACTATAAACATCCATCCACCAACGGAAAATTAAGTGCTATTCAGATGCTAAAGAAGAAGAAAGCAGCCGGCGTGGATAATATTTCAGAAGAATTGCTAAATGGCGACGCATCTGTAACGGCTGAAACTCTAACTCCACTACTAGCAGAAGCATGAAATACTCGTTCCATCCCAAATGCGAAGAAACGCGACCTTAGAGAATGCAAGAAACGAACAGGCTGGCTTTAGACATGGTCGAAGATGTATAAACCACATGAACTCAATACGTATCATCGATTTATCTACTCTTCGTGAACCATTTCATTTTATTCGATTCCATCAGTAGATACGCGATCTGAAAAGCACCCTTAGAAAGGGGATTCCGAGAAAGATAATTGAACTCGTTAAGGAGATGTACAGAGATGCCGGAAATAGATTCAATACAAGGGGAGTCAGGGGTTCAACACACAAGGAGTCAGACAAGGATGTGTTCTCCCTCCACTACTGTTCTTAATAGTACTAGATAATTTAATGCGGAAATTGGACAACACATCCCGAAATGGCATTCAGAGGGGTCTAATAAATTGACTCAATGAACTGGGTTACGCGGACGATATACAGTGGTGTTCTATGAAATAGCACACTACGAACATTTTTCATTAGTTTAAAAAAATGTAAAAATTCCCCTCGAAAATTTACAATGGCATATTACTGCAAACAATTGCAATATTAGCTACTAAAAAAATACATACAAGGTACTTCTTTTTTTCGTAAATTTGGGTAAATCACCGAAAACCAATATAAAATAACTTTTTTGTGTTCAATGAAATTGATCATCAGTCGTAATTTCATCTTTCCCGAATGCACATCAAAAAATTAATTTAAAAAAATAATAAATTAAGTAAGCGTTATTCAAAAATTTATTTATTTGTTATTTCAATTTTAAAAATTGTAAATAAATACTGTTATAAGCAGATGTGGGTCGCACAAGTCATTGCAACGTGGAAGAAAGGGAGATTGCCCACCGATTAAAATCTGAAGGAAAATCGGTATGAGAAATAGCACGAATCCGTGGTCGATAAATTAGTGTCAAATGCTCTGAAACCGTAGAGACTAATCGAAAATCGAGACCCTATTAGACGAACCACTAAATAGAGGATGCTTTAATCGTAAGAGCAGCCAAAAAGCATACTTTTATGACGTCTAAGGAAATAAAACAGGAGCTCAACTTAAACTGTTCGGATGTCACCATTCGTAGACGCTTGCTGCTAAATAATTTGAGAGCATTTTTCACAAAAATTGTGAAAGCCCGAATAATTTTTGCCAAAATGCAGTTGGCCACTAAGGATCCGGAAAAGTGGAGAAAAATTATTTGGGCGGATGAAACAAGATTAACCTGTTTAGTTCTGATGGCCGACATTATGTGCGATGACCACCAAATAAAAATTTGCCGTCGCATTACACCAAAACCCGTTAAGTATGGTAGAGGATCCATTATGGTGTGGGGTGCTTTCTCTAGGTATGGACCTGGTCGCAAACGCCCAATATGCAGTTTTCGTTCTAATTATTGCAACATATTTAAGAAACAAATGTTTTCAGAGTTTTGGAGAAATCTTTTCTTAAAGAAATACTCTTCTTAAAGAAGTCAAAATAAATTCTGCCTTCGCATGTGTCGGACGTTTGTGTTTACAAACGTTATGAGGCATTTTAGATATAATATACATCTCTGGAGGACGAAGTTTGAAAAACTTTGATATTCCAATTGCACAATTTGGATTATCATATTTAAATAACTCAAATGCCTCTTTTATGCTAAACATCGAGTGCCCGATAGGTTTAAGAATTCGGTTTCCCTGGCTGTCTTTTACCGATTTTAGGTCGGTTTTAGATGGTGACACTCGACTTGCATCATTTTTGTTATTAAATGCACGCACAATTTCATTAGTTTGAGCATATATACCTGCATTAACGACCGGATTGCTGCAGCAATATTTGAAACCGCACTTTCCCTTTAAGTGTAGCTGGTAAAGCTCTTCTTACTTTCGCAAGTCCTTTACCTAAAGTTTGGAGACACTTGTAATCCGCTTCTTGATAATCCATATCGTTTTGGTTGCTTTGTCTTAAATTTTCCCGATATTTCTGTTTTCTCTTTCTCGCTCTCGTTTTTACGGATAATAGTCAATAATTCCGAATTATTAGCAATATTCTCTGTTTTTCGAGCGCGGTATTCTTTATTAAGCTAAAGCTAAACTAAAGCTAAAGCTAAACTAAAGCTAAAGCTAACTAAATTTTAAAATTAGTACGCGCACAATTCGAAGACGTCTAGAAGAGCGTAACCTGCATCAGCTTGAAAAATTCCCCTGCTTAGGAAAAAAAATCTCGTCGATAGACTCCGATTTGCCAAAGACCATATTGATTGGAATGGTGACTGCGGGATCCGAAAATGGAAAAACATACTATGGAGCGACGAAACCAAAATTAATCTGTTTGGTTCTGATGGGAAACAGTATGTCCGTAGACCAAAAAACGAAGAATTTCTTCCTCAGTACACAAAACAAAACGGTAAAACATGTCGGAGGAAATATTAAAGTATGGGGATGCTTCTCTTACAATGGTGTTGGACCTTTAAACTGGATTAAAGATATAATGGATCAGCACATTTACGTAGATGAGATACTTCAGAACGTGATGCACCCGAGTGCTGAAGAAAATATGCCTTTTAGGTGGGTCTTCATGCAAGTTAATGACCCCAAGCACACGTCTAGGAAGGCGAAACAGTATTTTAATGACAAAAATATAAAACTTTTATCTTGGCCAGCACAATCTCCCGATCTCAATCCATTTGAGCATCTGTGGGGGAGGACCTCAAAGTTGCCATAGCTGGCAAAAAAACAAAAAATAAGGAAGAACTATGGTTAGCCGCTAAGGAAGCTTGGGAGTCAATACCTATCCAAGGATGTCAGCGGTTAATAGATTCTATGCCACGACGATGCCAGGCAGTGATTAAAAATAAAGGAAAGGCTACCAAATACTAATTTTTATATTATAAATTTATAAAATGAATCAATGGGATTAGTTGTATTCGCTTATAGCTTTAGTGTCCCTAATTTTGAGTCCAGCCTTTATGGATTTTTTTCGATTTTCAAAGAAAAGTTGTTTATTTTTGAATTTATGTCTACTATCATGCGAAGCGTCTACAAAAGTAGTTGTAAACCAACCATTTGGAATTAAATAAATTATTTGAGTTTTGTTACATTATTAATTTAATATTTTTTTTACTGACCCTAATTTTCTGTCCACCACTGTATAGATATTTTTATATATATATATATATATATATATATATATATATATATATATATATATATATATATATATATATATATATATATATATATATATATATATATATATATATATACTCGTATATTGTCTGTAAGTGACGATAAATTGATTAATAAAAATATTATTTCTTGAAAGCCATGTGCTTGCAGATCGGACTTTTACTTGAAACGATCAGCATGGAGCAGGACTATCGAAACTGTGTAAGGAGAGAACTTGAAAAAGCAGAAATAAGTATTGAGATATATTATAAAATAGACAGCAAGCAGTTTTGCATTATCTAAACGACAACGAAGCTGAACGATTTTTGCTGGAGTTTATAAATTTTTAAATGCAGTTTGGAAAACAAATTTGTTGGGTGGATTATTTCAAGAATTCATTCCGCTGAAAAATAAAGAGAACTTACGCAATATGAACATTTCAAGAGAAATTCAAATAAGAGCACGAAAATGTATTAAAAATACACGAGGGCATTTTGAACGACTCTTATAAAAAATTTGAATTATGAATAAAAATAAAAAATTAAAGAAAGAGCATTTTCCTTGTTTTTCCATACTTTTTAAATTTATTTAATTTAAAAAAACCGCGACATTTCCGTTTTTTATTGTGAAACTTATGTAGGTATCAGTATAAAATAGACATCAACTTTAAGCACTTTTCGAGCTGAAATTATCGATTTTCCCGCATTTATATGGTGTTTCTGAGTTAGATTTCATCCAGCGACGTTTCACATGATGAAATTTTAAGAATGAATTAAAAAATAAATTTCTTAGTAGCAAATCAGTCCTCTATCCTTCAATACTGGTTTTCAAGGCAATTTAATTGATTTACCGAAATACGTTTAGTTCTCAGGACCAGAAACTCCTTCTGGTCGTGCAATTATTTAATTTATATTTATAAAGTTACAGTCTTATGCTTTTCAGATCATTCTAACAATAAGGGCACTGTTGGCGATTATTGTTATAATCTCCAATGCGCGGGAAATATATAGGCGAAAGCCGTTTAGAAGATTTTCTTATATAATAAAAATTAGCTTTTAAATCAACCGATAGACAATTTTCAGTAGCCTATTTTATGAAATTCGAAATAATATAGCACAGATTCCGTAGAAAATCAAAATTTACAGTACCATTTACATTTCCAAGATGTCATTTGAACACAAAATTAAATTTAACCACAAACAAGACTAATCAAATTTTATCACTTAATCATAAAACCAATATTTTAAAACCACAAAATCTTATTATTTGTTGCATAACAGAATAGAAAACCACCCAGTAAAATATAAATCAAGTCATCCTCATCAACACTCTCCACAAAACAAATACAGCAAATTTAAATTTTTACAATTAATAATCTGAGTTTTCTCCTCTAAACCCAGAGATACATTAAAAATACACTTACATGAGGTGGAAAATTATAAACCCAAACCAGAATTTTATCTTCAATTTAAATGAAAAATTATCTTTCAAAATCTCATGTTTTACGTTTTGAAAGGATTTTCCGTATATTTTATTCGAATTTTATCGTAAAATTAAAAAAGGTAAAATAATGTCCTATATATTGTAACTCATACCTCTGTTGTTGGTGTAAAATACAATACAACAATTATAATTACAAAAATCGGTTTATACAAAATAAATTAAATAAAAACACCCGGAATATTATAAGAGGATGTTTTTCACACCCCATTCATTTAATCTCCCACTCCCTTTATAAATTTATATAATTTATCATAAATGGTTAGCTAAGTTTGTAAAACCTTTCAGTTAAAACATGAAAGCAGGCCTTATTTGCACCTTTATACACTTCATATTTTTAACTTTCACTATTTATCAGCATAAGCGGTATAATGTTGTGTATCGTCCCTACTTAAAAGAAAGGTTTTATTTTTTTTTAAAAATGTGATTTTTCCCAAAATTTATTTAAATTAAATGAATGAATTTATCTTGATTTAGAAAATTCGATACATTTTTAACTTTTCTGCATTACATCAATTCAGCTATAGGTGTCTCTAGTATATATAACGCACTGATACAGTCATGTGCTGATTACATTTACAATTTTTATAATCGGATATCAATATTATTCGATTCAAAACACATAACACCCCCCTTTGATTACAATAACTCGATTTTACTTTATATTTCAAGCTTTAATCCGAGGAGGGAAAAATATTATCATTTTCATAAATCAAGTTTGGAAAAAATACAATATACAGCTGGAAATCGTTAAAAAATGTATGGCAAATGAAAAATTTAGTGGAAATTTTTTACACCAAGTACATATATACTCGTACATGTATTATATTACATATATGTACGATATATACACTAATGCTGATTAGTCGTTGTTATATTGGTTGTAAACATAAAATGTTCTCGAGCGGAAATATTATTTTGATCTTGATATAAATAAATTTGGTGTCACGGGTTGGGAAATCGTGTGTGTTGGGCAACAAAGCCAAACATGTTTATGAATCTTGATGTGCAAGGTTAATAAATGACTTTAAATTAAATATCAATTCGTCTGTCAGCACCATTCAAAAATATGCCATTATAAGGGGGCGCTTCGGCTGTACGCTCAGCAAACACCTTTTAACACATCACGTCGTATATCCATAATTAAAAAAATGTGACAAATTATAATGATTGATGAATTTAATCATAATTTATTTTTCTTCTTCTACATTATCTAAAAATAAAATGGAAAATGAATTTTCCTGCCACTCACATAAAAAAAACATATCTAAAAATAATTATAAAGCAAAAAAGAAAATAGAAATGTGCCATTTTTTATTATATTCCCTATATTTCGTGAAATACGAAATAAAATTATTTACGGATTGCCAAAAAAAAATTTGCTGGAAATTGGGACACTGGATAAAAAAAGATTGCCAAGATTGGAGAAAATCCAATTATATAAATATCACAAATATGTCTTAACCCCCTCGAAACAAAAAAAATTTTCATCAATATATAACGTGGTGGAGACGAAAACGAGGAAAATTGGTTATCAAATAGAAAATTATAGACGAAGTGATTATTTCCGGTCAAAATTAAATTTATGAACTAAATTGGGAATACAAAATTTGTAGGATGTGACGGGGAGGGCAGAGAGGTACGTGCGTGCGTAGGTATGTAGGTGTAATGCGCGCTTCACAACATCTAGATATATAATTATTATTACAGGATATCGATTCAAACAAGCAAAAAAATTTCCCCATATGACATTGATCGATCTTTTTCCTAATAAACAATGATTATGAACAGTTTGTTATTTTTTATAAAATACAGGAGATTGTTATCTAGCAATACAGAAATTAATACGGGTTTTGTCGTCTATGACAATATATTCGAAAAAGGATTACAATTTTATACATGCTGGATTCCCTCATATACACAACATATCGTATATACAAAAGACCGAGTGTGAAGTTAGAATCTAAATTGATATATAATATAATCAAGGAATATATCAGCCACTAACCCTTTTTATTCCATATCAATAATATTGTTTTTGTGTAACACAAATTGAAATGTTCAGGGAGACGAGGAAACATATATAATCGAGAAGTGTCCTTATTATAATTTCTTTAGTATAAAATCAATTTTATCAACCCCTTCAATAAATTTGTTAAGTATATATACGACTACTTTACGCCACCAGTTCATATATTTAGTTGGTATTTTTAGGGTATTTACATAATATGGTTTTGTTGTTGGACTTGATTTTTTATTTTAAACTCAACTAGTGCTTGCTATGTGTGCAAAAAAATATCCAAATTGATGGGATATTGATTCAAGCTTCCGTAGTTAATTTTAGAAAAATATTTAGTTTTATTTGGAAAATAAAATTCTGAGAAGGGATGAGTACACTAAAAAAATTTCTCAATGTGAGGATCTAGTTTCAAATCCCTAAAGCAACATTTACTGCATGCTTACAATATTCAAATTTGAAGCTTTACCGTGTCATTTTGGATTTTGACTTAACAGGATTCTACCTTTATCTTCTTTGTCAATCATTAAGTAGGAAAATCCTTTGAATTGGCTACCAGGTTCCGCTCGAAAATCAACACTTACCTCATTCAATTTATAGATATATTCAAATTATTAATTATTATTGCTAAACAATCTACTATTAAAAAAATGTTACTAGGATTTTGAGTGAAAATTAATAAAAAAAAAACGTTTGCTATAAAAAGCCACAATCTGGAAATGTCAGCGCTCAGGTAAGAAAGTAAAATAAACCAGGTATATTCTCCAAGTAGAAAGAATATACAGGTAACCCTCCTACAACACGGTATCTTGCAACACGGTTTCACTGTTACATGATATAAAAATCGCGGAAAATCTCCTATAACATGGTTTTACTGTTATATATATAATAGCCGTGTTTTTTATTAGCGCCCGATAGCTGTATCCGGAGCACGCAATTTTCTATGTCAAAACATATATTTAGCCCGCTATTTTTGCATATACAGGGTGGCTGACACGAAGTGTTACCAAAACAAAATGCCACAGAATTTTTATTTTTTGATGAATTTTATTGAAACAAAGTAAAAAATGCTCACAAATATTTAAATTATCGAATTGCATTAGCAGTTTTCGATTTGGCCACCCCTAGCCGCGATTATGGCCTTCAACCGGCCGACAAAGCTATTGGATGGAACGAAAGTGACTTTGCGCTATTTTGGCCCATTCCCAGCGAAGCGCCTGCTTGAGATATTTTTTGTCCCAACCTTGCTCTTCAAAATACCCCAAACCGAGAAATCTAGTGAATTTGCATCCGGTTAATTTGGTGGCCATTGGGCAGTGGAAATGAACCGCGGAACGTTGTTTCTCAGCCAATCTTGATTGACGCGCGCTTTATGACTCGGCGCCGAGTCCTATTGAAATGTCCGGTCTCTGCGGCCGAAATGTTTTTGTGCCCAAGGCTTCGATGCTCCCTCCAACACATGATTCTGATAAATTTGAGCGTTTATCTTGATGCCACGGTTAAAAAAAAACGAGCGGCGAACAGCTTTCGACCGTTACGGCGGCCCAAACCATCACCATCGGCGGCGCTTGGTTTCGAGTGGCAATACGTTGGTTCAAATTTTCAGAAGAATGGCCGGTAAAGAAAATCCGGTCGTTTTGCTTGTTCACTTATTGCTCAATAACGAACGGTGACTCATCGGAGAAAACCAAATTGGGCAAATCGTCACTTTCGTGCAAGCGTAGCGACTCCTTTACTCTTTCCACTCTAACTTTTTTGAGCATCGGTGAGACCATGCGTTTTATGGAATTTCAAGGCCTTTAGTCCAAGATGATCTTTCAATATGTGCTGCATCCGTTCGAGCGAAATGTTCGCCTCACGAGCCATTTCACTGCCGCTACGGCGCGGATTCCGTGTCAATTTGGCCTTCACCTTCCAAATGATATCCTTCACCTTCCAAATGATATGGCGTTTTGCAATGCTGCCAGTATCGTTATAACGATTTATGGTGCGATACACAAACATTTTATTCACATGCAGATGTTTTAACTGGTTAACAATCTGCGGCTGTGGTTTTCCAGCCAAATACAGAGCAATCACACTATTACGCTTGAATTTCATTGCGGATAACTTTTTTTCTGAATATTTCCCACTAAAATGCTTTTGTACGCTTGTAAACAATGGAATGAACGGTCATTAGTGTAAATTTGAGCGCTCTATCATCACTGGTTTGACAGCAATGACAGTCTGAAGTTGGTAACACTTCGTGTCAGTTACTCGGTAGACTACCTCGTATGATGATTACTTCTTGTTTACAATGGAGCCTTTTCTTCTTTGCATCGTTCAAAATCCAACTGGATCCATCCCTGCTGAATCATATTATTCATTTAAAGTTTAACGATGCAAAGAAAAAAATTACTACATTGGAAACGAGAATTAATCATTCCGAGAGCTTGCCTACAGTTCAGAATCTTCATTGTGGTTTTGATAATTTCAGTGTCATCATAAGCAGAGTTGATTATGGAGTTAACAGGTCTAACAGGTCTCTTAGAAGGAGACAGATCATTCGATGATTCGGTCTAGAACGCTATTTTAATCAGCCTGGAAATCATATTCTTAAGGTGCTTAGCGAATTTTCTCAACCTCTTCCGGTTAAAGCAGAAGCCTTGAGTTCGGTAAAAAACTTAGTTGTGAGGAATATGAAAATAAACGGAATCAGTACAAACCCATGTCTTTTTGATCGTAAGAATTACTGTGATCTGGGTTCACAATCTTTGGATATTTTTTAGAGTAGAATTCGTTTCACAAAAGTATTCAGTACTTTTTTTCGATTTTTGGAGGAAACCTTTTGTCGTAAATACGAACTTAAATATATTTCTTATAAAGGGTTTTCCAATAGGAATGATACAATTTAAAATGGTTATAATGACATCACTGCGTATTATTTTTGACATTTCGTATGTCATTTGTGTTCAGTAGGTTATGCCATTTGATCATGGAAAGAAACACGTTTCAAAAACGTTTAGAAATTGTTAAATTGTTTTATCAAAATCAGTGCTCATTTGTGAATACTGAGAGAAATTTAAGAAGAATTCATGGACGATATTATTCAGTTAATTGACTCACTATTCGTCGTATTGTAGTCAAATTTGAAAGTATGAAAGGATGCAAGAGTATCAGTGCGGCAAAAAAATGCACGCACACAAGAGAATATTGATTTAATAGCAGCAAGTGTAAGAGAAAATGTAAATTTATCGGTTCCACGTCGTTCTCAACAATTAAATCTTTCTCAAACAACAACATGGAGAATTTTAAGAAACGATTTGGGTTTACATCCTTACAAAATTCAACTGGTTCAAGAACTGAAACCATTAGACCACCATAAACGTCGTTTATTTTCTGATTTTGCTCTTGAAAAACTTGAAAATGATGAACATTTTTATCGAAAATTTTTATTCAGTGATGAAGCTCATTTTTGGTTAAATGGTTATGTAAACAAACAGAATTGCAGAATTTGGAGTGATGAAAATCCGCACACAACTGTTCAGACACCATTACATCCAAATAAAATCACTGTGTGGAGTGTATTCCATGCTGGTGGAGTGATTAGTCAAACATTTCTTTCAAGAAAATGGTCGAAGAGTAGCGGTCAATGGAGAACGATACAGAACAATGTTAAATGATTTTTTTCCTGCTGTTGTTGAGAATAATCTAGAAGATATTTGGTTTCCACAAGACGATGCCACCTAGGTTTGGCTTAGTTAATTCTCCTCCCAGGTCGTGTGAATATGTTAAGTCACAAGTTTATGCTGATAATCCAACAACAATTGAGGAATTAAAAATCAACATTGAACGTGCTATTGATAAAATACAGCCAAATTTATGTGAAAAAGTGATAAATTCAGCTGACAGAATGCAGTACGTACGGAGAAGTCGTGGTGGTCATTTGAATGATGTTATTTTCCATACATAATGGCATAATGTAACCTTTCAAATAAAAAAAAAATTTGGGGTCACTGAATAATTTATGCATTTTTGTTTAATTTTTAAATTGTATCATTCCTCTTGGAAAACCCTTTAGTTAAGGATCATAACAGAATGATGTGAGAATTTAATTCCACACTAAAAATTATTTAGCTATTCTATGTTGGGGTTACACCTTGCAGGTTTTCTGTGATCGGTGTGAATTGTCAAAATAACAAAATTTACACCGCGTCACCAAAAAAGCAAAACTTGTTAGAAAAATGACCGCCATATTGAGTGAAAAACAATATGTATAAGTAAAATAGCCAAAGATATGAGTGAAACAATTAAAAATGAGTGTGAAATATATTTACGTGAAACTCTGAGTTTTAAAAAAATAGCAACTTAGGCCAATCTCAATAAGCTTCTTAATTTCATATAGAACGAACTGAACTGCAGGCCGTAAATACTTGAAATATAACGACGTCATACTTTGAACATACCCATCTGCAATTGATTGCAACTAGTGCCTATGTTGAGATAACTCGGAGAGTTGAGAAAATTTATATGATAAATAAGAATTTCACTCATATTTTCTTTCATATTTCGAGTATTCTAAGGATTGCTGCCTAGTTCTTTTTATATGATATACAATTCAGGTACTATTGGCTATATTGCAAAAACAAAGATTTGAGTAAATTGGTATGATAAATAAAGGATTTCACTAACATTTTTCTTAATTTCACTCAAGTATTTATTAAATCACTCATATCATTTGTTATTCTCTTCAAATATGGCGACAATTGATAATTTCTCTAACAATTTAGATGATGAACAATTATGACAGAGTGAATATGTTTTTAATTTGATAGAAATTTCACTCCACTAATTTTATCAATAGTTGGAATTTACAATTATTTTTAGTTAAACTCAAAAATTTTTAGAATCTACAGAATATAAAAATTATAGTGTAAAAAAAATTCTAGTTATCCGGATATACTAGTGGCCATATTGCGATAGTTCAGAAATTTGAGTAAATTCATATGATAAAAATTAAGAATTTCACTCATATTTTTTGTTATTTTACTCATTTCAACACCTCTATGTGCATTTTATTAACACAACCCCACGCTAATCACCGAATTTCAACGAAAATTATTTGCAAAAATAGTTTTTATTACGATTTTGAGGAAATTAAGTAAAGAATTATGAGTAACTAATTTGAGTGAAACACTTATCAAATTAAATATTTGTTACTTTCTTTTAAATGATCATGAAAATTTTCGACATCGAGATTATTGCAGATGTACCATTTGCTTTATCGTCGAAATTCGGGAGTCTTTTTCGAGATGATGTTATTGATGTTATTCTGTCATTCTATAGCGGGAACAATCTAACTGTTTTAATTTCAAAAAGTATTTTTCGGTATATTTATTTCAGTATTTCAATCCCATCACGAACAAAGAGCTAGATGTAAAAGAAAAGGAGTTTTATTTAAAACTTGTTGCAATTATTACCAGAATTTTTACTATTTCCATATCGTATAGCTGTCTCATACATCATTGTACTCGTATATACTAACTCCAGAATGGTCCTTCCTAATTTTAAAAATTAACCATTTTTGTGTGAATTTATATAAATCAAAATTAATCGCGCGAAATAATAGAGTATAATCTACCCAAAACACAAAATTTATACTTAATGGACCATCATCTTAAGAAGACAATTAGATTGACAAAATAAACTCATAATAACAATTTAATCATAGATTAATTTTTCCACCCGGTACATTATGTTTCGGTTACATATTTTTTTAACACAGTTGCTTTTCCTTTGGAATATTATGAATTGTATTGAACTTAGAAATCACCCTCGTCTCTCGATCCACCCCGAATTTATTTTTGAGTTATTCCGATTTATATCATCTGATACACGTTTTCCTCACTTTTTTTTGTTGTGATCCATAAATTAATTCCCCTTCATAAACTTAAATTAGAAAATTTTAAATTTACATGAATAGAAAAATAAAATACCTTTACACCGGGAAAACATTTTATTTTATGTTGTTCACGAACATTTCACTTTTTATTTTTTCCTATTTTCAACGTGAATATCCCTTTTTTTGAATTGGGGAGTTCAAAAATAAAACGGATAAAAATGTTATTTTTTTAAATTATGGATTAAAGTATTGTGAAATGATAAAAGCATGGAAAATATTTTATTTCAGTAAAATCCGCACCAGTAAAAAAGGGTTTTCATGTTATTGAAACCGGAAAAATATATACGTTCTCTTTTGTTTTATATATAAAAACATTTGATACACATCTTTAAACTTGATTGCAGTTTGATCCTGGCGAGAAGCATAAGAGATTTTGTAATAAATTCCAATTAACCACACGAAGTGCACGCTTTCATTCAATTGGTTTAAATTTGATGTGATTTATCACAATCTAAATTCTAGTGAACCCCCTTCTCCCCTTTATTTCTTATACCAAATTTACATAAATGTAAATTTTTTGTAACAACAGACTTTTACCCCTGATATATGACAGAATAGCTATGTACCTGTAAATAAATTTTAATTTCCCAAAAATTTGAATACAAACGCGTGAAAAACATGGTTAAAAGATAACAGAGCGAATACAACAAACTCGTTGTACATGAAACATGTAATGGAAAACTACAAGATATGGAAAATGAATGGGTATGATGTAATGACACCATCGGGAATAATCAAGAACGAGTTTTGTATTTTTCTCTCGATAATAGAAAAGTTTGCTTGTTTTATATACAGCGTAACATGTTCGCAACCGGTGCTTTTCACTATGTTCCAAAATCCGAAATTGGTAATTTACATGACTGAAATTGAAGTTACTGGGGAAGTTGAAAGACTTGTTAGTTGCGGTTGAAATATTGACCAAAGAAAATTCGTTAATATTTCTTGAATAAGGGTTTGAATATTTATCAGAAGCATTGAGTTGTTCGGAAACATATTGTAGTTTTATTGAAGCGCCCTACAGTTATCATTACAGCTACCACTCACTTTCGATGTTTACTACTTTGAAGTGGGGTACTTCTGAACTTCCCTAATAAAATTTTCAAAATATTAATAAATTTGAAGTCTTCATTATTTAAACGGTTTAAGCAGAAACGAACAGAATGCTAATATATTATTAACAAAACGTACGAGAAAGTTAATGTCCAGATTGAACTGCTACCAAAATACATGACATTGTTGAAACAACACCGATACGCTTACTTCAACAGCTTACAACAACAACTTAGGTACATGTATTAGTACGATGAGAAAATTACCTTCGTTAAAAATAAAAGATTTCCGTCAATTAACATGAGTTTTTAGGATTCGGAAATTTGTTCGTGAAATATGTGTGCCCAATAAATAAAATTTTGCGATCGTGCATAAGTTTCATTACTCCAGTCCTTATTAATAGATGATGCAAATATCTCAATAAGACATATAAAACTAATGGACACGAATTCTGAAGCAACATTACACAATACCAAACCAAACAATTATCGACTGAAAACAATTACAATCTGAACAGCAACCTATAAGAGGTGGAATACAAACAACCGCATTGTTACTAAATGAAATCAAAACGATTGACCGCGTTAGAAACTAAATTCGAAACTGATAGCGGAGTTAAAGCCAAAGTATCACAAATCGACTTCATAGACGACATCGCGATCAATGCGATTTAATGAATACAACTTAAGAGTCCAAAACCATACGAATCACGATATCTGTTCTAAAGGCCAGTCAAGGAATGCATACGGTTTGGTGTCGTTGATGAACTACTGTGGAAGTTACAATGACCGAAGAGGCATTAGACGATCTGATACGGATTTTGCACACGGTCCATTAGATGTTGCGATAGTGTATTGGGATGATAAACTGTCACGATAGTCATAGTTTAGTGTCCTCACGTGTTTTTCACATACCAAACAGGAATTAATTTTCAAACTTTTTTAATTTAGAATATTTTTATTTATTATGAAAATTCGTAATTTCCGCTTAGATTTTTGAAAATGAAAAAGAGCAGTTTTTGCAACGTTAGCTTAGATTTAGTGTTGTGAATCTGAAAAAATCTAGACGTCAAATATTTTCAGGATTACCGTACTTTAAACATAACAGAAAGAAAAAAATGACCGACCAAATGGCATAGTGGTTAAAGCTTTGGCGTTTGGATCGGGAGGAACCGGGTTCGAATCCCGATACTGGCATGGAGCTATGCAATGTGCAGATGGTAATAAAATCGGACCTATTTCCGTAGGTCCTCGAATTGGTCAATACAGGCGTAAAGGAAAGGACGTAAGTAAGCAAACCGCGAAAGAGTTGGGAGAGCCTTGGCCCCAGAATAGATAGCAGGGGAAAGAAACGGTTGAAAACACCATGAAACACTGCAAAAGGACAAGTCTTTTGTACCCAGTTTTAGGTGCTTTTGAAGCAAATTATAATTATATAAACGAGATTAGTAGAAATTGTGTGGAGTTCCTTTCAACGCCTGCTCAAGACCAAAGCAAAAAAAAATCAAAAGGTATTTCAAAAGGTAATTATTTTAAATTGAAAAAATTTCAAAAGTTAAATGTTTACCATAGACAAAATTTCCGTTAATGAAGTTCATTTTGGTCTACAAAATTCCTCGGTATCCACGTTAGTTTCATTAGCTTCCCTACTACACAATGAAAGTGTCAAGATTATTCACAACTTTCAGTTAACTTTCTTCCCCAATGACCTGACAAATAAGATGAGCTCTTCACAAGAATGGCAAAACTTTATTTTCCGGCGGTCCTAATCACCATCACGTAACCATTACATTTGTTGATGTAATTTTCCCTGAAAAGGACTAAAAAATCAAAGGCCATTTCATCTCTGCAAGCTTCTGGTGGTTAGTTGAGAAAATGGGTAGAAGTTTCAAGAAGCGGTTATACATCAAAACTCGAAGTAATGGGTTAGGAAGAAAGTAATCCATTATTTCTTCGCTAGATGGCTTTAGTGAGTACTAGGCCATACTTATACTCGTTAAAAAGAGGGATTCATTTACAAAAAAATTATGTTGTCATTGTTGTGATTGATCGAATCAGTTGTGAGTTATAGCATATCAACGAAGGAGGTAAACAAAGATAAAACTCGTTATATTTTACAATTTTGCTTCGTTAAAGGCAAAAACGTAAGTCAGGAGGCGGAAATAGTGAATGGTGTCTATGGTCCCGATACTGTCACAGCCAATCAATTTTGGTGTCGTCGATTCCGTTCCGATAATTTCGATATCAAAGATGCACCAATCACTGGAAAGCCGCCTATCGTCGTCACATGTCGATAAAATTCTGGAAATTATCAAAGTAGACCGACATGCAAGCTGTTGTAGCATCGCCCAGGAGTGAAGATCGACCAAAAACAGTCTTCAAAAAGAACGTCGATGTTTGGGTGTCGCACGAGTTAAGCCAAAAACTTAATGGACCGTGTTTTCATCTGCGAATCCTTGGCCAAACGGAACGAAATTGAGACATTTCTGAAGCGGATGGTGACTGGCGACGAAAATTGGGTACATATGATAATGTCAAGCGGCCCAATTGGCGGCCAAACCAGCATTGACGGCAAGGAATGTTTTGCTGCGTGTTTGGTGGGATTGGAAGGGAATCATTTAGAAGAAGTGGCCAGAATTGGATTGGGAAGATTTATTGGGAATTATTTTTCCGTATAAAAATTTTGTGGAACAAAAGTTTCCCAATCAACTTTATTTCGAAAATATTTACACCAAACTAATTCCAACAGTAAGCCCGAAAAATATAATTTAGACAAAATTGCGATGAAAATATATTTCCCAATTCCCTATTCCCAGCGAGAGCCGGAACAGTGTCACAGAACAACACCAGACATGTCCATGATGAGCCGCCTCAAGCTCCGGAAGCTTGGTTGGAAGGTTTTTATGGGTCCATTTTATATTCCTCTTGGTGGTGTAAAAATAACCTCAAAAGAGATTTGTGAACCTTTGCTATCTCAGTTTTTTGCTAATAGGAACAAGGCGTTTTGGAAAAGCGGCATAATGAAATTGCTTTCTAAATGGCAATGAGTTATCGAAAAAAGCGGCGCAAATTTGAGCCAAAATGAATGATTGTAGCCATGTTAAATAAAGCCCCGAAATAAAAACGAAACGTAAAAATAATGGATTTCTTTTCCCCCAACCTTATAATATGTAAATAATCAATGCTTTTCGATAACCTTTCTTTGATTAAATTGAACGTTTGATTCAATTTGATAGTTTCATCAAATCAAAAATGACAGGCACATATTGAACTATCGGTTAATGTGTGTAGTAAAGGTTAACCTTCAAACTTACTCTAGATGGAAGATACCAAGTAGAGGTAAGGTAATCGATTTGTCATATTCGTCTATAAAGGGAGGGGAAAAATACACCAATACAATCCAGCAACTGTCAATATCAAAACAGTAATTAGTATACTGTACTGGGAGCTATTTGTCTCTTTATCGTGTCCCACTCTTATTAGATTACTTTACAGCTTACTCTCTTGGGCCCAGGAGAATTTAGTTACAAATTGTAATGTTGACTTTGTAATGTTTAATATTACTAAATAAAATTACAAATGAATATTTTGAATGCACATAGCACTCTCTACTCTCGAACGAGTTTTATTTCCAAATCGCCCAAAACAATTAAATAAAACAAACGTAAAATAAATATGGCACTACATTTTATTGACAGTGTGCTAACAGATTTATGTTCCTATAACATATTGTTCGAGTTTTTATGGTGCCAAACAAATTAGTAAATCTTCAACCAATTAACCCATTATCGCACAAAGAATTAATCCATCGCAGATAATAAACGGAGTAAAAATATAAAAATGTGACAAAAACGTCCTATAAATATTTATGGGCATCAGCACAATAAAATACTTGAGGCCGAGTGGGGTGCGCCTATTGGAATATATTCACCAGTGATATTGGAACATAAATTTAAAAACTCATTAGATATAAAAAAAAACTGAAGGCAAATTGCCAACCACAAAAAAATATTTTTTTTTTACATCGTCGCAAATATTTGGCAATTGGAATAACATTTCATTAGTTTTTGTGACATTTTTTGTGTTCCGTACACAACACACACACAATACAATTTCCTTCTCAGCATTATATAGACCAAAATTAATATACGAGTATATCTCCTTTTTGGCAAAGCCTAAAAATAAAATCTAGACTAAAATAACAGTTTATTTTAAGTTCATTGAACCGTATTTTTATGTAACACAACAAAAACCAAAAATGTCACATTTAAGATGTTATGTCGTTTACGTAAAAATGTATTATACATATTTTAAGAAACGATCTCTCCTCCATGCGGAAAATTATTTAAAATTGTTGTTGGATTGTATTTTAAAAAACCAAAATAAATAGGGAATTAGGAAAAATGGAATGGAAAATAACAACAACAATGATATAATAATGGGACAAAAAATAATTTAAAAACAACAAGGAAGGAAACTTGGAAATTTTCAATGAATCTATTTTGTGTACTTTGTGCGTGTGGTTAACACTTTTGTCATCGGGGGTGATTTATATCAGATTTAGGAACAAGTGTGTCATAAATTTCATAAAGAATAATTCAACAACTTGTTACTAATGTGGCCAATTATGTCAAAAATTCCAACAACGAATGCTTTAACAACCGCGTTCATGATTTTTTTCTAATTTTATCCCAAGTCTTACAAATTACCATAGAGATGCATGAAATGTAAGAGTGAACTTACCGGGCAGTGTGCTTAAACTTCGGCGCTCACAACGAAAGATATTCGTATCCCTTTAGATGTAGGACGCAAAAACGAATTCCCCGTATTAGATTACGACCCATGAAGTTAATAAACCCTAATATGGTCCGAAGTTGGTGTAAGTAACAATAATAAGTGCCGACCAAATTTTCATGTCAGTTTGCAGGTTGGCAAGGCAAAATCAATGAAGACATTAAATTTAGGAAATCTGAAGGAAAGTTCTACAAAATCATGAACGACTGTTTATAAAAAAGATTTGCGGGAAGGAAGACCTTTAACGGAAAAAAATTCCTTTACTTATATCTCATGATCCGGTTACCATATTTTTGTTTTATTTATCGTCGTCGCCGCTGTAGTTTCGTTATAATAACTTATTTTTGCGGTCGCATATAACATGCGACGAACTTCAAAGTTGTAACGGTTCAGGTGAGTAATATGCGAACGATGGTATAAATTAGGCCGTGGATCAAATAGAAAATCATGTGGCTTATAGTTGGCTTCGTTAGTTCCACGTTCTTCTATTGGATCGCTGCCAACAAGCCGCTACTTACCAACTATGTTGGCAGCCATAAACCCAATCAAATTCTGTGTAAATATCTAGTAAAGCGTTTTTGGGAATGAACTGATAAATCACACAAAATTCAATTAAGCATATACTGCAGTAAATGTCACATTGCCACACTACCGTTTCGCAGAACCGCTTCGTTGGATTTCACACCTGAAAAACGTATATGAGGTGAGATCGCACTGTTCCTGACTTTGTAACTCTTTGTAATATGGCGATTTCATCTCATGCACACGATTTTGAATCACGGAATGTAAAAATGAAACAAATAATGCAAATGTGTGTGAAACCGTTAGCTGCAAATGGCGGAGTACATGAAAAATCCACAAATGTTACAAACAATACATATAGAAGAGGTATTCAGATTCAGCCAGAACTACTACGTAAAAATTTCCATTCAAATCTTTCTGGGCTTTGAAGAAACTGTTCGGTGTTATTAATTTTAAATTTGTGAACTGCAATTATTCGATTTAATAACCGGTTAACAAGATCGGGTTTCCTCAGAAAGCGGTTCCATTTCCATGCAATTCAGCCGCGTTTGTTTTAAAGAAACATTGATCGCCATACTTTCGATTCAAAATTGTAGTCGTAATATGCTTGGTCTTACATGGCCTATCTAATAAATAAAGTAATTGGCTGTGTCTCTCCGATCCGCGAATATAGCAATAAACAATAATATTTCACCTACCATGCCTAAATATTTTAGTCGTAACGTACAAATAAGTAATGGAGTTGATCGCCGTGTGGTATAAGGGAATCAAACCAGAAGTAAAAGCGAATAACTATTTGGTTAAATTTATACCCCTATTATGGTTCTCACATTTAAGTCACTCAGTGACTTCAAGTCGCCGAATTCAAATTTTAGTATTATAATTCTCACCGTGAGACGCACGACTTTTAAAGTCCGGCGAGTTTTCAGTCAGGTGAGAACCATAATAGGCGTATTAAACTTTTCTTTAGTTCAACTGGCAATAAAGAAACTTGTGAAACATCTTTTAAGACGTTCCAGAATTATAAGTGGTGTTGAGTGCGGTTTAGCGTCAGAACGAAAAGAATTTGCAGATCCTTTAACCGTTTTTAGCTTAGCAGTACAATCTGCAATAACCACTTTCCATATACATAATTAAATCAATTTTTGTAACTTCACAATTTAAATTGCCTATATTGACTCTTGGTAATGCTCTATTCCACTAGCATTGGGTCTATTCCACTACAACAGCGTTTTATTTTGAAGAAAACTAGATCGAGATAAAAATATAGGTTCTCTCTGTGTGTGACCGGTACATCAATATTTTTTTTCTGAAATTTTTGTTGTTGAGTTGGTTGCCATAATTATAGATAAAAAATATCAAACCAAGTAATTTTTATGGCAACCAAAATGAAAATAATTCCCCCACTCTCAGCAAACTTTTATTCTTATGATATTTTGATGGTAGTAACATAATTGTTGTGCTTGGTGTGTCGACACGCAAAATAATTAATATTTTGGGTTTTAATTTTCGCCTGCTTGAAATTTCACTTTGCATTTAATTTGTTTAGGTTAATTTTTTTAGGTTAACTAGGTCAAAATAGTTCCTTCGACTGCAAAAAAAACACCCTACCGAAGTATCAAATTGCGCTGCACACAAAATATTAAAAACAGGATTTTCAGTTGAGAAATATTTTATTAAAATTAAAATTTATTTTTATTTTTATTGGATTTTTATTTATTTATTTTTATTGGATATTTAATGCGATTGGATGAGTTGACCATTATATTAGAACCGTTTTGTCGCAGCTCCTCAACTCGTGTTATTCCTAATCATCACAGACAACAGTAAAATATAAACCAAATTCCTAATTGAGAGATAGTAAATTTCTATGCAATACGGGGGGATTCAGTGATGCCAGTTAATGTATATTGACATACAAATGCTTACCGGCAAATTTCGATAAGATGAACCCGGCCAATGGAATTTCAACGAGAAAATTTACGTACCCAATATTCGTCCAAATATTATAATCGATCGAATTTATTTAATCGATAATGGTTGCCCAACCTCAATATCTTCGCGGGTAAAATTTTGAATAGGTTGAAATCGTCGTGGACCTTGTTGCATACCACCGCATCTGCCTTGTGAATTGCTACCATCACAGTTAAATGAATGAGTCTCTAGAAATGCTAGTTCGATCAAACCGAAACAAATCTATTTCAGAGTTCTACACAACGGAATTAGCAGCATCGAGATTGGAGAAGAAAATTCATTTTGGCCAAAATGAGTAAGATTAAATCACAATGTTTTGATGAAAGTTGACTTGAACGCCAACATATAGTAATGTAAAGTAAAATTAAATTGTTGTTAGTTAAAAACTTTACCACTTTTTTTATTGAAAGACTTACTTGTATTCATAAACCCCCATTCGAAACATTTCTTAAATCGGCATCGTTAAAACTATCCGACAATTTAACAATGGCTGCATAATCAATTCCACCATGTCTGCCTGTTCATTACGAAGCAGAATTTCGAGTTCACGATCTAAACGTCTGGGACGTAATATTGCCGGATCTGGCGTACCCAGACGGTTTGTAGCCATAATCATTTTAACCTAACCCAACGAATCGAAACCATCCATTTGATTAAGCAATTCCATTAGAGTACATTGAATTTGACGATCGGCTGATGTACCTTCGGAAAAACGACGACCGCCAATTGCATTAATTTCATCCATTAATATAATGCACGGTTGAAGATCGCGAGCGTAGTTAAACATTTCACGTATTAAACGAGCACTTCATATCGAGAGCTACCCTAGTTCCAGCCTTTAATTTTATCTTATCTAACTGACGTCGACATCCAACATATCGTGACCCATTGAACCACTGACATATTGGAGGTACTTACATTTATCCAATGTCAATTGTTTGAGTACTTCCGCGACAATTTGCCCAACACTTTGCAACGCTTTTAAATCATTTTCTGATTTATCGAACTATTTCGTTAAATCTTTTAATTGTTCTGGCACATATAAAATACCAGATTGATACACTTGCTTACAGTCGGAATGATCCTGACATTTTCCATTCTATTTGTATTCATAAACATTCAAATAGAAATTGATCGGTATAGTTGAGCACAAATTGTATACGATCGGCATCATTCAACACTATCAAAATTTCAATTAGAGTTGACGTTCGATAGCATTCAAATAATTAATCGAATTATCCTTTTCTTCTAACTCCAAATCATCCACTTCCACATCACTGCTGTTGTTGTCCGGTTTCAATGATCGATACACAGTTTTATACAAATATTTTGATACAAATATTTACTGGACTGGTTTTTATTAGGATTTTTTTGGGTTAAAAAATCTAACACGATTTTTTTGATTTCTTTCGCCTGCTGAATGGTTTTGTTAGGTTAATATGAACTTGTCAAAAATTTCCCCTCACATAATTTATAGCAAAACAATTTTTAGATAGTTTCGTAAACTTTATTCAAAATATGCCAGTGGATTTGGGTAAGGAGCTTCCATTACCAACAATTGAATATCAACAGTCCAATTCGAGTTCTACGATCCGAACCAAAAAATCCAAACATACAGGGTGTCCCAATAAGAAGTTCAGATTTAAAAATTTAATAAAACAAAAACGGCTTAATATACTTCTAAATTTATTTTATTTTTTTTTTTAAAGTACAATCCTCCTGGGTATTTATGGAATATGATTTCATTCAAATGGGAGCCGACGCTGGCCTTGGCGTACTCCATTCGATCGGTCCAATTTCTGAGCACATTTTGGATTGTGTGCGGATCTATTTCGGCAATGGTTGCTTCAATATTGGTTTTCAAAAATTGTTTGAGGATTGTCCGTAAAACACTTGTCCTTCACGGCACCCCACAAATAAAAATTCAAAGGCATCAAATCACAGCTCCTTGCCGGCGAATTCATGTCACCATTTCGACTGATAATGCGGCAATCGAATTTTTCACGCATTTTCGTTATTGTAACGCCCGATGTGTGACATGGCACACCATCTTGCTGGAACCAAAGGTCGTCCAAACCAATATCTTCAAGATATGGCCACAAAAAAGATGTTAACATATGGTAGTTGCGGTAGTTGATTCCGTTGCCCATAACGGTCGCGCCGGCCTCTACTTCGAAGAAATACGGCAAAAAATGTCGCCACGCCACAAGCCGCACCAAACAGTAACACGCAATGGATGCATTGGCTTCTCCACATATCCTTGTGGATTTTCCGATCTCCACCGAGTTGGAAATGTGCCTCGTCCGAAAAGATGATTTTTTGAGCAAAATCTTCATCAAGTACATTTCCAACATTTCCCACTTTTGTTGAAGCGTTAAGCGACTCATTCCATCAACTAGAAATAATATACTGAGTTTCTGTCAGAGCAAGAATGACATTAGTGTTGCCAGAGCCAAAATAACCGATATGTCAAATCTGAACTTCTTATTGGGACACCCCATATTTGGAAAAGTAAGGAGTTCGATTATCCAGAAGAACTAATATGTTTCCACGGTTCTGAAATACTTCCTGATGAAATTTCAAGTCTAACCACGCCATATACTTATTTTAATTATTTTTTTACAAATGAACTCATGAACAGAATTCTTTATAAAACGAATTTAAACGCGACGCAAAAAAATTCAAATTCACTAGAAATTTTAACTAAACTTACACCAAAGAAGTTTGTTGACATATGTATAATAACAACGGTGGTGCACATATCTAATAGTGGGCAATACTGGACTCGAAAAATTGGAAACGAAATAATTCAAAGTGCTACGTCACTAAATAATTTTAAAAAAGTTAAACAAAATATTCATTTTAAAGACAATTTGAAAGCACTTCCGAAAACACACGCGGAATTTGATCGAATTTATAAAATCAGGCCGGTTACTGATATGCTCCAAAATAGGTTTAAAAAGTACGAGCAGAACACAAATTATTGGTAGGCACCATACGTAAAAATCGTGTACCTAATTGTAAATTACCCAGCGATACCGAGTTGAATAAGGCCAATTTGATGGAGCTGAGATAGTTGTCGTTTCTAATCTAATTTCGAACTTTGTGGCAAATCCTGAACACTTCGTGCCCGCACATACAAAACTTTTATGGGTAGTATAGACTGTTTGGATAGCAACATCGGAAGATACAAAATTAAATTAAGATCAATACAATGGTACCACGAGATTGTTTACTATTTAATTGATTTAACCGTAGTCAATGCGTGGCTTTTGTACAGACGCAATGAGGGTGTAAATTCGCCAGACTCTAAACTCTTAACTCTGGCTGAGTTCAGAACGGAACTAGGGGAGGATATATGTATGGCAGCTACGCCTAAAAGAACAAGCGGGCAACCTGCTTGACTTTTACTCTCGACTCGATTACCAGTAAAATAAATACGCACAGATTGCTTCACTCATTGTCCGGAATGGATGAAAATCCGCTTGCATTGCAAATAGCAGGGTGACTTGAAATAAACTGTGATTTTCTTTAATTTTAAATTTAAATATTTTTTGTTTTACACTGAAATGTATACCTAAGGAACATACATAATAAAAAAAAACATCACCGGAACACTAAGATTGCCCGAAAAATGGAGAATCCCTCCGCATTTTCTTTGTAAATTTTCAACGCTTGCACTAATCTATACCTTAAAACAATTATAAACGAACATAAAAAATGTGCTATTCAGAGAATTATGTAGAAGCAATAAAGGGGGAGAATGTCAGAGAAAAACGACAACTTGATCAACAACGTCAATCAACTATTGCATAGGTTACTACAAATTTGGATGCCCACGTGGGAATACATAGAAGAAAATGCAAAATGGACAAAACGAAACTTACCCTCATCCACCCCTCATGTCAATATGCCCTTTGCAGAAGCCGTGGAAACTGACTAGGACTCAATGAACAAATCAATCATTAATACTAATCCAAAATTATTCGAAAATTATACCGCTTCGATGAAGAGATCTACAACAGTTCTTTTTTTTGCCAGATAAATGAAAAAGATTCAATCTACTAAATCCTATCCTTTCGTCGGAGCACGTTCATCAGAAGAAATTTATTTAGGTTTGACTGTTTTGTTTCTAAATTGTAATAGTGGATACCAATTCCGATTTAAAATGATCGTGTGAATACGTATTTGAACAGTTGTTAGTAAACGCGAAACCAATTATTCATGCCCAAATGTTCATGCAAGATATTAAAGAGACGAACGTTTCTCGAAAAAAATTCTAAGGTAAGAAATTCTAAATAAAATTAAGTATTTATTTTAATTAATTTAGCTAATTATTTTTTTCGCGGTAGTTGTCCCAAACTCAACTCTTGAATTCGTTAACAGCATTCGATCACAACGTTCAAAAATTAAAATACCATATAAGATTATTTTTAGTCCAGAGTTCGGCCAAATCAAATTACTTGTTACATAATGACTGTATAATTTTAATCAAGTCACAAAGTTTCTAATTCGTGAGGCCTGAAAATATTAATTAAAATTTTTAATACACGATTCTTGCGATTTTGATCACAATAAGATGATCTCCCTATACGGGGGGACAATCCACGTTAGTTAACAAATTTCAGATAAATAAATAATTCGATTTACAGGACAATGTTTCTCGGGTGAGAGCGGATACAACACGGTTACAGAGTCAATTCATTATAAAAATCCTTTTATAATCGAACTGAAATATTTTCATTACAAACAGTGTCAAGTTGTGTTAATTTCTAATTTTCAAAACTCAACTTTGCTCTATAAAGATAAGCAAGATTTTTGTAAAACAGAGGACGTGGCCAATGGAGTTGGCCCAAATTTTTACCACTAGCACTTCATCGGGAAGTTGTAAGTTTAATGTCAAAGGCATGGACAATGGATCTGCGCAGAATTCCACACTCCAAGAGGGGAATTACTGTACTTCCACTCTCTAGTGGAATCCGAATGCAGTATCTCGCGGTCCAAGTGCAGGAGCTTTAACCACTGCACCACGTTTTGTCATCGATTGAATAATAACATTAACTATAGATTTATAACAGAAGTAAAAAATTTATAGTAAAATTGTTTATAGTTTTTCAAAATGTCACTTGATGACTCTGGAGGTCTATGAAAGTGCAATTTATAACCGTTTAAGTGATAATCTCATCTTTTAAACTGAAGCTTGTGCCTTTCCGTTTATTGCTACTTAGTTTAAAATTTTCTAGTGGAACTATTCTCGCTTTCCCTGGAGTTGAGAATTGGGAAAAACAGTCTAATAGTATTCTGACCAGAAAAGTACAATTCGGACAAAAATGTTATGAAACGATTTTTCGTCGAAAGCCAACCAGAAAAATGCCGCTGTTTGTCCTACAATATCAATAAAAATATTAATTTTAGACACATTCCACCCCAGAATTTTACAAAATTTAATTGCATATATCGTTGCTTAATCAAACACTATTCTAATTATATTTGGTCCATTACTATTTTAAAAATGTCTATGCGATGATATCATACATTTACTGTTTATTCTCATTTTATGCCAATAAATGTGGTTTCTGTTTCATTTTAATTGATTAGGAACCACATCCTTTCAATATTTTGTTATACTTTGTATACGACGTGCTATTTTTGATTTATCTTAGATTTCTTGGCTGGATGAATTTTAGAATAAATATCTTAGTGTTCACATTTTATTTGTAAAAGTAATTAATTTAGGTTATCAGAATAATAATTTTGTGATTAGCAAGTTTTCATATGCACCTGCTATAAAATTTTATACATTATGATAAATTACTTATCTGACTGGAACAAAAACATGAGGATAATTTTATGGTTGTTCAAAAACAAAATACGTCATTTACCTGCAAAGAAAATAAAAATAAATCATAAATTAAATTTAACTTTAATAAAATTGATATGTATTCAAGAGTTAGGTAAAGTCTTTTGTGAATATAAAAATTATCTCCTTAAGTAAAAATATTTTGATTTAAGAACATTTATGGTTGTTAAATGTTATATATTCTACAGCAAATGAATGTATGACCAACAGTTCATAGAAAACAGAAATCTTAAAATTGCATTTAACAGAATCTTAAGATTTGCTTATATTTAAAGTATTTTCAGTTTGATACAAAGAAGAAAGATCTTTATTACTTTAGTTCTCCTGTTAAATAATTTTCCAAGAGGTATTCAAAATTGTATCTAGATACACATTGTTTTATATACACATTGTTAAGATTAATTTTAATTAATTAAAATGTTTTCTACCCAGAACAATAAAGGCAAAATATTTTCGTAGAATTAAGACAACCGCTTTGAGAAAGCGTAACGCAATGGTGTAAGCCCAAAATATCATTTTGACGAAATTTAACTGTGGTTATTGTGCAGTGTAATAATTAGTATTTAGGTTGTCGTATTTGATGGAATAGTCAAATATCACGTTATTATTTTCTCAATTTGAAAAGCTTTTCTTGGAATAAGAATAATATGTTCTTCAAAATTTTGTTAATACCAAACGGTCGAAATTATTTTTTTTTGTAGTTTTGGGCTCACGGACCTACACTCTTAAATATAATGTAAATAGTTTTGCAGAAAATTTGGTGAAAATGTTTAAATTCCAACTAATGGAATCACAGAATTTAATATTTAAATAAACAAGGTCATCTATTGAATGTGAAAGCAAATTAACAAATCTCTACGGTGATCCTTACAAAAATGAAAATTGCACACGTTTATTGGTGTACTCAAGATCTATCTGGCAGTATATGCCAGCATTTAAATTATTTTCTCGATTAAAGAATTGTTTTTAAAGAAATTCAAACCTTAGTATTTTCTTGAGGCAAGAATTTTTTTTATTACTTTACTGCTCCTCCTCGTTATCCTTATAAAGGGTGTTTTTTTAAGAGGTTGCCGATTTTTTTTTTGAATAAAACACATATAAAATTATGAAATGACCAAAATTTTTTTTTATTTGGTAGATAATTTTTTGGCATTTAACATTTAAACACAATTTCTGGCATATGGCTACCACGACTATTTTTCACAAATGTCATTCTGGAGGTCCAATTTTCCAGCACTTTTTCAAGCATTTGAGGGCGTATGTCAGCAATGACACGTTGAATATTGGTTTCCAAAGCGTCAATCGATTGAGGTTTATCCACATAAACCAATGACTTCACGTATCCCCACAAAAAGTAATCGAGTGGCGTCAAATCGCACGAACGCGGAGGCCAATTCACCGGACCATTTCTCGAAATAATGTTGTCGTTGAAAGTTTCTTTCAATAAGTCGATTGTTTCACGTGCTGTATGGCAAGTGGCACCATCTTGTTGAAACCACATTTCATTCATATCCATATCTTCAAGATTTGACAACAAAAACTCATTTAACATGGTTCTGTATCGATTTCCATTCACGGTAACGCGTCGTCCTTCCTCATTTTTAAAGAAATATGGACCGATGATCCCACCAGCCCATAGACCGCACCAAACAGTACATTTATCAGGATGCATTGGTAATTCTAGAACGGCGTGTGGATTATCTTTGCTCCAAATGCGACAATTTTGTTTGTTGACGTATCCATTTAACCAAAAATGCGCCTCATCACTGAAGAGAATTTTACGGTAAAAAAATGGATCTTCGTTCAATTGATTTAACGACCAATCACTGAATTCACGGCGCAAACGATGGTCGTGTGGCTTTAATTCTTGCACCAATTGAATTTTGTATGGCACCAAACCCAAATCTTTACGTAAAATTTTCCATAAAGTCGATGGACAAAGTCCAATTTGCTGAGCACGACGACGAATCGATAAATTGTCGTTTTCTTCGACACTGGCCTCAACGACAGCAATATTTTCTTCTGTACGAACTCTTCTCATTCTTGTCGGTGGCTTGGCATCCAAAAGAGTGAATGTAGACCGAAATTTGGTAATTACGTTCTTTATGGTGGTCTCTGACGGACGATTATGTGCACCATAAAATTCACGAAGTGCTCTATAAACATTTTTAATTGAACACTGATTTTGAAAATAAATTTCCACGATTTGAAAACGTTGTTCTGGAGTTAACCTATTCATAATGATTTGCCAAACAATACTGAGTAGAAATGCCACTTTGAGCTGTCAAAACAACTGTCATAAAATAAAACGACATCTATCGGAAAAACAAACCTCCTAAAAAAACACCCGTTATATTTATTTATTGAGGGATTTGGCCGCCTAATTGCTAAGGTAACATAATCCAGTTTTTAATATCAGATTAATAAATGTTTGGTCCATTGAATCCTACTCAGGTCCTATGACTGCTGGAAGGTGCATACTGCAACTAAATGAGGCAACTAAATGAGTGGGTGGGAGGAGTTTCCATTAATTTTTACGACTATTTATGTGCCGCCCCCTATCTAGTTTATGCTTAAACGACACTCTAAAATCTAGAATCCATTAAAATTGCCTCCCTAAGAATAAATAAATTTTTCAATACAATTCAACAATAGTCGATAAAGGTTTCTTCTCGAAGTAAATATTTCAGTTCATAGAGTATAATAGGTTAAATACTTATGATTTAAGTATGCATGTATTTAAATTATTTTCTCAAATTGAGAAGATTTTCTTTGATTAAGAAATATGAATTTTATAATTTTCTTGAAACAAGAGAAACTTTATTACCATAAGCATGGTATTAAAGATGAAATAGTTTTCGAAAAAATCAGCCGTGTCTTTTTTCTTATAATACATTTGCAATATTATTTTAGAACATTCTTAATAAGGAATATAAAAATTTTCTTAATACCAAGTTCTCTACTAACTTTGCTTAAAATGAATTAAAATTCGTAAGACAAACCACAAAATATCTCGATTGTCTCGATCTTTTTATATACTTAAAATGAATTTGGTTTCTTCACACAGGCCTAATACAACAGTGTAAGAAGCATACGAACCTCTCTCAGTTAAAGTGGATACTAAACGCAAAGCTTTCAGTATAATGGCCTCACACTACTCTCATTTTTTGCATATGACGTCAATTTATGTCTAAACCTAGATGGCAGCATGATAATGCTAAGATATTTACACCTTACGCCCGCTTTACGCAGGAGGCAGATTTCAAAATTAAGCAACTAAAAGAAAATTAGGCACCATCTGTTTATCTACTTTACCATGACACGTGTGCTTTTTTTACCATTTGTACTAAATATACAAACTAAATCCAATAATTTTGTAATAAGGTGGAAACTGAAAAATAAATGGCAAACTGTAAAATAAAAATGTACATGCATGTGCTTCAACAGTATTCGTGACACTAAAAAATTGAACAATAAAAAAAATTTATTGTTTTTAAATTTTTTATATAATTCTCTTTGTTCTGTTGAGCGAATGAGGCGGAATAATAAAATCGAGAAAACTGGAATGGCACTAAATATTTGTATATTGTAAGTTACATTATAAAATCAACCTGCCACCTGGTTATTATATGTGCCAATGGCCAGCCAAGCTGGGGACGCAAAAATAATTGCCCAGTCGTGAACGGAGCCCTCTGGATACCTGGCGACCTTCAGTTGTATATAGCCTTACCCGTGTACACAAATCTCTGCACGGGTGGACCATCATTTTCTCCGATACTCGTGGGGCTTAATGGAATCTAAAAATTAAAAATGTAAACAAGTGGCCAACACTTCTCAAATGCTGGTAAAGATGTAGGGGGAGAGCTTTTGTGACTCCAGCATTCGGGGATGCTAGGACTAGTTCCGAGACTTATAAGCCAGGGACTAGCGGTATATTATTAAGGAGAAAGACTGGCTAGTCCCGGAGAAGCAATGGGCTGAAATGTAGCGGAAATCTGCCAACTGGTCTAAGAGCTGTATTGCCGATGTGGGCAATGCACACAAGAGGGATCTTGGGTTTATAGGCAGAGATCCAACGAAGAGGAGCATGGAAGTTTAGATGCCGAGAGAAAACGGCCCAAGCTTCACAAGGACAGTCGCCAAAAGAGCACAAATTTTTTAGCAAAACCATGAGCATGCGAGGATCACAGAGAAAAGATGGAGGTTGGTGTTTAATGCACTTAACCTCGTCTTAAAGTCCTTGGACAATATCCGGGACCTCCACCAATTTGCAGCGACGCAGGTTGATATCAACGACGACTGAAGCGACTGCGTGTGCTGATCAGAGATCGAATTTATTGTACATAAAGTGATCGAGAAGTAAGGCGAGGTATGGCCAGCAGCCAAGTTCAGGGCAGTTCCTAAAAAGGAAATACCGAGCAGACCTAGGATAACGGTCTGGATTCCCACGGAGCCGACAAACTTGGAAGAATCCTTAAGGATTATCTAGGTTTGGAATCCCGATCTTCCGACGGAGAACTGGAAAATCGTAAAGCAGGAGAAGTCTGAGGGTAGCTGTAGATTATCCATCATGTTAATCAATAAGGAATCTCTTGCTCCCCCGTCAAAAACTAAAGGGATTATTAATTTTGGCTTCAGGTGTTCAAGAAGGACGAGGTCGGGGTTAACCGAGCACCGTGCAACCCAAGAAAGAGGTGGAAGAGGTCCAACCTGTAGAGGAAAGCCCGATGATTTTACTCTCTCCAAAGGAGGTATTAAAATCGCAGCTAGTGACGACCTCAAATGAAGAATTAATTAGGGAATTGTGGGATCGATTATCACTAGGCATGGCGAAGGGGGACACATGGTACTCTGAGGAAGGGGAGGGGGGTTGGAAAGTAGACATCTTTAAGTTTAGGGACTGCGGAGGGAGTAAGAAGGAGTAGACCATCGACTCCGTCGGGTCCAACTAACCGACGTAGCACGGCTGTCATAAGTAGGTAAGTGAATACTGTTAACAACGATCAGGTTTGTGCAGATAAATTTACACCACACCATGGCCACTTCGGCGGCTCTACTTCTCAGACTTGCTAAACCAAGAGAGGAGATAGTTCTGATCCAATAACCTTCGATCAAAAATAACAAGATATGTGGTTTACGAGCGAGGGGCTAAATCGCTTGTGGGACGGATAAAAGCCGATCATGTATACTGGTGAAGAATAATATAAATGTTTTTCTACTTCCGCAGTACTACAATGGGGACATTACTCCGGTCTGCACACAGACGGAGAGTAAGAGATTCTGGCTTGCAGCCGCATACATGGACCGGGAGAAGCCAGTGCCGCCAGATATACTGGAGACACTTGTTTGTGATGTAGAAAGGAGTTATCTTAGGGTGTGATGCGAACGCGCACCATATCATCTGAGCAGCTCGGACATCAATGACAGGAGTGAGTTACACTATGAATTGATTCTAAAAACTAACCTCATTATTAGTAATATAGTTCCGGAACCCATCTTTATTATTAGAAATAGGCAGGAGGTTATGGATAGTACTCTGGTCTCCGATTTTATCTCACCTATGATCGGGAATTGGAGGGTGGCGAAGGAGCATTCCTTCTCTGACCATCGGTATCTAACGTTTAAGCTTAATATCTAAATAACAAATCAGTACGTTTTCAGAAATCCCAGGAGGGCAGTATGGCTCGTATAAAGATATATATTGGAGGTAGTATTCCATGTGGAGTTCCAGAACTCCCCGACACGGGTAGTGATCTGGATTCAATAGTGGATACTCTTACTAGGGCTTGCAAGTTGAGGGAAAAGGAGAAACCTGCTGGTGGAGCTCGACACTTGCGGAATGCCGAAAAGTTTGTGGGTCTGCTTTCAATAGAGTGAAAAGATCAAGAGTCAAGACTGGGACTTCTATAAGGAATGCCTCAGAGAAGAGAGACAAGGAAGGCGCAAAGGGATTCGTGGAGGCTCTTCTGTGATAGAAAGGAAGGGTCTCGGAAACCCGCGTTTAAGACAAAATTATCTCTACCAGTCTAGGTGTTCCAGGCTATCTGATTAAACCGGATGGCGAATAGACGGTTTCTAGTGAAGACTCTTAATATTTTAATGAAAACTCACTTCCAGGAAAGTGAGGATGCGTCGTTTGCGGGTGTGGATGACTGCGGGCCCAACTGTTATGTACAGAGGAATCTGATTCTGAATACACGGAACATAAAATGGGCTATTTAAAGGTTTTAAGCCCTTTAAGTTAGGTGGTCCGGATGGGATTAACGAGATGAGTGAAATATTCAATATCCAGTTAGTCTGGGTTACGGGCCATTCTGATGTTGAGGGAAATAGCTGGGCAGACGAATTAGCAAGGTACGGTACGACTCTCCAACTAAAACCAGGGAGAGAATGTTTAGGTAGAATTTTGTCTATGCCGAAAGCAGCAAGCCACAGGAAAGCAGTTGCCTTGGCAAATGCTAGGTGACTCGCCAGGCGGACTGGCAGAGTAGCGAAACAAGTATGGCCTGAGCTGAACTTGAATCTCTCCAAGATCTTAATCACACTAAGGAAGCATGATTTAAGTAGAATTATAACGATACTTACCGGACACTGCCTCTTCGGAGATCATGTGAGAAGGCTGGGTCTGGATGCAAATTACTTCTGTAGAAGCTGCAAGGACGAGAGGGAGACTCTTGTTCATTTTCTGGCAGAAGGCATGATCACTTGGGCAAATAGGAGATCTTGTACGCTATATTAATAGCACCTAATGGTTTTAAAGGAGTTTAATGATGTCGGATCCTGTGGTACCACAATGGGCTATAATTGGCCTAAGTGTGCGATAGCAACCACTGAAATCTAACCTAGTAATCTCTCCTGTTTACCTAAATGTCTGTTTACGTTCCAATTATTTTCACCAATTACATCCGGATAAATCATTTTAAAAAATTATGATTGGCTATTAATCTCTCTATAAGGATATTTTATGCTTCCTAGAGATTCTAAACTCTAGAAACCAACTTTAAACTCTATAATTAATTATTATAATAAATAATAATAAGAGTTAATAATTATATTACTGTTTTTTATTAAAATTATTTTCTCAATTTAAAAAGTTTTCTTTGAATGAAAAATATTTGCGAGAAACGCATGTCCTAAACTCTTGTAATATTCTCATAAATATGAACTGTAACCACTGGGTCACGGTATATTCTCGAGATCGTTTTTAATTCTACACTAGCGAGGTTTACGCCATTACATTTAGAAATAATAATTTTATTTTTTACATATATACATACGAGTATGTGGCGCCATCTTGTTTAAAACCTTGTAATATTTTAGCCGATACAACAAGCACTGAATGTTTTTTATTTATTTATTATAAAATTATGGTTAAATAATTGAAATATTTAATTGACAACCTAAAATATTTTAGGTTTTACAGTGTGTTTTACGATTTAGTCTTTTACAATAAAATATTTTTACTCGTCCAACAAAATATTTTATTTTTATTCCAATTCTAAATAGCCCCAGATTTCTCATGAATGAGGCAGATAGATAATAAACTTGAAGTATTTAATCGTGCCTCTAGAAAATATTCAAGAACGATTCCAATTTTTAGAATTACAAAAATAGACGATTCACCTCCAAATTTTTTACTTTTGACATGTCTTACACACGGTCAATTTGGGTTCATTTTTAATTACGAAATTAATTTCCGTTAAAATCCATTCCGCTATAAAGTATGATAAAATAATAAATGAGCTTTTAGTTATGTATATACACCGAAACTTTTAGGTTGAGCTCATAATTAATTAAATTATGTTTTTTAGGTAAATAAATATTAATTAATTTTTCAACGATAATAATAAATTGTGTGGGAACCTTCAACGTTTTTGTAAATTGATATTTTTATTAATATTATTATTATATTCTCACGAATTACGTAGCCATGAAAATGAAGAATTGGAAAATGCCAATTTGCGTGTTGCGTACCACAAAAACCTACTCGGTTTAGCTATTCTTTTTACTCGAATAAATCATTTTTCCATTGTTAACCAAATTACTCGGTATCAAATTTTCCTAAATTCATTCCATTTTTCATACAATACAAAACAAAACATTTGGTAAAAAAAAAGAAACTCCATTTTGTTTTTATCTATAGGCGGTTAACCCTTGTACAACAGAAATTCATCAAAATATGGTCAGCAATAAATGTTAAATCACAATCAACACAGTTTCTATACTTCCACATGATAGCGCACTTTGAAATCAACCAACCATATTTTACCGTTATATGTTTGTATGTGTATACTGTTTATCTATATATTTGGAATTGGAACATACACACGATATATACAAAGTCAAATTCACTTTAATTCGAAATTCTAATCATGAAAACACATTTCAAGTCTATATTTCTTTCATCGTCCTCCTCCCTTCCCGTAACAATAAAAAATCGCTTCGTAAAGGTTTTTATGCGAATCCGAATAAAAAGCTCTTTCGTTTTTGGGTACACAGAAGAGATTTAATTCAATTATTATTGTTGTATATGGTTTTACTTTTCGGTTGGTTCATCTTCTGTTCGGAAAATCAACAAGAAACAAAAAAAATGTGATAAAAAACATTTTTTTTTAAGTGTTATACGTGATTTTTATAGAAGTTTAATTATGTAAAATAGATAAGACAAAATGAAAAAGGAACTTTTCCAGTGGAAGCGGAAAGACGAAAAAACATTATTTTTCTTTATGGCCACTGTTATACCAAATAAAATACAAAGCGTACCGTAAACGAATTATTATTTTACCATAATGAAATTATTTAAATGGGAATTTGAAAATACCTCCGGAAAATTATTTGCTAGTTACACAGAAACGAAGTGTGGGTTAAAATGATCTTTGATTCTGGGATGAAAGCTCTGCAAAAAATGTTGGCGCCATATACAAAACTATACTATAAGTATTATAAAACTATTTCATGAAGAATTTTATATTTTTATAATAAACTTTTCTCTTACTTTGATTAAATAAATAAAGCCGAAGAATTTTCCCAACAATACCAAAATATAAATATATTCATGGTATAATTTTTATTATTATTATTATTTTTATTTATAAACTTTTCCTTTTTTGTACATTTGGTCGGAAACCAAACGAAAATATCATAAAAAATTATCAGAAAAGCTTTTTATGTTTACATATTTTTTTGCGTTGGAAGTACTGTATGCCCATTTGAAACAAAACGAAAATCTCTTTGAAATATTTTCCAAATAAAAAAGGAAATTGATTTTGTTTTTAATTTTTTATTTTGAATAGAAAATTTATTGACAAAGTATATGTATGTACGAGTATATATTTTATTAATAATGATGATCCGGCTTTGGAAGTCTCTTTGGTATATTATATACCTGAAATTTGTATGTATGTTTTCGAGGACTTTGGGGAAGAGAAGATTTTTCAATTTAATAAAGAATATTTGACAAAGGCGATCTAACTTTGATTATATATTCATCAAAAAAAGAATATCCCATGCGAATGTATTATAATATGTTTTAAGTTTAATTTACCGTTGTGGATTAAGTCAGTAATTTTAAAAATATACATATATTAATAAAAAAAAATCCTTGTCTCAAGAAAATATTAAAGTTATATTTCTCATTGTAAGGAAAATTTCTCAAATTGAGAAAATAATTTAAATATTAGCAATTTTTAAATAATCTATTCTACTGTGTGTGGTTTGCAGCTTTGCTCAGAGAAAACTCTCAAATTACAGAAAATAATTTTCACAAATTAAAAGGTCACGTTGAGGCCTACATACAAATTTATAAGTTCTTGTGCAACGAAAACTAAATCAAAATGTTTGTGAGTACTTAAGATTAGACTTAGATTGTGTTATCATAAATAAAATAAAAAAATAAAAAAAAATTCTTGTCTCAAGAAAATATTAAAGTTATATTTCTCATTGTAAGGAAAATTTCTCAAATTGAGAAAATAATTTAAATATTAGCAATTCTTAAATAATCTATTCTACTATTTAAACTGTGTGTGGTTTGCAGATTTGCTCAGAGAAAACTCTCAAATTAAAGAAAATAATTTTCACAAATTAAAAGGGTACGTTCATGCCTACATATAAATTTATAAGTTCTTGTGCAACGAAAACTAAATCAAAATGTTTGTGAGTACTTAAGATTAGACTTAGATTGTGTTATCATAAATTGAAAAAATAATAATTTAAAAAAATCTTGTCTCAAGAAAATATTAAAGTTATATTTCTCATTGTAAGGAAAATTTCTCAAATTGAGAAAATAATTTAAGTATTAGCAATTCTTAAATAATCTATTTTACTCTTTAAACTGTGTGTGGTTTGTAGATTTGCTCAGAGAAAACTCTCAAATTAAAGAAAATAATTTTCACAAATTAAAAGGGCACGTTGAGGCCTACATACAAATTTATAAGTTCTTGTGCAACGAAAACTAAATCAAAATGTTTGTGAGTAATTAAGATTAGACTTAGATTGTGTTATCATAAATTTAAAAAATAATAATTTAAAAAAAATCTTGTCTCAAGAAAATATTAAAGTTATATTTCTCATTGTAAGGAAAATTTCTCAAATTGAGAAAATAATTTAAGTATTAGCAATCCTTAAATAATCTATTCTACTCTTTAAACTGTGTGTGGTTTGCAGATTTGCTTAGAGAAAACTCTCAAATTGAAGAATATAATTTTCACAAATTAAAAGAGTACGTTCATGCCTGCATACAAATTTATAAGTTCTTGTGCAGCGGAAACTAAATCAAAATGCTTGTGAGTACATTATGTTTAGAATTATTTAATTGAATAAAAAGTTCAAGAACAGGAAATCAATACAGAACACTTTATGAGAATCAATTTATCGGACTATTACTTATATTCTATGAGGACAATAGGAAGGTAACTATCGATTTATAGTGTCAGATCTTGTTTAACAATAAAAGCTTGCGATTCCAATTTTAATATGATGAGGATAGATAAGATATCTCGTTCATTTGAAAAGTGTGATTTTCGGTAGATTTCGGTACATTGAAGCAAATTGGTTCATAAAAAGTATACGTTGGATATATAAATAAACACTTGTTAAATTTTTTATTTCAAATTAATCAGAGTTAAAATATAATTTTAAAAATTAATATATTTTTAATGTCACTCTGATATCAACATTGAATAATAAATTTACATACAAAATTCTCATACCGTCAAGGGTTAACAGAAATAGACTAGCAATATATTATAAACAATAAACATAAAATGATAAAGTTGTCTAACAGGTGTAATGACCTGCACTAATGTGGAATAGCTGACAGAGGCAAATATATTTTGGAAAATAAACGAAATGAATGAATGATTTAAACAGCTGATGCCACATTTTAATTTGTGTGATTTTAATTAATTAAATTAAATGTGTTGTAAAATTTGCGTTGTGAAATTTGTCTTGTAAAATTTGAGTTGAGAAATTATTTTTTTTTACAAAATTTGCCGTACAGCAGTTTGGGTTTGATCTTCAATTTAATGCAGTTAAAATTATCGTGAATTCTGTGCTTAGGACAAAATTGCTCCTGGATTGTCCAGTATAAAATTTATCACATTTTTTACAATTTATTTTCTAAAGGCTGAATTTCTACAAATTTTCTTTTCAACACTTCTTCAGCAGGCTGACTTCCCTTAAATAAAGCACATTCCGAATCTCTAGAAAATCGCTCTGCTAAAGGTAGTAACGCAGTTTAATTAATTAAAATCACATAAATTAAAATAATATCAGCTGTTCAAATTGTTTTTTATCATTCCAAATTACGGATCATCAAGGGTTTGGAAATTTCTTTTCTTTTCTTTATTTTCGAAAATAAATATAGTTGTCTCTATCAACTATTTCACATTAATGCAGGTCGCTACACCTGTTAAACAACTTTTCTATTTTAATGTTTATTGTTTATATATTGTCATGTTTGTTAACCCTGGACGGTGTTAGAATTGTATATGTAACTTTAATATCTGATCTAGATACAGGAAGTTTATGTTACAAGAAAATACTGACAACGAGGCTTCATCAACAATAAAATAACATAATTGATTTTTATAATCATAATTGACCGATGCCCGGTCAGGGGTACATTTCAGTCAGTCGTTAAAACCAAGTACATCAAATACGCTTACTCATCACACTCTTAATAAGTCAATAGTTAGTTTAATAAGTCACTAGTAATGAAGCAGATGTAATTATCTCACGGAGATTGGCTAAACAGTTTACCTCATTGCAATGATTATCATCGCAAAGATTAATTCTTGGCTTCCAGCATTTAAATTAGACTTAACACTGATTAGAAAATTTATCAACGATCAAGGCTAATAAAAACTTCGTGACATCTGCCACCCTAGACTTGTTACGTGGTGCAATGTCGTATTTGAATTGCAATGAAGTGTAGATTATAGGAGACAAGCACAAAACATCGATGCACCATTATAACGATTTTTGGTAATTAAAGATTTCCCGAAAACCGGGAAAATGGGGACGAAACAAGATGAAACCTGTTGATAAAAGGCGACTAAGCGACGAACACTTGATGGAAGATTCGTTACTCGAGAAAAATAAAAACAATTCATCAAAATTCATTACAAAACTATAAAGTCATCTAATCTCAGAATTTAAATAAAAAAGATATACAGTAAAACTCGCTTATAACGTACAGTCCAGGGACCGATTGGTATGTACGCTTTAGCCGAAGTGTACGTTAAATCAATAGTGACTTAATAAAAATGGAAAAATATGTATGTTTTTTAAGTTTTATTCTTATATATCTAATATATCTAATATATTCATTGAACAAACAAAACAATAATAAAAGTAATGAGCGTAATTCATTAACATTCATCATAAATTAATTTGACTTAAAATAATCGGTAGTTTTTTGTTGTTTAAGAGATGATTGAAAAAGTCTGTCAACTTTAACTTCAATTTGATGTAGTTTTTTTAATTCGTCGCCGGCTCCTTCAGAATAGCTTAAAAAAATTTCTAAACACATAAAAGCGTTAGAAACATCTGTAATAGAAGGCGTTGGTTTCACAATTTCAAAACTATTCTCATACGACACTTCCTACATATTTGGCATGCTCAGCAACTCGTCTAATATGGAAGGTTCTGTTACAGCAGCGTCCGTTTCAATTAGGTCATCAACGTTAAGGAAGTCTTGAAGTACTACATTTGCAGGTAAAATAGATTCCTGAATTCGCGAGTTCTGCCACAAGCTGTTAAGCAGTGAATCATCAATTATTTCAGTTTCTGGTAACTTTGACGTAGATAAATTAATCCCGGCCTTTTTGAAACAATTATTTATTGTAGTTTCCGTCACCTTTTCCCACGCTTTAGAAATAAATCTTGCAGCATTCAAAATGTTTATTGTAACATCCTTACAAATTAATTCCGGCGTTTTTTCCAAGTCATTTATTATTTTTTTAAGTAAAAATCCTCTGTAAGTGTTTCAAATTTTTTATCATCCCTTGGTCCATTGGCTGGCAAATCGAGGTTATTTTGGGTGCGTTATTTGAATGTGAAGGACAATTATCAACGATGAAAATGACTTTTCTTTTCGCATTGAAAAATTGCCTGTCCGTTGCTAGGACATAATATTCCCAAACAGTTGAGTAGGGCCAGTATTGCGATATTTTTAAAACATCTTGGTGATTTTACCTTTTCGCTCATAAGCAATGGCAGTTTCTTGGATCCATCTGAGTTTTCTCCAACAAGTATAGTTATCCGTTGTTTGCTATGTTTGTCACCAGCACAGGGATCATTTTTAAACGCCAACGTTTTATTCGGAAGCATTTTGTAAAACAGCCCCGGTTCGTCAGATAAAAAATATTTTTACTTTCGTAATATTTTTACTTTCGTAGTCCTTAATCATAGTTTGTAACGATTTTTGATCCAATCGTCGCAAATTTCAAGAAGGGCAATATTTTTGAACATATGTCATGCCGAATTTTGAACCGATCCATCCAACCATTGGAAGGATTAAAGTCTGGAACTTTGAGAGAAGTCCCAAATTCCTTTGCTTTCTGTTTTAGTAGCGGACCATTGACGGAAATGTTTTTTGACCTCATGCATTTGAGCCATTTTCAACTTTTTCATATTTTTCAGATTTAAGTTTTTTCCGCTTCAAAGAACAAATTGCCAGTTCAATTTTTGTTCGATTTTGCACAATTGATGAAACTGTCGTTTTACATGTTCCGAATGTCCCGCCAATTTCAGCGTACGTTTTAGTATTTTTATCAACTTCTGCTAAAATTTCCAATTTTTTTTATATTGTAATGGATTTTCTTTTCTTTGACGACATAATAAACAATCCTGCGAAATAATTTGTATCTGACGTGATAAGCTTATCTACTTACCTTATACAATGAAAACTTAATGTGTAGGTAGGTTAAATACCCAATTAAAAAATCGGGGGTTCACCAAAATTGTTTCAAATGTCAATCACATTAGCCTGCTCACGTTTAAATTGAAAGGAAAACTAAATCCAAAATGCTAATGCACGAAGAACTTTCATAAACAGAAGCAAACATATGATATGCAACACATACATGCATATTACTTTAAAAAACATAAATGCATGTATGAGTCTGTATCTGTATGTATGTCTACCTTTCATTAAATTTAGAATCCCATATACGAGTACATATATGCTAGGTACACATATCTAACTAGATCGAAATAAAAACGAATGAAATGAATAAACGAGATGAGATCAAAGAACCGTAAAAATGCATGCGTAGAAATTTGTAAAACAGTAGCGTACGCTATATCCGAAGTTAATTATGTTGAAATTATCTTCAGGGGACTTTTGCAACGTACTTTAAAACCGTGTTAAATGAGGTACGTTAAATCCAATCACCAAAATACACCGAAATGTGTTTAGAAAATAATAGGACAACATAATCGTACTTAATTCACCAAGTGTACGTTATAAACGGGTTTTACTATATTTAGAAATTCTATGTAAAAATTTTACTCTACCCCAGCGTTAAAATTCTAATAAATAGTTCAAAATCATTGAAATTTGTATATAACAAATTTAAAAAATACTAAGACACAAACCATTTTAAATCTACCTAAAGTAAAGGATTGATTAAGTAAAATTTTTAATTTTAATAAGAGTCAGTGAGTGATTCAGCAAAATTTATTATAGTATCTTCATCATTCATCCAAATGAAGACACTACGATTTGCTATTCGCTTAAAAATTCGTCGTACAGTTGATTAATTTACAGTAGGCCTTCGTGGTTACACATCTCCTGTACACCGAGTGGTTGCCTTAAACCATTCTTCTTCTTTGGCCAATTCGTTAGTTTTTACAACCTCTTCAATTATTTAAACTCGTTTCATCAATACCAATGGTAGTTGCCTTTGTCGTTGTCTTCTATGATAACAACTTCGTAAGTGCCTTTTTTGAGGAGGGCAATCAAAAATTTGCGAAAAGTAACATATCGAGAGTGACGGCTTTACAAAAAGTAGGATCAAAATAGACTGTTAATGTCAAATTCGACGGTTTGGTAATGATGATGAGTTTTTTTAAGTACACGCAGTAATTTGGTGGACTATAATTTGATTGTATGAAAATCACACTGTTTGACTGCGGAAATTACCCGAATTTTTTTCGTTTACCTTCGGCCCATCGATCGGATATGGACGAAGCTTGTAAATAAATAGTAATGTTATTTGATCTAGTATGAAACCTCGAATATCATTACTGCGACAACAGATTTAGTAGTCACGAACATCGTGTTGTGCAATGGGTGTCTGGTAAATAGCACTCTCCATTCTGTAAAATTCGTGCCCATATTGCAGAAGCAAATACATGAGGTGTCTCCGGTTTTTATATCTCTTTTAACTTGAAACTTTTTCACTGAAGAGATGATTTCTTTGCTTCTTATTCTAGAGCAGGACAAACCAAATCAGATTTGCAGTTTGGCTAACCACATCTCTGGGCCCGTATTCAAAGTCGCTTGTATGTTTTGTATACTACTCCAAGTTTCTTCATCCAATAGTTTTATTTACAATGATAGCGTAATATAATCCCTCCCAATTCGAATTTAAATTCACCATCGCATTCGAAAGCAAACTTCTACCTCACCTACTTTGTCTAAAATCCCCTTGGCACGAATTATCGTTAATACTACGTACAAATCTTGATAATTGTTGCCCAACTTATTGATACGCATTGATTTTATACAATTGACACGTATTTTGCACTAGTTTCCAGGTTAACTCACAAATAATGGCTATAATGGCTTTAACTTGAATGATCCGGCTCTAAGACCCATTTTATTTAAACCACTTCCGTGTATAAAATGAAAAGAAAAATTTGTTTTTGTTTTTTGTTGGTATGTTGACTAAATGACTAATTCATGACAATTCAAATTAGTTTCTCAAATGACTTTTCTTATAACGTTCCACGTGTCTCACAAAAGTGTGAGACATGTCATATATGGTTCTTCTTTCATGACAATGTCTTAAGCGAAACATGTATGACATGTCTTCGATGTTTCTCATTCTTTAAGTATTTTTTTTGAAATGGTATAAGTAAACAGTCGAGATAAATGAAAAAATTACATTTCATTTCATTTTCACTCCTCGTCACACAGCCATCGCAATTCTTATTATTGTTGTGTACGGCTATATATTTTGTTTATCGAATAGGTTAATAAATATTGTTTACTTATTTTATTAGGAAAGTTTTTACATAACAAAAATTGTATTTTTTTATATTCGACCAACGGCCTAATATTATCTAAATTATTTTTATTAACAAACTTGGAAAGTTATTCTTCATTTAAATAAAATGTTTTCATTGGACATGCCATAGACGATTCATACGACAAACGAAATTAGTCCCATTTGCTGATAAATATCTAGCTACGTATCGTGCTTGACTGTGATATAGAGTATGATTTTTTCGGTCAAAACGTTGCTTTCGGGGGGTAATTATCGGGTTATAAAGGGTGATCCAATAGGGGGTACTTTTCCAATTGGGATTCTCATCGGGATTCATGCGTCACAACTGTCATGTTCATACGACATTTGTGTTCAGTATTCATTGACATTTCACCATGAATAGACTTACGTGAGAACAACGTTTACAAATTGTGGAAATTTATTTCAAAAATCAGTGTTCAGTGAAAAAATGTTTTCGTGCTCTTCGACCGTTTTAAGGTGTTCATAATCGTGAAACAATCAATAAATTTCGAACCACTTTTCATTATTGGATATTCATCAATCGACTAGAGTGCGTACAAATCGATCTTTGGTGAATTTTGCTGCTGTAGCTGAAAGTGTACGTGAAAACTGCAATCAATCAATTCGTCGCCATTCTCAAGCTCTAGGTCTCTCGTATGGCACATTGTGGCGTATTTTGATGAGGTTCTTAGTTTGAAGGCATACCAAATACAGCTTGTTCAAGAATTGAAGCCGGTTGACTTTCCTTTGCACCAAATATTTGGTTTATGGACGTTGGAACAAAAACGGACCCGTGAATTGGCCTCCAAGATGTTGTGATCTAACGCCGTTAGATTACTTTTTATGGGGGTATCAGAAATCACTTGTTTATATCGATAAACCACAATCGATTTCTGCATTAGAAGCGAACATAGCGAAATATCGGCCGAAATGCTCGAAAGAGTGCTCGAAATTTGGTCCCATAGAATGGATCATCTAAGAGCCAGTCGCGGACAACATTTAAAAGAAATTATTTTCAAACATTAAATGTCATAATGATTATATTTTAAAATTTTAATGCGTTTTATTTCAAAAAAAACTTGCGGAAGCTCTTATTGGATCACCCTTTATATATTTTACTCCAATTCGGGATGAAATCGGGCCAAAAATATAAAATATACAGAAAATTTAAAAAGTGGACTAATTTTCGGTAGAAATTAATTAAAATACAAAATAAAATTTAATTCGATACTTTATTATTAAAATATAACATCATTTGCATTGTCAATGTTTGCTCTAGCTTTTTCAGGTGATTAAGAATGTCGCAAATAACTAAAACTCCTCTCAACATCACAGCTTCCTGTTGGCATACATAATAGCATTAACATATGTTTACTTAATTCTGGATATCTGCCTTGCGATAAGTTAAATTTTGAGCAGATAACTCGATAAAATATTCTGATAAATCTGTTTTCATTTTACTAGTAATTAGCGACTTTTTAAAAGAATCAATAATCGAAGCCGGCTTCCAAGCATTTCATTTATCACTTAGCACTTCTAAAAATATGTCCATGTAGTTTTGATTCCATTATGGTATTGCATTTTTCGATGTTTATCGGTTGCCAATTACGCTCCATGTGCCGCTTTAAGAAAACGTTAGTTGCTGGTGTCCCGTTCTTTTTGAAGTAGAATAATTGGCTTTAATCGGTCTTCCAAATATAATAGATCAATATATAGTTCAGATTTTCAAAAATTGTTTATTATTTGTCCAACGTCAGCTACTTTTTTATTCGAACAATCTCAGGAACTTCCAAAAACTATTTATCCCGCGCCACATTTTAATATTCACTGCTAAGCTCTCAAAGAAGCTAGACCAGCGAGCAGGAACCACGGCCGGTCGTTTAATACCAGATATTTCACTACATGTTCTAAATACGTCACAAATATTTTGGAAGAATGTTTGAAAAGACCTCCTAATTTTATCACAAACTTTCTTGCTGAAGTTAATTTTATCACATTTAAAGCTTTGTCAACCGCAACATGAATTAGATGGGAGACATCTGTGATGTGTACTAGATTGGGTTTATTTTCACCAGTTCGTATTTGACGGGCCATTGGTTGCATGTACTCTATGCTGTCCGTTGATAAGGAAAGCACATTGACCCATTTTTATCAATTTTTGATAAAACCTTTAGCCTTAGTAATAAAAGTAATGTCTACCAAAAAGAACTTTTTTGTTGGATTTCATTATAAAATGTAATTAAAGTGTTTACTGTATTTCGACCGGCAAACTCGGTAGTATACAATTTAGGTAAATAAATTTTAAATAGGGTTTCGTTTGACAAAATCACCAAAAGCACCATCACAAGTCGTAAGGCTTCAACCAGAATGACAAACTACACGAACAAAATCCAAAATGGCCCCCGTGTTTTTTTTTTGTCGTACTAAAATGTCGTTTAGCGTCGGTTGCTGAACGGATGTTCAACAAACTAGATTTAACGATCGTTCACGTAGTTTTATGTCCTGTACTTGACACATGTTCTCGTAATCTACATGACGGTTTTTTTGCTGGATCCACACTTATGCTTAAATAGCAATATTTGAACACAATTGCTACTCAATGTCATTACCGCCAGGTTTAAAGAATTTAAAATCTGGATAGTTTGATATCCATTCTGATGCGATTCTCGTTGTCTAAGGAAATAGAGGAAAAATCGGCGAAAAAGTCGTACCCTGTATACCAGCATCGTCAAAAGTTATTTAGGATACAATAACGCTGATGAGTCATTCGTGTATCGTCAATACCTTTCCTGCTGGGATGTATTTATTTGTCGAAAATGTATGTCCCGGTACAAGAATACTGTACAAAACAGTACTCGGACAGAGTACTTTCCCCGATTTTTAGTACGATTTCTACTACCTTCACTAATCCCCAATTCAGCACACCAAACCTTTTTTTGATTTATTTCAAGTCTACATAATTTAGTATTAATTTACCCATAGAGAGCTTTCTAGACCCTCGAGCTAAATAACAACTCAATTAATTCCCTATTCATTGTCAAATTAACAAAATTAACGCAGGAAAATGGAAAGAAGGAAAAATTACATCGTACCAAATTGCATTAATAATACCATATTCACCTTATAAATATATACTTTGCACAGACTATACCATACAATCAATCGGTATTATCGCTAGAGATTCCTATCCTTTTAAACACGATACATATAAGTTTCATTTGAAAAGATCAACAACCCATAATTTTGTATTCTAATCTAATTTACTTCTTTAATATACTAAACCATGACAGAATTGGAAAATAAAGGCAAACAATTTTTCCACTATACATACATCTGAAACCACGTTCTCGTTATTTTAAAGTAAAAAGCAACACCACAATATAATAATACGTTAAATGACATCAAACATATAACATTCATGTACGTATTTAAGGAATATATGAGGCACAAGCAACACATCATCCCTTACATATATATTTCCTTTTAACCCCGAAAAATTATTTTAATTTCTTCCCGTTCTTTTATTGTTCGGATTATAATTCATGTTCTTTACAAAAAAAATATTATTATTAAGAATATGTATTAGACATGTATATAGTCTTACCACCACCCAACTCTTTGGAAAATTTCGTCTTTATCATCGTAACACGGATGGATAACAAGTGAACACAAAAGAGGAGAAGTGAGTACGTAATACGTACATACATTTTATATAGGAAAATGGATAATTTATGGTGTTTTTATGTGTGGCGCCACGTGATCTTATCCCATTCAACACTCCCAGCATTATGTGCATACACATATGAGCAAGAAGCATAAATAATTCGTATTTTTATTACATTCACATACAATCCTTTTGTTGTTATTACTTTTTGATAGTCTTGTCATTTTCCACCATATCATATCGCTGTTAATCCTTATATATCTCAATTTATATTCATCAACATTCCTCTCATCCTTTTATGTATTTTATGTCTACATTATATGCAATTGCTATATTTGTAAATTCTCATTTTTATTTCGTTATGCTGAGCATATTATTACACGAGGAACAAAGTACATAATACGTAAAATGTATTTATGAATTGCTTGATATCCTTCGGGACACCAACGAAAGGAACAACAAAATCCCAAAAAAAGGATCAAATCGTAACATATTTTGGAATGAAATTTTATTTTTATTTATTCGCCCAATCTCATCTTCCTCTTGTCATCGTATACGGGTATGGTCATGATCCGCACGCTTTATGGTATTTTTATAGTGTGGTCTGAAATTATGGTGACATCCTTACAGACGGACATGTTTCCATCTCACTTATAAACGCGAAAATATGTTTCATCGCATTATGATATATAATAAATTCTTAATTTAACATCTTAAGATATAAATATTTGTTTATATGGTATTGTATTTGGTACATGCGCTAAAGAATGTGATAAAACGTATTTAATATTCTTCTAGGACAAATTTTTATTGAAACATGAGGATATTAAACTATTGTGTTGACTTAATAACAAGAAAATGATAATTGAAAATAATTTTTTTTAATAAGGAAATATTATTTTTATGGTGTCATGATATATTGTTAATTTATTTAATGGCTGAATTATTAATCGTATATAATGGGACATGGTACGTTAATAAATTGTTTTTAGTTTATTACATGATACTTAAAAATACAATTAGTGTCTTCTTACCGAACATTGAACCGTTCTTCTTTGTTCAAAATTAATAGAGAAAATATGATTTCATCATTTTAATCGCCTGCAATTAGGACTTTTCAATTTTCGGGGTCCTAGTAATTGATGAACAAGTATATTACCTCAAAGCAATTTGGCGCTTATTGACCGATTATCGGTTTACTAGTTGATAATTTAAGTACGGAGGCAAGATGATTATAATGTAAGCTTTGGCGTTTTATGGTAACCACTCCTGGCGAGCAGCACATGAATGTTCGAGTAGAATACAAACGACTATCGTAAAGAGGGTCCTCGTAATATGCGAACTAAACAATTTATTTATTCTTTAAATATACAGTACTGGGAAAAGACTGGGCAAACATATTTTATTGCAAATTGGAGTCTTTTTTTGCTAAAATTACAAAACTTTTGAAAGCAATTGGCTTATTGTTTCATTTTAAATACATGTATGACGTAATTTTTTGGAAACAAAAATACCTACAATTTTCAAAATACGTTTGATTGGAGTTAAAGTAATGGAATAAATTAAACACCTATTTTTTAATTTTCTTTGTTTTTTTATTGATTTATAGAAGTTCTATCTTTAATATTAATATTTTGTTGGGCCGCCATTTTCTTGTATTACAACGATACATCTCCGATTCATTGAATTTGATAAATTTTTCAAAGTCGTAGGAGGTATGGATTCCCAAATCGTCATCAACAAATTTTTAAAAGCTTGAATCGATTCTGGGCGCTTTCTGGGTACTTCTATAAGCTTCATTATAGACCAAATATTTTCAATGGGATTTAAGTCTGGACTATACGGGGGCCAGCTCAACTCATCGATACTTCTTTCTTCGAAGTACCTTTCTTTTAAGTACCTTAAAATGAAGAGGTAAAAAAAGCAAGTTTTTAACAAATTATTTATGATTATCGAAAGACAATTTTTCTATCTACAATTCAAAATTAATAACTCAACAACTTTGGCTAAAATAAATTTGCAAGTCTCGCCAACAAGCTTTAACACAGAAGGCTCAAATTCGTTGTGTAGGACTTGCAGATAAATAGCTGCTGTAATGCTGGAACTAAGGAAGCACAATCGACCGGTTTCATTTCCAGAATACCATCCCCAGACCATAACTTCTTCATTTTTCGGTGGAAGTCTTAAAAGACATTCGTTGCTAAGCCTCTCGCCCGGTTTTCTTCTTACGAGAATTCTTCCATCTCCAACATGCTGCTTGAATTTTGATTCATCGGAGAAAATCACATCATTCGACATCTTTGAAGTTCAAGAAACATACTCCTGGGCCCATAGTAAACGTTTTTTCACTAGTAATGTGAACTCAGGCTTCTGAACTGGTTTAAGTGCTCTCAAACCAGCTTTAACAAGTTTTTTCTCACTAAGCTGGCTGAAATTTGTTTTCCCGTTGCTCACTCAACATCCCGTCTTATGTCCGATGAAGTTTTAAAACGGTTCCGACGACATTGTAATATTATGAAACGAGCTTCCACTGGCGTTGTCTTTCTGGGCCTTCCAGAGCCTTTCTTTCTTTGTGGACTGCCCATCTCTCGAATTTTTTTAATATTACACGCGACAGTAGTTTAAGGAGTGTTTAATCTTTCTGCTATTTCACGCGTGGTTAAACTTTCTCGCGCCAAAATCAACATTGCTTTTACACTGCTCACTAACTTTTCCCATTTTTTAAACTAAAATTGCACTTTATTCTTTATTTGACTAGGATCACTTACAGAATAAATTAATCTTACAAAATGTGCACTATACTCAAACAAAAAAATTACAGGCAACACAACATCTGCACCCTAATGACGGCCAAGAAAGGTAGGCGTAAAATAAAATAATTGCTGGACCAATTTTTTTGCACATCAGTTTCGGGGTTGTACCGATGTAATAAAAACAAAAGGCGGTCCAACAAAATATTAATATTAAAGATAGAACTTCTATAAATAAAAAAAAAAACAAAAAAAATTAAAAACCAGGTGTTTAATTTATTCCATTACTTTAACTCCAATCAACGTATTTTGAATATTTTGGCATTTTTCGGGGTTTTGCCCCTAAATTGTAGGTAACTTTTTTTTTCAAAAAATTACGTCATACATGTATTTAAAATGAAATAATAAGCCAGTTGCTTTCAAAAGTTTTGTAATTTTAGCAAAAAAGACTCCAATTTGCAATAAAATATGTTTGCCCAATTTTTTTCCCCAGCACTGTATATAAAAAAAGTAAAAAATGTTATATTTCACAAAATTTCAACAATTTTTTGTGACAAATTTTCAAAAAAATTTTGTGATAAATTTGTCTACGCGTTTTATTTTTGGGGTTCCGGCGTCACCCAGGAGCTGCTGTGTGGGAACTTGGTCGTACATTCAGAACCAATCAATCAATCAATTTCGTAGCAACTTTTAATATGCATGTGAAGTAGACCTAACTAGGAAAGCTTTGACTTTTTGACTAGTTTAGCACAAATTTCATACGTTTGTATATGTGTCTGAAGTTGGAACTAACTTAATCCTAAACCAACAAAAATAGAGAAACTGTTACAATTAACATTTTAGACGACATTTAGGGATTTTATTTGGGATTTTCTTAAGGGGTTGAATGCCTCGGGACCTAGTGTGTTTGGGACTATCTATGTTCCGGACTGTTCGAGAGGCTAGTAATTTTTGCGCGATCAAATTAATTTTTTTTTTAATTTCTTTACTAACCTGAGAAGTTACAAAGGTACTTTTGCCAGGAATGTTATTATGTTTTTCTGATGGATATGGATGTGGACTATCTATATTCCGGGTCAAACGGTCAAAGCTAATAATTGGATTGAGCAAAGGTTATTGGCTTTTCGAATGGCTTGGAGTATGGGTGGTCCTATTCTGGACCTATCGGAAGACAGCAGTATTTTTGATAAGCATGTTGGGTCTCGGGGTGTTCGGTTTCTTGAGAGAATCCTAAATTCTTGTATGACATCTTAATAAATGTTGAGCTTCTTAAGTAATTATTTATTATAAATTGAAATTGGAATTAGTTCACAAATTCAATATTTCACCTAAGTGACATTCTATTTATTTTTTAACCAATACATGCAAATTTTCTTTTCTTTCGTTCCATTTGCTTTAGAATCATTGAATGTATGGAAAAATTTTATTTATGAAGTTTCATCCTGATCAGTTAATCTGGGCTGTAAAAGACCGAATTTTAGTGTAAAACAGTTTTTGGTAAAATCGGCATTTCCGCTTAATTGTTAAAAAAATTATTGTAGAACAATGTTGGTTTAAATTTAATATACAATATTTTAAAATAATGTATCGACGCCCGTGGATGTCGTCGTTCAAAAAGCTTTAATAAAAAAAATTCTTTATTCAAATACTGGGACATATTTTAGGAAAAGAACAAATACTTGAACCACTCTGACCTTGAATTCCCCCTCCTATAGAAAAATAAAAATTTAGAAAAAATATGAAAGACGACCGTCGAACAAGAACAGCCAGTTCTGTTGTTATTTTTTATTCACACTGAAGTGGTAATGTGCGTTTGCAATGAAAGCTAATAAATGTTAGAAAGTCCCAAAGCATCCCTGTTTCAGAAAATCAATATACGCAAACATTTTTCTGGTCGCTATATACATTTTATGTCATGACTTCCCATCTCGTACAAAATTAACACAGTAACATTTCTAAGTGAATATATGTTAAAACTCTCGGACAGTAACCGTGCGATTCTGACGTATAGTCACAGAGCTCTTAACTACAATATTTCGCATAACTAACCGTGCGATTCTGATAGACTAACTTCTGAAGACTATTAAGAGGCTAACAGTAAAGAGGTTTATCGTTAATACACTTTTGTAAGAGAATCTTTAAATTGGTATCGTGTTAGTACTACTCTTAAAATTTCTATTAAAAACCCTCCATATTTTTGGAGACCTGTCAATTACAATTTTTATTAATGCGAGCCATTGAAATTGTATTTTTATTGTTAAACGATGAATTACGATATATTTTTGTAAAAAATAATGTTTAAATATTCAAATATTAATTTAGAATTAAATTTCAGGAATCTAAAGATGCTTGTGAAATAATTTTTCTTTGAAATATTAATTGTTGATTGTGTAGATTAGAATTGTGTTGTCATTATGTTACTAACTATCAACCTTATCTAGGTGTCTGTAACCGGGCCGATTCTATCAATCAATTTTGTTTAGGAAGCCGGAAATTATTAATTTAGAATTTTAATTTCAGGAAATTTCCAGATGTACGTGAAATAAGAATATTTTTTTTCAGGTTGCTGATTTAGAGATGCAATTGTTGAAGACCAATACCATCCGTATTCATTAAACCTATTAAGCCTTTTTCCTTCCTCTAGTAGATTAGAAGTATATTAGAATTGTGTTGTGCCGTACGATCGCTAGGTGTCTGAAACCGGGTCGTTCTGTCATTGTTATGTGTAAACAGGCTGTAGGAATAGGCCCAGCGTTATCCGGGACACTTGTCCAGTACTTGGGCCTACAGTCCAATCAAATTTGTCTACGCGTTTTACGTAACAAAAAGTGACTTTATGTGAAAACATTTAGTAATTACATATTTTGGAAACAAAGAACAGTAAAAACATTTAAACCAATGAATCATAATCGACGCGGGAATTATTTTTTCGTCAGAAAATCAAGGTGTGACAAACTATTTTCGGACCAAAAAGTTATCACAATGATGCACAAAATTTCTTGCAGTTTTGTTTTGCTCAGCTCATAACTGAACTCGTTGAGCTTACAAGAAACTACACTAGGCTGGATTGCAACTGCCAAGATCAATAATTATACTTGTAACTATGTTTTTACAATTGCCGTAGATGCTAAAATTCAGAATTGCCAAGCAGCATTCTTAAATCAAAAATTTAACATTTTGAGGCAATGTGGCTATAGTGAAGAGGTAATGCTTTCTTTGCAAGAATCGCAAGAACCAAGGCTCATGTAAAGGCTCAACGAAAATTAGCGATATAAATGTAAGTTTTTCAACCCCATCACTATATTCTAAAATCCGAAAGTTCGTTCGCTTGTCCTTTGTATAACAGCCACATTTGCGGTATATTTTATGGAGATAAAACCCAATATTGATGATTACACATTGAACGGCGGTTAAAGCTTTTAAATTATTCGTTGTATTCATTAACTCGCGAAGTCGTTAAAATTTTGAAATTTAGGGGACTTGAACTTCGAAAGTGGTATTCAAACAATGATCCGCGTTTCGTTAAATCATTAGGCCTCTCGCGACAGCCTATTAAAACAAACACTTCGACTATTCGTTGTTAATGTCGTCATGCTTACTTAAGCCAAATTAAGCAAAATTGTAAACTAATTCCAACAAGCTCGATGCGTGTTTGCGTCCGCTCATCGATTCTTTGAAGTAATCGTAATCCGAATTCCCCTGAACATTTAATCCTGAATCCATACCTGAAGAGGATAATTACCATCAAAAACGTTTTTAATGCGCTCGGTCCATTATTAGATGTTAGTCAATTTATCCAAGTTTGTGGACAATTTATTAAAGCAAGTTTGACATCCGTCTTATAATATCCTATATTGCGAGAAATTTCATTGTAAAAATATGTACGTTCGGCTAAGCAGGTTTTGCGTGAGATAGTTCAATAACAATATTGGATTATTGGAGTAATGCAATGTTGCATAATCTATGCGGCACCGACCAGTACACTTTCAACAATTGCGAGCTCAACGAATTTCGTCTGCATTGAAACAAAAAAATTAATGAAAAAAAGTATTTCGTGTTTAGATCTATATTTCGTGGTTTTTTAAAATTCGCTAGTTCAGTAAGTACATTAAACAATTCACACCTACCTCGTATTTCAACTTTGGGCGAAATATAAACTAAAACAAATCGTTTGTTAAATTTGACAACAAGTTGTGTGGTTCAAAATAAAAAAAATAATCAATCGTCTTTTACTTGGATAAAAAACCGATCAAATTCAAAAGGGAAATGTTTTAAAATATAAATAATAAAAATTTTAAAATAATGGTAAATTTATTTATATTGGATTCAAACCAAAGTATTGGGTTGTTCGGGAAATAATTTCGTTTTTTTTTAGAGAAAATGAATGACGATTTTTGTATAGTATTTAAACATTTTATTGAGAATATTTACTCCATTTTGATCCTATACCTTTCGCCATTTTTCTGGTAGTAGCATAATTCCACGCTCGTAAAACTTCTGATCTTTGCTGGCAAAACACTGATTAATGCATTTTTGGCGTCCTCTTTTGAGGTCTTGCCGTCTAAAAAATTTTGTAGATTCTGGAACAAATAATAACCTGGAGATACCAAATCTGGTGAATAGGGTGGGTGTGGTAGTGTATCCCATCTAAGCTGCAATAGCTTCTGGCGTGTTATCAAACTTGTATGAGGTCTCGCATTATCTTTATGGAACACAAGACAACCCATTTCTCATTCACAGTAATAATTCACTTCAAAAATGTATAATTTTCTTGACGTTTGAGAACCAAATCACAGACGCCAATGCGACGGAGCAAATTTCTTTCTGTAAAACTATGTGGAACCCATATGTCAAGTTTTTAAACTAAACTGAAGCGTTTTACATGACCATAAATGGTCGAATTCGATGAACTAATCTGTCAGTGATCTCATGAGTTGTTATTCGGCGAAATGCATCAATCAATGCCTTTATTTTGTCTTCATCAGCATTAACTGGCCTTCCAGAACTGAGTGCATCTTCAACATCAAAATTGCCAGAACGAAATTTCGAAAACCAGTTTGCACACCGACGTTCTGTCAATACATCTTCTCCATACACATCACAAACTTTTTTCTTGCTTGAACAGCACTTTTGCGTTTTCGATAATAAAAAATTAAAATATGCCAACAATGCTGCTTTAGATTTTCCATATTTATGCACCAAAGACAAACTATTAGGTAGAATCAAACAAATGTTTACACAAGTAAAAGCAAAAGCTATATCAGCGGTCAAAATATATAATAACAATGCGGCTTAAGTTTGAAATTGGCAATGAAAAATTACATTTTAGTCCTTTTTCTTGGGAAAAAACGAAAATATTTTCCGAACAACCCAATAGTTTAAAAATAATGGAAAACTTGCGGAAAATATTTTTATCTTTAAATTAAAATTTGAATTATAATTATTTTAAAATATACGTTTCAATCTCACGATTTTACACGAAAGAAAAAATTGCATCAGGCACACAGCACTAGACGTTAGTCAAACCCAGAATTTGTTTGCATTCATCCCAAATAACATATTCCTCAGCCTGGGAATTTATCAAAAATAACTTAAATAGAAAAATACCATTCATTCCTTTTAAATTTAGTGAAACTGTATCCCGGGTTAGATATATATCTATGTATTTCGTATTTGTCCTAAAATTGCATTTTAATTTGGCATGTTAAAAATATGAATTTATCGGGTTAAGGCTATGTAGTTTTGAGATGGCCACACATGCCTAACTTTTGGGAAAATTTTAAAAAATCATGCAATTACCTTAACTATGGAATAGTAATCAAACCTCCACATAATCAATTGAAGATTTAGGAGATAGAAAAAATACTACCACTACCACTCCCTAGTGTTTAAAGTTTTAAGGTCGCCAGTGAAAATTTGTTGGAGTAGGAGGGGTGAGTTACTACTTCACAATATGCACCTGAAATAATTCCTAGAAATCAAAGCCGTTAAGATATTTTAAGAACTGATTAAATTGATTTATTAACTCATGAAACGAACATTTTTCTTTATTACTCAGCTTCTCCATAAGTAAGGACCATGCCGATGCCTATTATCCGTAAATCGAGAAAATTCTAATTTATGAGTCTTTGAGTCTTATCGTCGCCGCACTTTTATTAGAAAGCCTTCGTAATATGCTTCATTTATTCTTTAAAAATACATAAAAAAATGATATATTTCACAAAATTTCAACAACTATTTGTGACAAATTTAGCAACAATTTTTTGTGACAAATTTTCGACAATTTTTTGTGGTAAATTTGCCACGCCTTATGTGTAACTTAAAGTGACTATGTGAAACCATTTCGTGATTATATATTTTAATAACATAGGATAGTAAAAATATTAAAACCAGTGGGTCGACAGCATATGAATTAATTGAAACTAGCGAGTTATAAACGATGCATGAATCATTTTTTGGTCCGAAAACCCCGATTTCTTATCCTATGTGCTCTGACACATAACAATCGTTCAGCTGAGTCATGTAAATGAACTCGTTAGCTTGCAAGAAACTACACTGAATTACAACTGTCAAGATCAATAATTATTCTTGTAAATATGTTTTTCCAATTGCCATAGAGCTAAAATTCGGCAATTTCGTATTTGTACTAAATATGCATTTTAATTTGGCATGTTAAAAATATGAATTTATCGGATTAATGCTATGCAGTCTTGAGATGACCACACGTTCCTAAATATTGGGAAAATTTGAAAAAATCGTGCAATAACCTTAACTATGGAATAGTAATCAAACCTCCACAAAATCAATTGAAGCTGTTGGGGACAGAAAAAAGTACCACTGCCTAGTATTTAAAGTTCTAAGGCCGCCAGTGAAAATTTGTTGGAGTAGGAGGGGTGAGTTACTACTTCACAATATCGCACCGCCCATTCAAGACTATGGTAAGTCGAAAAAGTAGATTTTCAGGAGAACGTTTTGAAGTTTCAATTACATGTTTTATAGTTTGTAAAAATATTACAAAAAATTTAGGTATCTAATTGTCTTAATGTGACCGCATTTTTAGTACGTTTGTTTACATCTATGTTGGTGAAAACATAAGCTTAACATAGTATGGATAAACAATATGGAAATAATTAAAAATAAGGAAACAGTTGATTTTACATTCTAGCAATTAACTGTTGAGGGAGGTGTCTAAGAGGTGTGATATTTTTGTCAGTTGATAAATATTGCATATTCTGATCTACCACAGGAATAGTGGAAAACTAATGTAAGTCGACATACAATAGTCTTGAATGCGTTGTGTGATATGAACTTGAAACAATTCCTAGAAATCAAAGCCTTAACAAATATTTTAAAAAGTAATCAGTTTTTAAAATATTTGTTAAGGCTTTGACTTCTAGGAGTAGTTTCAAGTGCATATCACACAACGCATTCAAGACTATTGTATGTCGACTTCCATTAGTTTTTCACTATTCCTGTGGTAGATCAGAATATGCAAAATGTATCAACTGACAATATATCACACCTCTTAGACACCTCCCTCAAAAATTAATTTATTAAACAAAAGTGTGAGGAATTCATTCATTCAAGTGTGAGGATGAGAGGATAGTTAAGGCTGCTGGAAGGAGTTTTGGATTAAAGAGATTATAAAAACTGTGAAGAAGAAATAAAAGATAAACAAGAGTCGGCTAAGATCAGGACTGGATGAACGCCAGGCAAAATATGTTTAAAAAGCTTTCAAATTTACTTCGTAAGACGATTCTACATATCGAATACAGATCGAAGGTACTTGAGTTTATCGTTCAGCACTCCAATAAAGGGGTCGTTGGTATCTATAACTACCCATTATAATATCGAAATCCGGAAAAAATAAATTCAAATAAATTTTCAAATTTTTATGGCACAATATCAAATGTTCATAAAATAATATATTTTCATGAAAATATTTATATAAATTTTTTCGAGTAGACTAAACTCAGCATCAATTTACAAAAAAAAAATTGTAAACGATAAAATTTTATTTATTTATTTTATCTCATTTATACGTTTATTGCGCTGCTGAAAGAAGTTCATTGATACTAATTCTTCTTATATGGAAAATCAAATTTTACCATATCACGTCATATAGAACAAAAATTAATTAACGTTTTTCCTATTTACTCATAGCACGCTGGTGTAAGTAAGACTTTCTATAACAAACATCAAAAAGTTTAATAATTTCCAAGAAAATTAGGGTGAACAGATTTAATCCTTCCGCTATGTGCGGAATTAAAATTCAACAAGCAGAAGAAAGTGTATATAGTAAGTATCAGGTAGACGTACACAAAAAAATAATCATTAAAACTTTGTAACGGAAAAATGAAAAATAGAAAAACTATGTGCCGTGATAAATGAATCATCTGGTTTATTGTTTGATTAAGACTAGACTCGTATCTATATGTGTTTGTTGCCTTTCTTAGTTTTATGTTTCTTTTTAAATTTTCGGAAAGGTTTTCTGTTTTTAGTATTTTTATAGTCCCTGCGGTATTCTTGTGCAACATAAGACATGAAAAGGGATACGTATATGTAGACTAAAAATAAAAAAATTTATCGTTTGTGACGACACACATTTATACAGACGCACACACAAATCGTATAAAGTGTGAAGACGGTAAAAATGTGAGTGAAATTTTGAGCATCGGTCAAATGTCTAGAGGTATAATATATGAGTAAATGATTTATGAAGTGTGAGGTTTACATGAAAGGAATATTGGGGATAAATTATAATCCGTATCAGCTCGAAAACTTGAAACAATATTAGAGGATTCGTCGCTAGATTGCACACATTCAATTAAGCCGAAAAGTTTTTAAATTATTAAACAGTATAATAGAACTTAGCAACAACTAACGATATTATAATATCCATTTTACAAATTAGGGTAAATAAAAGCTCATTTTCACAGCATCATGTTAAAATTATATTCATTTCACTGTACACATAACAAAATTACAGTGATTCAATCACAATTTTCCATTGAATCCACCCTTCATGTACCAAAAATATTTATGTATTCATTATGATCTCATTTCCTATGCCGCCCGAGTCGCAAAACAAACGAGAAAATTATATCATATAAAATTTTCCAATTCACAGAAAATATCTCTGGCGACTCATCCCCACCCAGCCACAAATTTTCAATTCCATCAATCATACCAAAGATTTTCTATAAAGAAACAACTTCCTTTGTTACTTAAATGCAAATAAACAAACAAACAATAATTAAGAAAATAAAATCTTATTCTTTCGTATTTATTTATTAATCAATAAAATTAAATTCTAGATTTTCTATTCAACAACAAACCAAAAAAGCGACGGAGACAATTTTCCTTCAGCTCATCTAAATGTGTAGACTTTTGGAGCCAACATAAAATAAACAAACAAAACAAAACAAAAACACATTTTCTACCAACCTAAATAATTTTAAGGGATGAGATTTTTCTCGAAAATTTACTCGAAGTTCGAGTAGAGTTGAAAAAACTACGACATGCGGACAGAATGCAAAAATAACATTATTGCATTTGGGAAATACACACAAACACATACGTATACAAAAGGAAAATATCAAGAAACTGTTAGGGGAGATGTAAAAGTTATATTTTTGTGTTGTGTTGTGTTGTCTTTCTTGGATGCCGAACACTCCTCCCCCCCCCCCCCCACATAGTACAGTGTGGTTACTTTTTGTATGTAAGGATGGGTCGAATTACATTATACATCCATATAAATAGAAATTTTAACACACAACGATGAATCAAAAGGAGAAAAAAAAATTATTTTGGGGTGAAATTTTTTATTTTGATTCGAGTTGAAAAAGATGAAAATTAGATGTGATGGGATAATAAATATGTAGGTGGAGAACGGGGGGAGAAAATTTATACATGTATATGAATGGGTGGCTCTCGCCTTCGTTGTATATGTGCATAGTACACAAATAGAATTTAAAATTATTTTTTTGGATTTTCCGTATATAGGAGGCAAAACTACTAGTACGAGCGGAGACATAATCATCATCATCATCATCAGCATATTCATGGAGATCAAGATGAGTAACACAAAATTATTCTGCTTATTTCGTTTTTATTGTTCAAAATTTTATTTTATTCATTCATGGTTGTGATTTTAATTTAATTTTTTTTCGCATCTTATTGATTTGAAACTTGTATATATTATTCAAATACCCGCGGAAGTATTTTTGCTACATGTCGAAATGCTATGCAGTGGAGTCACGTAGATTGCTCGCTATATAATTTTCCATATGACGCGCACACATGAAAAACTATGATGTCAACCTCATACAAATCGTTCTATATAATTTCGGTACCTATTGCAAATGATAGGCGTATTCAATTGTTTGCAGCTGCTTCACTTTATTTGTATCTAAGGCGATAAGACGCCACGCCACACATTACAACAACCAATATTTCAGTTTCACTAATTTACTCCAAATACTTACTCAAAACCGCTTATGGCCAGAATTAGTCACTTTTTGCATTGTGTGATCACTTACGCGTAAAATTAACAAAAACAAGTGTTCAGCAAACTTCGATAAGATAATTGTTAGCTGAAGACCAATACCACATTTATCGACTCCGGGAACAAGAATCAAAAAAAGTCTGGTCAAACAACGAAAGAAGTTCAAAATTGTTGTTGATGAAAAACTACAATCAAAAAATATATTGGGTCAAAAAATAGTTTGACTAGGATGATTTTCTTGTATTTGGGCCTCTCTTTATGAAAAGTGTTTTAGCCAAAAACTGGAGTAGTGCATTTTTTGGTCACCTTTATGTTATTTTACTGGAAGTATTTACCAACGATAATACTGCCTGAAACCGTAACCAACTGTCATACAAAAACTTTTTCATTTGTTGCTTTTAATCACCTCGGGCATTATGTATAAATGATACACAATGATAAATGTGTTTCTCTCACCTGCAGTGACTGGTTGGCTTAGCTACAGGCTGATTTTAAATTTAAAAAAATTCAATACGATATCCTATTTAAAACGACACACGTTACACCCTAAAATGAAGTGAAAAGTTCCGCGAGTACGACAAACTCACAACTTATAAATTAATTAAAAAGTAGGAGTCAACTATGACATTTAATCTGAGATGTTACTTCGGTTGAATTTACTTATAGAAATTTATAAGGAACAACGAATGGTGTCGGGGATAATTAGCTTGCCAGTTCACAAGCCAATTTACGAGCGGTAAAAGGGATCAAGTCACATGGAGCTATTGGTTTATTGAGCTAAATAAAGGTGATCGTAGTGCCTCTTATTGAGAAGCATCTAAGATCAATTGGCAAGTTGTACCAGCTTGCAGAAACCAAAGTTAAGATCTAATAGTGTTAAATAAGACTGCTTCGAACAAGGATATCCTTCCCCAGAGATTATAACGTTCAAAATAACAAGCAAAATTCAAATATTTTTCAAGACAGTCCAAGCTTGAGAACTTTGTTAAGCATTGGGACATACACAATGCGGATTATGATTGATGCTCGAACAATAATCGAAAGAACAATAATCGAAAGAAACTGGAAATATATTCAAAGGTTGAGTGGGAGAAAATGGAAACTAATTATTACTAGATGACTGAACTGCAAATCAAATTGAATGAGAGATACTTATCTTGAGATTAATGATTTCTTAAGGAATTATTTTAGTCAAAAGTCCAAAACACATCCAAATCAAAAAACTCCGACTTAGCTATCTTTTGTTTTTTGATTGAAAAAGCTTTCAAAAAAGTATTTCGGTATAAAAGTAACTTAACTTGCAGTATTTTCTACTCTGTAACTGAAATGTTTTTGACTGGAATTCCCTGAACCCAGTTCATAGTTTTGTTACCTTTCCTTAAAAACCAAATCAAATTAATTCAATAAAAAAAGGTTCGTCGCTTATCTGTCATCAAAAAATTTGCTGCGTGTGTAATACTTGTCAAAACAAAACCTCACATTTATTGCATGCAACAAATGTTGTACAGAAATTCCAAAAAAATGCGCTTCCTTCTCAATGAGAATTGTATGATATATAAATAAGGTTAGAATACACGCCAGGTTTGTGGCAAGAAGTTACAATGTTCAACAAATTTCAAAGTGATCATAGTAAGAGTTTCCACAAAGGGTTTATTGCATTAAGTCCCATCATATGGAGGTCCCCAATAGACCATATAGTACGAGTAGCAATCTTCCCTGTGATTGTGTTTAATGAAAGGCTTTCTTTTACTATGAACATTTTGAAAACTTTTGAAAACAAATTGTAAACTAAGCACTTCGTCTTCCTAGAAATTTGTTGAGTATTGAAACTTCTTGTAACCAACCTAATGTGTACGATCCACTATTCATATTGATGGCCAAAGAAATCGATCGTAAGCATTATACATTCGTAAAACTTCTCGTTTGAGTATAGTTGAATTTAATAATTGAAATTATATGCAACAAATCCTTTAAAATAACCTACCGATGTGAAAAACCATCATATTGTTATTCTGGTTTCCAATCCGTTTTAGAATTTTTCTGCAACATTTGTTGCACGCAACAAATTTAGGATTCTCTTTTGGGACATGTTTCATTTATGTTATAATTGGAATATTTTATCCGGATAGCACAATTTTGAATTGCTTTTTTCAAACAGGGTTGCGTCTCAGAGTTTTAGTGTGGTTCGCAGGGGAGGACCCGCGATCCCGAATTTTCGCAACAATAAATTACAAGACAAATTAAAAGCCACTCGCTATTTTATTTATTGGCGAATCATATATTAAAACTCAAATAACATCATAAAATTTAAATTCAGTAGAAAACAGCTGAGTCCTATTCATCACGGACACAGTCACAATAATTATGTTTGGTAAAATATTTTTTAAACAAGAAACAGATAAGTCCCATTTGACGGGCGGGAATCTTGAACTTCGCTTTTTGTTACAATCGTCAAGAAATAGTAGAGTTCCAAATTGCTAAGTTCACTAATGATACTTTACTAATTGAATTGGATGAGATACAACGTCTAGGCACAAATCTAATTACTTTGTCGAAAAATTATTTATGAATTTGGACGTCCCGTTAACAACTCTTATTAGTATCTCAATGATATTTAAATTTTCTTTCTCGATTCTTTCAAATTGTTTTATTAACAGCGGATTTTCAAGCCACTTCTCTGCATTTTGAAGGTTCTCACCTAAATACGGGGAGACAATCAATATATGTAACTTATAGTATCAGCCGTCGTAAGAAAAATCAAGAGAAATGAAACAGACAATTTGCAGATTAATTTTTAGTATGGAAGATTAATAAAATTTGTATGAATACAAGAAATGGATCTCTATCATCAAAAGAAATATTAGGTATACAGAGTGACTCAAAATTGGACGATCAAACGAAACTGGGTGATAGGGGAGCTCATTTCCAACAAAAACAGCCAATTAAAGTTTTTGTTTTCGAGTTATTCCACTTTTAGTGTTTTTTAGAGAAATCGAATGCACACCCACCCAAAAGTAAATTTAGACAAAAAACAAGAGTTATTTTGTTAAACTTTCTGTTTTAATACGACCTAGAAGGGTGTGCCGTTCCAATGAAATCATTTTTGTAAGCTGAATTAAGTAGCTCCCGCCAAATAAAAACAAGGATTTTGTAAAGTTTCTTTGTTTCTCAAAAAATCTGCACTAATGCAGATTTTAAAATGGTATCACACCCCGGGCTATTCACAACAGAATATTTTTTATCAATTTTTCACAAAGTAAGTCGTGTTTATTAAAAAATGCGCTTAACAAAATTTCGATTTCTAAAATCGATGCTTTCTCAGAAATAAAACAACATGAACAAAATAATTTATTTTATTAATTTTAAATATTATAGTAAGTGTTCAAAGTGTCCACCGTAAATACATAATTTACTAAATCCGTCGAAATGCACGTTCGCAAAATTCGACGCTTCCATTATACGTTGCCCCATCTTCTGATCGGTCCGGTTTACTCTTTCATAAGCCAGCTCTTTAAAATCGTCACTCCATAAAATGTTGTTAAAAAACTGCAAATTTTCTTGGCATTGGACGCAGTATTTCCTGTCAAACTTGCACCCTTTGACCCTAAAAGGTCGCGTACACGTTGCACATGGTAAGGATGCAATTGATTTCTTTTTAAAATACGATGCAACGTGGACCGTGGCACTCTAGAGCGTCTTCAAGTTGACCGGCTGTTTCGTATCTTCTCGGGCGACCAGGGACTTCGCCTTCACTGAACATTTGATGTACGTTGAAATACTCTGTAATCGAGAAAGCGTTCCCCATTTGGATATCGTCTCTAGTATTATCTTGCTGCTGCTCGGGCGTTGCCATTACATAAGCCATAAATGAAATGCATTTCTGCTTATACGCGGTGGGAATAAGCCACATAGCTTATTGACATTTGAATTTTAAGCGGTCGGGTATGTATGTATGGAACTACTAACATGAATTACAAAATGTTTTTCTTGTTATGCCAGAAATTTTGTTTAATTCGAGCTACTAGATTTGCTTAAAAAATTGTTATACTTCAGTTTACCATTATGTTCATCATTTTGTTTTATTCCTGACAAAGGCTGCGGGCCAATAGTCAGGTAAACAAGCCACTTCCAGAGATAGATACCACTCACTATACAGGTTGAATTGGCCTATATATAGAGAACATTTTCCGGTATAAGGTTTTTCATGGCGAAGAAAATGTATCCTTGTTAATAGCAATTTTCCATCGTAAATTTTGAGAATTTTATCAATCTAAGCCAATAACAAGCTACTTCCAGAGATTAGGGCAAGATACCACTATGTAGGTCGAATTAGCCTATCAATAGGGAATATTTTCCGGTATAAGGTTTTTCCTAGCGGAGAAAATGTAACCTTGATTGAGTTCGGGCCAATAACAAGAGCAGGGCCCTATTCCTGAATACGATACGAAAACGAAAGTATAAGATTCCTATTCAATTTTAAATACGAATCGTACGAATCTGATTCAATTCATATATGAATATTGTATTTTCGTATGCGTATCGTATTCAGGAATAGGGCCCCCAGACTGATAAAAAACCAAGTTATTGTGAAAAATTTCTATTAACATGTGTACATTGTCTCCGCTAGGAAAAACCTTATACCGGAAAATGTTCTCCATAAATAGGCTTATTCAATGTTTATAGTGGTAACTTGCCCTAATCTCTGGAACTGTCTTGTTATTGGCCCAAATTGATAAAATTCTCAAAATTTACGATGGAAAATTGCTATTAACAAGGATACGTTTTCTTCACTAGGAAAAACCTTATACAGAAAAATGTTCTCCATAAATAGGCCAATTCAACGTTTATAGTGGTATCTTGCCCTAATCTCTGGAAGTGGCTTATATTTTATTATGTAAATTATGAATTTATTTCATATAATAATAATTTTTAATAAAATTTTCACTAATTTGCATTTATAAAATATTAACAGTGCAAATCACCAACCCTAAAACAATTCAATATGGCGCTATTTGAATCTATTTGAATCCAATAAGAATTATGTTTCCGCCATGTTTTCCAATTGGGACCGTATACGTATACGTGTTATTTTTTGTTAGAAACTTCACGGGCTCCTTAATACAGCTTATGAAAATGATTTTATTGAAAAGGCACGCTCTACTAGATCTTATTGAAAAAGAAAGTTTTGTTTAATTTTTTGGTGGGTCGATTTCACGAAAATCACTAAAAGTGGAATAACTTTTGCACCATCAACAATTCGAAAAAACTTTACTTGGCTGTTTTTGTTGGAAATGAGCTCCCCTATCACCGTTCTTCGTTTGATCGTCCAATTGTGGGACACCCTGTATAATATTCGTCCCATTTAGCCGAAAAAAATAATATCGATTCACTCACTATCAATAATTTCGAGTAAAGTAATCAAATTCTGAGCGGTTTGTGGAGATCATTATTTTAGTATGGTGATTAGAAATAAATGCTGAGGAATAGTATGGTGATTAGAAATAAATGCTCAGGATAATTGAATATACGAGTATACCCAGAAGACGTCAATTTTGTATCCACAGAGCAAAGCAAATTCATTTGTATTTCTTAAAATTATGAAAATTGAAAAAGCTGGGGATTTGGGGCGGAAATCACATTCTTCTAAGATAAATAGCGGATTAAAATAGCTATAAAAATATAGTTAGACCCGTTTAAGGGCGGCGGCCACCATTTTCTGAGAATAGAATGTAAAAAAACGATTAAAATAGCAATTTATGATCAAATTGCGACTAATCTCTATTTTAAAATAGGGCACCAGATTTTAATCGAAATTCGCTTATAAATTCGATCAAAAAATCGATGTTTTATGTAAAATTAACTGTCGTTAGGCCAATATGAATGTGCATACGATTAATAATTGACGTGGCCGTACGATTAAATGTCCTTACGATTAAATGGTCTAACGACTAACTGGTCCTGCAATTAAGTGCTTATACGATGATGTGGCCATATGGTTAAATATTTACGATGATTTTGTCTACGATTAAATGTCTATAAAGATCAGGTCGGAAACCCACCTAAACAATGGATCGGCACTAAATTCTGCAATCCAACAGAAGGTTTACTTGTGTTTATTAACATCATCAATACTTAGCAAGCACTTTAGTAGGCACGATCTAAGTGGGATTCGAACCCGGTACCTATTAGTTTTGTAGCAACTAAATTTTCCAACATGAATTTATTCATAAATCCGTTAAGTGAATCCAGTTGTTCAGTTACAAAAAATACTAATTGTAGAAGATAACTAATTTTAATAAATACTCGAACAGTCTTGTGATTATTTTGACAAAATCACTTTCTATTTGTACTTTTCATTAGTGGGAACCAAATATAAACAGTAAGGGCATTTCTCCAAATATATAACGAATACTAGCCAAACGTAGATATAACAATCATTTAAGATCTTATCACTTTATTTTAAAATGCTGGTTAAACTCTTTTTATCACAAGACAATTTAGATTTTAGATACAAGTTTAGATCTATATTTAGTTCAAATATTTAATTGGCTCGTCGACATTGATCCTGAAGTACTCGCATGCATACTAAATTAATATATGTATATCTGTATGTAATTCATGTATATCACATTTTTTTTGTGTTGGGGCTTAGGCATGATAATTAAAAAATTTAACCCTTTCGTTTATTGAAACAAACTTTAATGACCATCTTGAATGTTATATGTTGGTTTAGTAATTTAAGAAACGTGTTGCTTTTTATATATCATTAATATAAGGGAAAATGGAAAATGTGTGGGAAGAAACGTATAAATTGTACGCCGGAGTACTGCATACTATGTACAAGTATAAACAATTTATGTGTATTTTATGCACTTTATATGTAAACCGATAGATATACATACATACATATAAGTGAAAATAATTGAAAAACGCAACTATTCATGAATGAATTCTTTATAAGACGATCATGATTGATCTTATGATCGTGAGATAATTTAATTAATTAATTTATTATTTTATCCAATGTAGCAAAAACATTTTTTAGTTTGTTGTTAAAAAGGAAACCAAAAACAATTAAGTTTGTATGTGCAGCAATAGTTGGTCTACTTTCTTTCGATCGTTATTTTTTGCGACAAAACTGTTACATTTCTGCTTGATCGATTTACATCTGGGAATATTAAAGAATAACACTGTATAAATAATTTAACCTCGATAGTATGTACATAAGTACATAATTTCATTACACTGCAACTTTCCATAAATGGAAATTTCAATTGTTATTTTTTATTGGAATACTCCCACATACAATGTGTATGCGTTATTATAGGTTTCGTTTAATGAGTTTCTCTGCCTTTACCTAAAAACTACATGCATCCATTATCCGGGGTTAATAGTTCGTAATATCAACTCAATAATTTTTTTATTAAACTTATGTCGTACTCCGTAAAAAATTGTTGATTATACAAAAATATGAACATCAAATTGTTTTCACTTTACCAACCCATCCATGTACAAACTATTCACGTCACTGTAGCATAATATAATATTAGACCAACAAAAAAGAAAACTTTTCTGAATCACCCAAGCAGTAAATCTTCATCTTATTATTTAAAATATTTCTATAAACTTATATCCAAAAAATAAAAAAGGCTAAAATATTTTTGGACATTTTTTCTAGTTAATAAATTTTCATTATAATTTTCTTATCACAAAAAATTTAATCAAAATACTAAAGAAATGGTGAACAAGACAGGCAACAACTCTATATACATGATGTACAATGGATAAGTAATAGTTAACAAAAATATTTGGAATAGACCTATACCCATATCTTTATACAAACGAAAAATCGTAGAAAAATGGAAATTGATAAAAGGAAAATTATTTATTTGCAAGTAAGGAAATGTGGGTTGAACAATTTAAAAGTATTATGTACCACAAAAAATGTAAATTGATTTATTTTATTTATTGAACATATTATGGAAGGTAAAAAAGACAACTTATATTCTCTCTCTGGCCTCAACACCACAAGAGGGTCCATCCACGTAACGCAACGTAAACGTGACCCAGCCATCAATTTCAGTTAGATTTTACAAAACCGATAACAATACATTTTCCCAAGAGACGTTCTGTTCTAATCCTATATTGCTTTATATAATTTTTGATTGGTTTTGGTTTCGTAAAATTTGGATTCAGCCTGTGCCACATTACCAACAGCTGTGATTGATTCTGATTATTTCGAACGCAAACATGATTGTAGTATACTATGATATTCGGGTACATATTCGTATTTTGTGAGAGCAGAATTAAATGAACTAGCATCCCCACACGATGCTATCAAACTTTGTTTCAATTTTAGTCATGCTGTAATATCCAACAAAACATGAATTTAGTATTAGTACCTCACACCTGATATAAAAACCTGCTTATTCTGAGTCAATAGTAATGGGGATCTAAATGACAACAACAAACTGTATTAATCAACACCTACATCCTATACGATGTATAAATCAGAGCTTTACATTTCGACTTAGGCATTTTCTGATACAGCATTAGCATCCAGTATTGGAAAATCCTAAAACGTACAGCATCTAGAAATCTGTAGAAACATTAAGAGGCGGATTTTGCAAATAAAGAAAAAACGCCAAAACATGAATTGAAAAATCGTTGACATAAAAAGATGTCCGGGTGGAAAATACCCCAAAGTAGCCATAAGCACATCAATAATGTTCTTGAGCCCGGAGGAGAAGTGTTTTCTAGGATGTCCCGATTGGAGTAACCCTGGATTTAATTTCCTAGGATTATCCCCAAAAATTTTGGAAAATTTCGAAATGTTGAGTACACGAGTATTTTGCAATTTTGGTCGAGTTACCCGGAACTCAGTTTAGGAGTGCATATGTTGTGACCAACACCCAACTTTCTTTTACCACGAATGTATACATAGATCTTGAATAGACTACAGTTGATTTCTACAGCGAAAAATCAAATTTACTGGATTTTTGGTAAAAACTGCCTTGTATAGTCAAAAATCATTATTTCTGCTATGGAAAAAACTTAAGTATGAAGTCCAATACGACTAAATGAAAAGATGCCGAATTTTCGTGAAATAAAATTTATTTTTATCAAAACTCGTCATTTCCGGTAAAATTTAAAAGCTCATCTGAATAAATTGTGTTTGAAATTTAATTTAAAATTTTTTGATTTTAATTATTTTTAATCGTTTTGTTTCGTAAAAGCTACTACTTTCGGTAAGCCGATTTCGGCCAAATATCACTGGGACCTCCCAGTGGTAAGCAAGCCTCCTACCCAAGCAAAAAGCTTAAGTATGAAGTTGCATGTACAGAAGCCGAATTTTTGGTGAAAAACAGTTTTATTGACAAAGAACGTCATTTCCGCTTAAATTTTGTAAAATTAATGTGCAAGTTCAAAGTTGTTTCTCACATAAATGATATACCTTTAAAAAAATTTGCAAAAAACTATAAAAGCTCCTATGGAAGCTGCCACTTCCAGTCGACCGATTTCGGCCAAAATCACTGGGATCTACCAATTTATGGAAAAACCTTAAGTATATATAAAGTTTCACTCCGATCAGTTGATCCGTCTGTATAGGCCACAAATTTTTAGACTGTACAGATCACTTTTAAAAAACACTTTTGTTACTTCAGCTTTATAGTGAATGGTAAATCTGCAAAAATATCAAGGCCGAAAATTTTCACGATAACTATACTTTACTTTACTACGTAAAAAAAAGTAAAATGCATTTAGAAGAAGAGTGGCATTGAACTCTCGCCAAGTCAAGGCCCGTCAATAATTTTATCACATTGTCCATCTCAGAGACTTTTCCTCAATATCAAGCTGCCACTCTCAGGTGGTGTTGGCGTCTTCACGCACACTGAAGACAAAGTTCAAAACGAGCAGACAGAAGGTTTTAATCAGGAAATTTCAACCAAAGAAAAGAGGCCATCAGATTGTCTTTCCCCTCCTGATAATGTTGATTCCTACCAAAAGACGGAAAAGAAAATAACATGCTCGATGAAGTACAGAATAATCGAAAAGCGATTGTATCTTCACTATGTGTAAGCACGACACATCCACGCTGGGTAAAGTAAGGATGGTGGCACCCTTTACATTAATTAAAAACACTGAAGAGATTTTTAATAAAGAAGTAGATAACGAGTGGCAGATAGTAATGAGGAAACCATATCGAGCAAGACCGTCGAGGCCGGCTCTGCACTACAAGTTCAACTTGATCAAAAACATAAGTCCATCTTCCTGTAGATTTTGAAAATAATACCAGATCCTGGCACTTGCAGAGGTCAGTAAGCGATAATACCAACCTCAATTCGAGGAACTACCTAGTTCGAAAAATAGCTTATGTTTGCAGAATCCGTATAGATGGTTAAGACCTATACGGATTTCTCCTATAATTATTCAAGAAGTAAAAAGCCCAGTGAAATACTGAAAATCTAGTCAAAGGTCGACCTCATGAAATGCTGAAAATCTAGTCAAAGGTCGACCTCATGAAAAAGCGATGATGACCTATTAAACCTTTGCTTCAAGTGCCACAAAGTCTCGCCATAAGGCAGAAGATTTTAGAAGTAACCTCAAGTGGATGCTGCTGTAAGAGAAATTAGGAGGATGGGGGAAACAACATTACTGGACGGGATAAATGCCCATCATAAAAGCAGGCCGTACCAAACAACCGCAGAATAAGCTATTTCAATTAAATTTAAATCAATGCGAAGCCGTCTAGAGACCTATCACAGAATATACATGAATTGAATCTAGTCGTCGCCATATTAAATAAATAGTATAGGAACTTGAATGGCGGAGTATGGAGTAGTGCCTATAGCGGCAAGGCTGCTATCTATTATTGCGGTGATTTAGCCATTCAAAAAATCTCGCAAAGTTTCGTCGGGTATTTTCGAGCAAAAGTCAATTGAATCCTGAACTACATTTGTTATGCCCTCCAAACGAGCAAATTGAGCAATTCTTCCATTTCTTGGGTTACATAGTTTTCAATGAGAGTGATCTTAGCCCCACAGTAATTTCCGAATATTTCAAGAAGTGTGGTCTACTGAGTAAGATAGCACTCAAACAAATAGAAGAGGTCAAGATATACTAGAAGTCTTCCTGGATTCTGGATGTAGTTCTGCGTAATCGACCACCAAACGCGGGATGAATGACAAAACAGTTTGACGAGTCCATTAACAGGTTCATGCTTCAGAACGCTAATCTGGTGAGCACCGCCAGCACTAAGGCATCCCAGCTAATAGACCGCGTCGCCAAAGCATGTAATCTTAGAATGCCTAACACAATTTTAACGCTCGACATCTGCCAGACAACTGGTGGAATGAGCAAATTCTATCGTTGAGGTGGAAGTGAAGACACTATTCCCAACGCACGTGATGCATTAAAGATGGTCGTTAGACAAACCAAGCGATGATGCTAAATTGTTGCCGCGACAGACCTGTATACATCCAAGCACCATCGAAGCGAAAAAAGTACCACCATTCACGATGAATGAACTAACAGGCATTTTTAAGTTATTTGCTAATTACCAAGCTCCGGAATCGAACTACCTAATATCAGCTTAAACGAGAAAGCCCAAGAGTTTTTGGAGGCGTATAACTCTTGTCTAAGAGAAGGTACATTCCTAGATATTTGGAAAATGTAGAGGCCTATATTACATTGCATCCCATGGGTAAAACACAATCAGCAGACCTCATTTCATAGGATTTGCCTGTTGGTTAGAGCAGGAAAATTTCTCGAAAGGTTACGCTCCGACCGGCTAGAAGAAGGGATCGAACGATCTGGAGGTCTCTCACTCCTCACCAATGTTTTCTGAAAGCGTGCTCAACACCTGGTGCTATTCAGGTGAAAAAGAGGCCCCGTAAAGACATTGTTAAGTTCGTTATTAAAAATGTATTTAATATAACAAAATGGAAACAGGTTATGAGAGACCTTGATACCAGGAACGTGCCTTGTGTATTTTGCAGTACCATAAAGAAAAAGGGTGCAAGGAGAAGAGTTGCTTGTGGGGTACATCATAACTCTGTACTAAGTGCAACTCGTTGAAATATTATGTCCGACAACGTTCTCATATTCCAAGTCCCCCCGAGGAGATGACGATAGCTGGCTTTGTAAATGATTCTTCAGTAGGAGAGCATTTGCAAAGATTCTGTGGATATAATTCAATAATGGCTTCAATTACTAAAATGGAGTAGAAATCAATGACAAAATTAACAAGGCTCAATGGAACGACGAAGTTGTCCGAAAATGGCCGAGAAGAATCAATGAACTTGGCGATTTATTCCAGAAACAGCCCTCTGGATAAACCACATGCATGGAAATGTACCGCTTATCTTACACAAATATTGCGTCGATTACTATTTTTTTAACGGTCGTCCTGATGAACAAGGATGTAGTTAAATTATTATTAGTGAAGAATCTCACACTATTGTAGTAGGGGCCCGTATTATCCACCCAGCGTCCATGTTGGATTTTTATACATTCTCAATCAAAAGTGTTATCCAAATTCAGCATAATTCGGGTGAATAGTTCGGGTTTTTCATATTCATAGATATTTTCCTAAACCAGGACATCGATTTCTCGATTTACAATTACGAGTATGTACCATTAAAATATGGACACATATAGAAATAGAAACAAAAATAGCTCGTCAGCTCCTTAGCTCGACATCGGCTATATATGGTATATCCAAGTCAACAACAAAAAATCGTGTCTGATAAATTGTGAAACAGAAAAGTAACTTATTGCACCAGGCTTGATTCTCTAGCCAAATTGGCGTCTCCAAATAATGGTAGCGATAGATAAGCATATTTATGTGAATACACTTAACCGGAAATGAAGAACACAAGCTGGAGCGAACATGATCACCTGTATCTATTTCAAATTAGAATTCGTAAACAACTTCAGATAACCCTATAGTTAGAACAATCGCTACCAATTATTTAGTATTTGAAAATAACTTCTTATCTAAATAAGCAACTAAACACTCGCTTTAAACTGATTAGCTTCATGGGAAATAGGCTCAGATTATTATAGCACTCCCGGCACGCCAGTATGGCCCGCAGCAGTAGTATACCCTTTATAGTAGCCCTGGGAACAGGCTAGGATTCAATGGAAATCGCACATTAATCCGAAAATAACCTGATTATGTAACCCCAAATGAGGCGGTTAAACCCCTTAATGAGATGTAATGCCAGGAAAATAAATAAGAATTTTCTAGCCCGCAAATTCCTAGTTAGATTAGGTCACTGTGGCTTTCTAAAGGACTGGAATAGATGCTATTTGAATATACCTACATAACTGAGAGTCAATTTTCTTAAACAAAAAGCAAAGCGACGGAAATTTCCTATACCTTCAGAAAATTCTGGATTAATAAAAATTCTAAAAAATAACTCTCAGCTTGTCGGAATTTATAAATCCCTGAAGTCGGGGCGCTTCAAGCCTCTAGAATACGAGGACACCTGTGAACCCATTTCCTTGTTCCTTTTATTAAGATAAATAACTATTATGGTACAGTTTTTTCCTTTTTAAAGTGGTTATACTGGCAGATACTACATAATTGGGTATTACATAACCGTTCACAAAAATTTAAGAACATTTGGACAAACGACGACAATCAACAGTGCATGGCCATATAATATAATAGACGGAAAAACTAGGCAGACTGAGCTAAACCGGTCGGTAATCTAACCGCTTACGGAGCTGATACGTTTACTTGTCTTAGTTTTATTGATATGCTTTTAATGCTTCTACAACAGTCCGGTATATGACCCGAATAGTCCCTAGTAATTGTCTCTCAACGTGTCATACAGAGTTTTATCCAATTTCCAATATTAAGGCTTTCTCGGGGAATATATATACCCCTTGTGAAGCAAATAGCGGACTTTAATCGATGAATTATGATTAATTAGGGACTCCATGGCGAAGCAAATATAAAAGTCAAAACTTGTTTGTTACCTGCGCTTTGCCCTTTAATATTTCAGTCTTATATATCATTAAGAAGAACAGGTCTAGTCCATAAAGTATCTATCCGTTTACTACACATTATACTTGTTTAGGTCTAACTGCGTCACTGTGAGGCTCGTCAGTTTGATAGAAGCAATTATGAATTAAAATTAATTTGGTTTAGAGGTCTGTTAAGTTATTGTTTCGTTATTTTACAATTTCGAATTTCTGAGAAACCATATTGTCTTAATTTCATTAAGAAGCCATTAAACATTTCATTAGTCAATGTTCGAAAGTCAAACACTTACACAAGACAAATTCAATGATACGACTAATATAATTCCATCCAATCTGGCTGACTTGACTTATTATGTGTATGTGATTAATCAAAAGGTTTTTTGATCGTTTATTACAATTAATACAATAAAACAGTTAAATCTTTAATTTAAAGCTTTACTTTGTATAAAAGTCATTGGCACCAATCCGACTTCTTTTCCGTTGTAACAATATACGTAATTCGGACATGCTAAATATTTATGCAGGATTTCTAAGCAAAAAACTTTTGATTTTATTTGTCAAATAGAATCGTAAGAAAGAATGGCAACCTTCATCTTTTATTGTTAAAAGAATGGGCAGATAAAAGTGAATTTTTTATGACATGTCTTTCATTCTAAAAATAATTATTTTTGTGTATAGTTTTAAGCAAAGCCGGTTTCAATCAAAATTTCTTATTGAGATTAAAGAATATACTTTATACGAGTACATCCTACGTTATACGATGAACGATAAATAAATAATCGTTTGGCTTTGAATTTTTAATAAGGCAAATCTAATTCTGTAATTTGTACGAATTTTTGTTTATAATTCTGTGGAATAGGTTGGTTTTGTACAGTTGTCTAGCTCTAGAACCCTGTAGAATTCTTACTTTTGAATTATAGCGACGTTACGCTAAGATAACGATGATTAACAGTAATTAATCATTCAAAGGTGTTTCTGACCCGGATCTGACTATAGTTTACTTATGGTAACTGGATATGTTCTCTGATATAAGCTACTTAATCTTCAACTAGTGGACTCGTCCCGCAAGTTTTCATTGGCGATGGAATGATCAACGCAACAGATTTTTGCCGTTCCTAACCGCTTGTATACCGAGCCATTTCTGGTTATATTTAAATAGTTTTACCATTTTATCAATAATGTATGAGATTTGCAGAAATTGTATGGCTAACAAAATTCTGTGAAGACCCACGATAACATTATTTGGCAAAGCGACTATTGGTAGAACACAGCACATTAGCTAATTGAATTTATGTTTCTCAAAAATACAGATCACCAACCAAATGGCATAGTGGTTAAAGGTTTGGCGTTCTGATCGAGAGGTACCGGATTCGAATCCCGATAGGGGCAGGATGCAACGGGGAATTTTCATCAACAAATTACGATTTGTGATGAAAAGGAACACATATATGACCCCCTGTCAAAGTGCAAAACTCATGGGCCGACCCATCTTCCATGCCAATATAGGCTGGCAAGGAGCTATGCAATGTGCAGATGGTAATAAAATCGGTCCTATATCCGTACGTTCTCGAATTGGCCAATACAAGCGTAAAGGTAAGAACGTAAATAAGCAAACCGCGAAAGAGTTGGGAGAGCATTGGCCCCAGAACAGATAGCAGGGAAAAGAAGAGGCCTATAATTAGAAAAATAGAGATCAACAACAATTTAATGAAAAACAATGCCCAGGAAACGACAATTCGAAACGATAATTCACCGAATACCTCAATACTCAACTAAAAAACAATTAATCGAAAACATCAATTCACCGAACATCACAATTGACGAACAAACAATTCTTCTAAAACGACAATTCAACGAAAGCTTATCAAATAAATAGTTACTCAGAATTCGCATTTTGTATGATATTTCTGTTGAACGGTTTTGATAAAAATTTAAGAAACATCCGATCGAGTGCCATTCTGGAAAATTTGTTTAGGTGATTCCCTGTTTGTGCACAGGCTCTGCTGTTTTCTCGGTCAATGTTTTTTTAACTTTATTTTCGTGGTAAAAGTAGTTTTGTATGACGAAAAATGAATTCGAATATGAGTTGCGGATAGTTCTGAAAAACATCTAATTTGAATGAAACTAAACCATTTCTCAATATGATGAAATTGTGTACGAAGGTTGGAAATGGCCTTCTAAAATGATTTATAGAAGAAGTTCTGGAATGTGTCCAACTGAGTCGGATATGTAAAATAGAAAATGAAATTTAAAAAAAAACAAAATATTATTATTATTTTTGGAAGAAGTTCTATGTCTTAATCTATCATGATGGAATTGGCACAATCGCTCGCTTAAGCAGATAAAACCTGAAACGATATACAGAATGAGGATAACCAAGAGGATAATATTTCTCAGTTGACCATATTAAAAAATCACTTTAAAATTCCACATCTATTCAAGTTACCGTATCCAAGAACTTCTTCTAAAATGATTAAAATTGTATTCCCGTTTTAGAATCCGAGAAAAAAAACTGCACATACAAGGGGCAGACCCTAAACGAATTTTCAACAAATTAGGATTACTGCTCTCTTGTTCTTTTCAAAATCAATAATCGTTCAATAATTTTCGGTCAACTGCCGTTTTCAGTGAATTGTTCTGTAATTGAGTCAATTAGAAGACTAAGACTTAGACTAAGATAAAAATTGTATTTGAGAATTGATAATATGAAATAGCAACATAAACGGAAACTTATTCAACGGAAACATACACATTCAACTAGTCATCAAAGCAGTGAGACTTTTCTTTATAGGACATATAATGTTTGTGTGCACATGCAGTCGACGGCTGGACTCCCACATCACTCTTATCCTTTCGCATGTTAATCTGAGGAAGCAAACTATGCGCCCAACGGCCTTTGATCGACTTCATCTGATTTAAATCTCGGTCATAGTTACCTGTCGAAAAGCTTATTTGCCATAACATTCATAACTGCCACGTTTTGCGTAGATTCTATCACTCACCCTGCATCATCTGAAACAACAACAATTCGGAATCAAACTTCGTTTGATATGTGGTGGACATCTGTGTACTGGAAGTGGCAGCTTCCGTATAGGAGCTTTTACAATATTTGCAATAAAGATTAAATTTACAACAAGGGTTAACCTACTACACTGATAACTCCGATGCGAGAACAACGAACTTACTATTTTGCACGTCATATCTGGGCAGGTGGGAAACTTGAAATATTTAACTTCTTTTTACATTTTTCATTACCAGTTTAAACATTTCCATTTGCCCAACTTAAGAGCGGGTTTGAGCTCCTAGCGAATTGAAAGCTAGTACCTCCGTATTGGTATAAAGTATAGGTTTTGCACTTCAAATTCACAATTTTACAAATGATATTAAATTTAGTTCATTCACATTTTTTTACAGGTCAGCCGCAATTTTTTATTCTTCATTGTCAATTTTTTCTAAATTAACTACAATTTTGCAAAGCAAATTCGGGTTTTTCAAAGTAACTTCAATTAAATGTGGAATAAATTCAAATATTTTTAAAACAAATGCAAGTTTTAATATTTCAAGTTCGTAAATTTTTACAATTCAAAATTAGCTTTTTGCAAAACAAACTCAGTGTTCCCAATTCTTAACCGATTATGATGGGATTGGGTATGTTGGATGGAAATGGAATTCTTAAATAATTTGTCAAAGAAGTTATGGAATAGGGGCACTTGTGGCATTATTCTGGTAATTCCCCGGGAATAGGGAACTGGGGAAAGAATTTATATGTAATTTATGTTCAAATATTTTTTTTCCGGGCTACTGAGGAAAAAGTTTGATGTAAATATTTATAAAATGGTAAACATTTTTCCATACCTAAATTGACAGGGATAATTATTCCCGAATTAATTTTTATTTGAAAAAAATTAACACTAATTTTTTACCTCAGTATGCCAGAAAAAAAAATTTTAAATAAAAATTACATATAAATTCTTTCCCCAGTTCCCTATTCCCGGGGAATTACCAGAACAGCGCCACTAGGATGGAACTCGGTAATTTCTTAAACGATTATGATGGGATTTTATATGTTGGATGGAAATTGGATCCTCAAAAGATTTTTAGAAGAAGTTCTGGAATATGGCTCCTGGAACGGAATTCGACCATTTCTTAACTAATATTGATGAGATTTTGTATGTTGGATGAAAAGGAATTCTTAAATGATTTTTGGAAAAGTTCTGGAATATGGCAACCTGGGACGAAATTCGATAATTTCTTAACCGATTATGCTGAAATTGGATATGATGAATGGAAATGAAAATATTAAATAATTTTTGGAACAAGTTCTCTAATATAGCCACCTGGGACGGAACTCGGTAATTTAAACTAGGACGGAACCCGGTAATAAGCAGGCATCTTTCTAGAAAAATCACGTTATGAACCATCTAAAGGGTTCGGATAGATTTATAGTATTCTTATCAACAACACCTCGAATACCGTTCACGGAAACATGGAATATGATGTCTTCTAGGACCTTAAGATCTCCAAAATCTTTCGAACCAAGCTGAAATTTACATTTTTGAGGTAATTACAATACAAGAGCATAAATGGTCTGGGAGTTAATTCCATAAAACAACCAATAATTATACTCTCCACTACAGCAATAATCAGAAAAGAGGAAAACTAGTTTAACAGTTTGACATTTTATAATCCCATATTTATTCAACGTATTAAATTCCATCATTTTCCGTTAAGTAATAGCCGTGTCGAGTTTTAGGTGGCCATATTAAAGAACTTCTTCTAGAAATCATTAATGAATCCAATTTTCATTAAACAAACCCAATCCCATCGTAATCGGTTAAAAACTGCCTGAGTTCCGTCCAAGGTGGCCATACATATTTTAAAACTTCTTCCATAAATCATTTAAGAATCCCACTTTCATCCAACAAACCGAATTACATTATAATCGGTTAAAGAATGGCAGAGTTCGAGGTGGCCTTTTCAAAAACTTCTTCCAATAACATTTTAGAATCCCATTTCAGTCCATCATATCCAAACCTAACCATCCTAATCGATTAAGAAATGATCGAAATCTGTCCTAGGTAGCCATATTCCAGAACTTCTTCTAAAAGTTAAGTCAATTTAAGTCACTTTGAAAAAACACGAATTTGCTTTGCAAAAATTTGTGGTTGATTTAGAAAAAATTGACAATGAAGTATAAAAAATTGTGGCTGACTTGTAAAAAGTTGTGAATGAACTAAAAAAATTGAATATCATTTGAAAAATTGTGAATTTAAAGTGCAAAAACTATATTTCCGACGAAAAATTCCAATATTCCAGTATTATTTATACGATGGCTATATACGACTTTATTGGGCATTGCTGTATCACCGACGTTTGCAATGACATTAAAAATTGTGATACCTCTGAGCCTCTTCCAAAATGGGCAACAACAAATGGAAACAAATTCTGTTAAAAGAGTGAGAATATAGTGTGTGAATAAATCAACAATGTATGTATTGTGTTGGTTAGCCTTTTTTCGAATCGAGTAAAACCTATAATGATCCAATTTGCTGTATAATATTATGAAGTCACACCTCAATTTGCTAATCAATTTCTTGTGATTAGATTTGAATGTAGATTACAATACGTCAATATTCAAATACAAGTTCTATGTTAATATACGCATTTAGTTCATGGGCGAATTTTGGATCATTTTATGTATTTGCAGTTACATTGTACACATCTGATTATATATTTAAAGTGAGCGCGGTATTACGCCTACACGGCACCATCTTACAAAATACGAAAGGCAACTGTCTGTTTCGGTCTAATTAAATTAACAGAATTTTTTTTTTAAATTTTGTTTATTTACTTTTTTAATAAAGTTTGATCTATTTAGTGTTTTAGTATTTTTTTATTGCTGTACTACTATATAGTATTTATAGTACTAACCATACTAGCATAACCTTCATTTGTAATAAATTGTAATTTATATGAAATATACCAGCAAATTGTCGGAAATTGAATATATCATATGTACTCATCCAACATACGTATTTTATGTAGGGAAATCTGTCGGCCATTGTTATCGTGCAGTCCAGATGATGTTAATTTTATTTTGGTGTCATGATAATCAGTCAACTGTACAATTATATACTACACACGATTTATGTAATACTTTGGTAATTAATTGCATTTCTGCTGTTCATATGTGACACCCAATTAAGTAACTGACACTAAAATCATAACTTCAAAAATTCCGCCTAAACCAATAATAATAGTAATAATAAGTAAGTAGTATCTCAAACCCAATCAAAACATGTAACACAAACAAAACGAAATGGGTTAAGGTTTCTCTGTGGCCCATCAGTCACATTCTAAAATTAATTTTTATATTTCACATTATACGTTAATAAATTAGAATGTGATCAACGACACTAAACCATCAGTATATTGGGATCTGCTTGAACTGTGTTTTGTGTTTTTTGTATGTTTTCGGCTCGACCCTTCTTTGTGTATGCTTGTATGCCTATATAACCTAGTCGACATACACAAGAGACGAATTGTACAATAAAGATCAATTTGAAGATCACACAAAACAAAGACGAATATTGTTATTCTAATAAGTTAAATGAGATGAGGGCGATATGATGACTTTAGAAAAAATAAAAAATTTTAAATTTTGTTTTCATAAAAAATAAATAAAAAAAATATTTTTCAATATTTATTTATTTAATTTTAGAAATAAAAAATTTAATTTTAGAATTTGAAAAAAAGAAATTGATTAATGATTATTTTTAGATTTATCTTGTGCATACACACAACATACGACATAATATATGCTGCTTATATGAATTACAAAATTTCGTATTTATTTATTTTGTTTATTTAATTAACGTTTTATTATACGCTTTATTTATTTCATTTAACATTTTTGAATGAGACCAAACCAAATAAACAACAAAAAAAAAGTTAATTAGGATTAATTGTATTGTAATTAATTATTATTATTTTATAGTTCGATTATTTTAGTTTAGATTAATTGTAATTAAGAAGAACAAAATCCCTTTTGATTTATTATGAACACAGCATATATTCGAAGCGAAAATGTTGAGTGATTTATTGTAATACAATCAAATTGATTGAAAGGGTTAAGCGGTATTGGCCAATTTTGATAAGTATGGACGAAATGAAAACGATGCTAGAGCCGCCTCGAATAAATTGCTTTAGCATTTTACGACTTTCATGAGAGCTTGGAATTTGTTGTTCTCTTGATGTTGGACACAATTTATTAACAGAACCTTCTAAGGTTAACCAGTTCTAGGATAAATATTTATTTAATCACAGTTTGCCCTATTATAAGGTCTTACCGAACATTGGTTTATTTTGATGATTCCATTTAAGTGACTTTCATTCTGTGTTTTACATTCTATAGCCAACAGAAAGTTTACACATGAAAAAAACGTTAGTTATGATTAGAACCAAGTTTAAAACAGCGTAGTCTGTCCTAATACCAACAGAGTGTGGTTTTTAGCGGCAAATGCACTAGACCAAATTTCAGTCTAGTTCACAGGTTACAATTTATTTGGCAGCCAGTTGTATGACTCGTGTTTCGTGTTTCTCAATTAAATGGAAAAAGAGCAATATCGATCCATAATTCGCTTTTTATTTTTGAAAGAAAAAACACACGAAGAAATAAAAGCAAAGCTGGATACTGTCTATGGGGCCCCTTCTGTTTTTGATGATGAGCGGCCAGGAGAAGAAATCGTTGAAAAAATCCACGACATGATTCTCGCTGATCGCCGAACTAAAGTGCGCGAAATAGCAGAGGACGTAGGCGTATTGTACGGAACGGCAATTAATATTTTAAATCATAAGTGTGAGAAAGATGCCGGCCTAACGGGTGTCGCAATTCCAAGCGCTCATTCATCCGGAATGGCCACGGCCAAATAGCATGAACTGCGCTACGAATTACTGTCGCACCCACCGTACTCGCCCGACCCGGCTCCGTGCGGTTTCTTTCTGCTTCCCAACATGTAACCATGGCTTGGAGGAAAATAATTCAGCTCACATGAGGAGGTTATCGCCGAGACAGAAGCGTATTTTGAGTATTTTTTGGAGGCGTTAAAGAAATGGCGGAAACGTTGGGAAAAGTGTATCGACCTAAAAGGAGATTACATTGAAAAATAAAAAAATAAAAATTTAAAACACTTGCGGCTTCAATCATAATACGGGTACTTATTGATCGACCTTCGTATGTACGAGTATATACAAGTATGGTATTTAATCGAATTGAACATAATTTACGAATTTTATAAAACACTTTCCTGGGTCTGGGGTTAAATGGCCGATTCTGACGAAACAAAATATCGAAAGATATAATGTGGAAAATTCGATGTGAATTTCGAAACAAAAATCAAAAAATCGATTGCGTCGAATTTATGATCGAATTGCGACTAAGGCCATTAGTAAATCAGTTAAAATAATTGTCAAGAACGGAAATTTGAACGGTAAAGTTCAATTTTTTGATCAATTTATTCACGTTCTAGTGAAGAAATAAAAAATAATTTTAGTTTCCCGCCATAAATTTTTAACAACTTTTTAACCTAATTCACTAACGACAGTAAGTCGCTATATTTTAAAAGTTATTTTTATTCGATGTTTACTAGAGAGGATGGAAGCTGCCGCCCCCAAACCCCGCGTTTTTAATTTTCACAATTTTGAGAAATATCAATGTAACTATTTAAATATTTAAATAAAAAATTAACGTCTTATGCGTAAAAGTTTAGTTATCTTGATCCTATCTTCTTTTCTAATCCACATATTTTGCGCAAGGATGACCGAAAATTGTAAAATATTCCTTTACTAAAAAACCTCCCCAAAGCCGCTTAGCATTGGATTATTTTGTGCAAGTACTCCAGAAAATTGATTCAAACAATTCACGAATTGCTTTAAATCCGATTAAATATTGACGTTCGATGTTTTATTCTGCGATCATTCTTTACGACCAAAAAGTTTTAGATTATTTTATTTTCGAACAATAACTTTTCGACATTTTTAGTGAATTACAAAAAACAGCAAAAAAATCTCACCATTTGTGGTGGTCCTTGCCCAAATAATACTAATGCTTAGCAGAATTAAGGAATTCGTTATTTCAGTATAGGAACAGAAATGAAGATTAGTTAAGGATAATAAAATCATTTAGCGCATAAGACGCCATTTTATTCAAATGTTAAAACAATTGCATTCCTATTATTTCTAAAAAAAATTGAAAACTGGAAAATTAAAACGTCTAAGGATGGCAGCAACCGTTCCCTAAGACTTTAAGTTATACAATGATGGATTAAATAGCAAGCTCCTAAAATATTACAATACAACTACATGCATTCTTCATACATTTTATTCGTAATTTTATCGACATTTTCGTTTTGGGTTTTTGCAAACGACTAGAGCACTAAATAGAAAAATCTCAAAAAGCAATGCCCACAGGGTGGGCCATGCGTCATTGAACATTGTAGTTTTGATATAATTTTTTTATTTTGTATTTTTATTTTTATTTTTCAGTATTAGAAACAACGTTTGGGAGATTCAGTAGCCATGTATACGATTGAGGAACGAGCAAACAGTGCTGAGTTTTATTGTCAAAGTATTGTCTAGTCAAAATTCAATAATTGAAACTCAAAGGAAATTTCGAAATTTTTTTAACACCAGAAATGCACCATTACGAAATCAAGTACGCAATCTAGTCGCTCGTTTTCAGTCATCGGGATCTGTTATTCACTTATCTCGGAGTGGAAGACCGCTTGAAACACGAACCCATGACAATATCGAACGAGTTCGAGAGAGTGTAAATGAGAACCCTGAAACATCGACTCGTAAACGTTCCACTCACCTTCAAATGTCGAGATTCACCGCGTAGAATAATGAAAAAAATTTACTGCTATTTCCATACGAGATACAAAAGGTACATGAAATTTTGCCGCAAGACGACAAAGAAAACTGAGTGATTCAACAGCGTCTGTTGCATCCACTTAAGAGTCACAGTTTGGTGCGGAATATCAGCAGACAAGATCTATGGCCCGTACTTCTTCCTCGTAGCCCGTACTGTAAATGGTGAGCGTTACAGGGCTATGTTAGAAAATTTCTTGTTTCCTGAACTTGATAATACTCAAGAAATGTGATTTCAACAAGACGGGGCTACGTCGAATACTACAAGGGAAACAATGAATTTGCTGTGAACGATTTTTGGTAACCGTATCGCTTCACGATTTGGAGATGTTAATTGGCCATTACGATCACCCGACTTAACACCACCAGATTTCTTTTTGTAGGGATTTTTGAAAGATCGTCTATACGCAAATAAACCGCAAGGACTGCAACAAATACAAGACAACATAGTAAATGAAATTATTGCGATTGATCAACCAGTTTTAGCTTCAGTTATGGACAAGCAAAGAGCAGCAGCTTGCGAATAGGCTAATGGCAGGCATCTAACAGATATTATTTTTAAAATTTATTTTTTTCTGAAACTCTTCATGAATAAAACAATCTTTTGTAATCAAAATTATTCATTTTCAATAAAAAAATAAAAAAATTATATCAAAAATACAATGTTCAGTAACTCATGGCACACCCTGTATATCATCGCGAGCAAATTATTAAGCAGACACAGTAGGAAAATCGACAGTTGGTCATTTTAAAGACAACAGTTGTGCAGTTCAAGTTCAACAGCTTGCAGTAAAAGATCAAAGATAAAGATAAGTAATTAAAGTGAAATTGTACAAAAGTGTAGTACAGCAACGATGATTAACATTTGGTGTCAGAAGCAAATACTAGCTGTAATGACACCTGAAATAGAAGCGGACCCGTATATGACATAAAGAAATCAAGAGAGCTCTTGAGACACGAACTTTCAGTCGAAGGAGATTATAATAAGCAATTGAGATATGATTAAACGTACAGAATGCAAAGCAACGTGAAAAGACCAGCGAGACGTCGATCACAACAAAAGAAAGCATCGATAAAAGAAACACCGAATATACCAATTGAAGAATACATCAAATCCCTCAGTGCAAAACATTCGAATAAGAAAACCTAACCACTTCGATTTGGGAGCTGTGGTGAAAGATCTGGATCTTCAAATGAAATTAAGTTCTCCCAGCTAACCACTCTATTCCAGAAAACTAATAATAAACTCAGAAATACGAGCCAAACAAGGACTCAAATAGGTGTCGAATTAGACAAGCTAGTGTCTAATTGGAGGAGCAAGATAATAAATTTAATGCGCCAAATGAGAAATTGGATTGTTTTCGTGAAGGAAAAACTCGATCAAAAAGATCATCAAATAAAAGAACTGAGAACTGGAGAGTCAGTGGTAGTAAGTGGAAAGAGTAAGTTAAGTATTTGCGGCGAACGTGCAGAAGCAGAAAAGAGGCAAAAGGATGTAACAACCGAGATGAACAGTCCGAGAGGAGCTGTAAGTAAAATTAGAGAAGTTGATGCAAGCTCGATGAGCTATTCTCATACAACGATAGGAGAGTTTAACAGTTTTGAAATCTCCACCATTCCTCAGGGTGCAGTTTCAAGAGGCAGTGCTGCAAATATTTTGAAAACTGTACCCAAGACAAACGAAACGACCGAATCATGACAAAGATGAAGCTAGAAGAGCCGCTTAGAATTGATCTACTTCGAGCAAGGATGAGGAGAAATCGCAAAATTGTTGCTCATTTTAATTCCTTTACTAAAAAAGGGGAAGCTGCTAAGCATTGGATTATTTAGTGCATGACATAAAAATAATTTTAAAAAATCCATTTTAATTGTATTTATTTTTATTTCGCTGGTGCTACACTAGCGATTTAGTCGCCACAATGAGGTTATATATTTTCAGGTTATTTTCAGATCAGTGGTTGATAAGTTCTATGAATTCTAGTCAGGTCCCAGCGCTGCTGAAAGGGGCATATTCCTGTTAGTTGATGCATACCGGCATATCAGGGGGATGATTTCTTTCTAAAAATTCTATTATAATGTTCCAATGCGGCCATCCACACGAATACATGACATTTTATCATTCGGAATTTTCGTTTTCTTGTTTTCGCAATCGGTCATTAAATCCAGACCCTAATCCAGACAATTTAGGAGCAGAAAAACATATTCATTGGCATAGATTACCGTAAAGAATATTACTCGTAAAAATTATTTCGAACCCAAACATATCGAAAATAAAAATAACCTTTTTAAAATTTCGACAAAGAGACAAGTTTCCACAAAGAGATCATTTTTCGATCACAGAATTTCATGCGAGATTTGATTGATGATGAGATTTTTTTATGCTATACGAAGCGGAAATTTCCCACAAAAGGCAGCAATATCACAATTTATGTTATTTTATGAGCAACGAAAATGGTTTATTCATTTCGTTTCTCCAAGGAAAAAATCTAAAAAAAAATATTTCTTAAATAGACAATTTTGTTGATCTCTGAGGCTCTTCAAGAAACTCGGAATAAGGAAAGTTTGAATTTTAAAATGATCGGCCATTTCTTCGTAGATTTATATTGCAATTCTAAAATGTATTTTGACCGGAATTCTGAAATGTATCTATGCTAGGCGTTAGTCGCCCATTTGTACTAGTGATTCATATTTGGTACGTAGGATTAGACTTGGATTTTGGATTAGAAACTTGCAAATCTGCATGGGAAATTTAAGGAGATTTAACAATTAGAGTCCGCCTGATTGTTGTTGAGTGATTTGCGTAAAATGTTCCAGTGTTTGAGCTAATATTTCGAAAACTACCACAGATGATCAATGTCTTCGATTGTTTTGTAGTATTTTAGGTCATTTAAGTATATATAGTAAAAGCTTGGCCCATGACTGATAAGTGGTCGGAAACGTGGAAATCGACCATCGTGGTGGAAATCAAAATGCTCAAATGTCCAAGGTCAGCGGGAAAACTGCATTTACTGAATTATATGTAATAAATTCATTAAATTGAACTCCATTCAGCTTTTGATATACTTCCCGAATTGCTGGCACGGAGGTCCTCCGGTGCGGCTTGGGGTCAATTTTCTAATTGTTTTTTCCTCGAACGACTTTGATGAAAATTGCGAACGATTTCAAGAATGAGGAATCGATTATTATGAAGACTATTTATTGATAGGACGTTTTCGAATATCGGGAAAAAGTTGCGACAGATCCTAATTTCAAATAAAGTCGTTGATGGTGTCCTGGAGAGGGCAAGGATTCCTTTTTCTATTTTTTAACAACTCTCACGACTTTGATGAAAATTGGGATGAGAAATCGAACACCAGAAATCGATTGCAACGAATCTTGATTCGGGAAATTAGGGTGCTCTTTGCTGGGGTTTAGGCTATCCTTTAAAATTTTTTAATCAAACTTAAACGACTTTGATTAAAACTAAGACCGAGTTTTCGGTAGCAAGATTCCATGGGCCCTAATTTTGAAAAAAATCGTCTAGGAATTCAACAATTTAATTCAATTTTTCGAATGAATTTGATGAAAAATGCTGAAAAGGCGTTTTCGACTGCCAAGAATCAATTGCGATGCGCCCTGATTTCGGGAAAACCCGTTAATCCGGTGAGGCCCAAGTTCCATTTTCAGCTTAAACGAATTTAAATAAAAAATTATGAAAGCCGAAGTTTTGGAAGATCAGGAATCGATTGCGATGAGCGCTAAATTAACTTGAAAATAGACTTTGCGATTTCAATGGGCAATCTGTTTCAATAATCAAGTTGGATAATTTTCATTCAGACAGTACAAATAAAAGATCTTGATGAGTGATTAATTTTGAGAAATTTAATTTAGGGGATCCTTAAAAAAAATCTGCTCAAAAGTAATTGGTGAAGGGAAAGTTTCAAGAAAATTCGTTTATGAGGTCATCCGGGGAAACCCAGTACTTTTATTTTTTTCGGCTCAAACGATTTTGCTAAAATTCGGGGAGGAAAGGTTTTGAGAACATGGAGTGATTGCAATTGGCTCCAATTTCGGGATTGTCAAAGGGTTTATGGTGAGGGACATTGAATCCCGGTTTGAAATTTATATTGATGTTGCCAGCTATATTGCGTGATATTACGTTGTTTCGGGTGGTGTTACATCATGTTGCGATATGTTGCATTATGTTGCGGCATGTTGCATCATATTAAATTTAACCAAGCTGCGTCGAGTGAGTCCTAGGTCCCTTTTCCACATTTTTCATGAGGCCATCGAAACGGAAGGCTTAGATACCGCAACCTATGAACTACGAAAGGAATGACGATTCTAAAAAGTGACATATTTGAAACGATGTTTACGAAAATAACACAAATGTGTTTGTTTGGAGATATGCTAATTTGGGATCAGAAATAAAGAAGCAACTGATATTTGTCTCGACGTAGCATAATGTACAACAGTGCATATTCTGTACAAATAATGCCGCAAATAATATCCAATTTCACCAAATTTGGCCAAGTGACGATCCGTGGTCCAGGATCTCAATATAATAAAGAGGAAATAACATCATAAAATTTATCAAACCGATCATAAGGTGTTAACAAATCTAACAATCTTAATAGTGGTCAACGTCTTTTAACATGTTTATCTCACAAAGAAATTGCATTTGAATAAGCAGGACTTCAAAGACAAATAAAAATGATAATAAATTGTAACGCAAAGATGAGTTAATCTCGTTAATCTTAAAAATTGTAACTAATGAGTAAGTTGCTCTAACTATACAAACTACCGACCAGATGGCACAGTGGTTAAAACTTTGGCGTTTGGATCGGGAGGTTCCGGGTTCAAAACCCGATAGAGGCAGAATGCAAAAAGAAATTTTCATCAACAGATTATGATCTGTGATTAAAAGGAACACAACTACGACTCCCTATCGGCGTGCAAAACTCATGGGCCGACCCATCTTCCATGTCCAGAACTATAGGCTGGCATGGAGCTATGCAATGCGAAGATGGTAACTTAAATCGGTCCTATAGCCGCACGTCTTCGATTTGGCAGGAATTGTGTAAAGTAAGACGGAAAATCAACCGCGAAAGAGCAGGGAGGGCTTCGGCCTCAGAAAAGTATAAAAAAAACAATATACAAACTATTTTAGTAGACGGCGGACACTATTTTATATATTATGACAACTAAATAAGCTTTAAAGTCAACGCTTTAGAACACCAATAATTTTACAGATTATACAATTTCCATTTTGTATTGAAAGCTCTTGATCAGCTGCCCTAGATCTAACACTGTTGGAAAAGCAACGAAACTACCCGAAAAAACAAAATTTTGAAACATCAATCAGGCAATTTTCACCAACAGTTCAATATAATTTGGCGGTTACAACAATTAAAGATTTGGTCATATTCTTCTGACTCTGAAATTTAAAATATCGACCCGACCGTACAAAAACTGCCGTTATAATTAAGATTGTGATTGGAGAGAGCAACACGGATGAGCATTGTAATATTGCATACAATGTCGGACGACTGAACTTTAAAAAAAATTCCAAATAGAGGAACTGATGGATCTGAATGCTCTATGTTTATGAAAGCAAATCAAACGATTACATTATACGTCGATCACTGATCTTTAAAGCGTCAATTATTCGCTCTTTATTGCCATTTGATCACACAACGACAACCATCAATGATAAATTTCTATGTTATGTTTGGAGAATTATTTTAATTGAGTCAGCTAACAAGAAGATTTAAAAACAGTTTATAGGAAGTTGAGTTAAGTATTATCATTCGAAGTGGTTTAATCAAAACCACTTGCTAGTATAAGCAGCAGACTAATATTAAAATTTAAAATTATTAATTAGGAATAATTAAATCTTTTCGCAAAACAAAGTACCTTAATTGGATTAACCAATAGTTTAACCCACATATATTGAACAATAAACGATAAAATAAATACGATTACGTGTTACCCCTGGCAATCCCCTTCTCAAATCAAAATTCGAATTTTCAAATAAATATTATGATATACACACTTAAAATCAAACAATTTGATCAAAACATTGAAATTCAATCAAATTGATTCTATTTTAAATCTCCGATAATAAAGTAACACAATCTTTTTAAAAATATATAATTCATGTACATAACAAAAATAATGATTTATTTAAGAATAGCTTTTAATTTTTATTTGAAAAAAAAAATGTTCATCTATAAATAAATTAAAAGAATTTTTCTTATTTTTATTTATTTTCCTTTACGTTTTCAATTTCACTTTATTTTGGATAAAAATATAAGATTTTCTTAGCTGAAATGTTTACTATTTTTCTTATGTATCTTCCAACGCACACTACTACCGCACGAGTAAAATAACATTGAAAAAAAAAATCTATTTACTAAAAATAATTTTAAAAATGGCAATACAGTACGCGAAGTCAATATACCGAAGTTTCGATATTTTGCTGATGCTAGACTTCCAATCGTTAGGAAAGCGCTGTCTTGATTCGAACAAATTTAACCACTATACTATACGATCGGTATGTTTCCCGTACTGTACATATGCTTTATTACCGAACCAAAAATAATTAAAAAGAATTTGTATATGCGATAACTTCTAAGACATTTTTAGATTTTGACATTAATAATTGTGTAAATTTTATGTTTCAGTATTTGTGGTATATTAATATTGTTGTTATTAAATTACAGTAGAAGCATTTGTAGAAGCATGTAAAATTCTTATACACATATCGTTGATTTATCGACTAAGATGTTCTTTAACTACAAAGCGCAATTAATGAAAAAATGGTGTCGACTTTTCCTCAACAATACGCTTGGCAACCTAATAATCCATTAGTATTTAGTACATTGGTTCTGTAAATTTTTCAAAATACTTATGAACATAACCGATTTGATTTATCGGCGTGTTAATATTAATTGTTAACTGGTTATGTGTTTGAATGCTTTACATTTTTAACATTCCAAAATTTAGATAATTTAGATGCATTTTGTTATGTTTCGATGCAGGAACAGTATTATATTTATAGCCTGCTCTTAATATGGGTTAACTAACAACAAGGTGTTTTATTAGTTAAAAATAATTTATGTGTGAGGAATTAAACTTATAAAATACACCCATTAATAAATTTGGCAGGTTAATCAGGCGAGAACAAAACAATAAATTCCATAATGATTGACAAGCTGTCCATTGGCGTAAAACCACAAAGAAAATGTGTACGGATTATATAAATGTTTTTGTCGCAGAGCCAAAATTTGGATATACTGAAAACGAAAATAATTAAATTAAGCAATTTACTCACATACTTTATAAAACCGTTTGTGCATTCAGCTAAGTTATTCAAAAAATTATTGCAGATTTATTTTTGTTTCTAATTATCTAATTATTAGATTACAATTTTTAGCTTTAATGCTAACGGAACTGTATTCTCGAGCCCTATTGTATGTGGAAGCCCCCGTCAGCTTCCTAAATTTATTTTTAATCCTAATTTTCAATAATGTCACACAAAAAATTGATTTTAAATACTTAGTGCCTATAAAACTGATAAATTGGCTTTCAGTTCTCGCAATCTTTGGGCTGGACTTTATAAGCTAAAATATCTAAGTAGATGATAAAAATTGATGATCATTTTCAGGAGATGCACTTTCACGTAATTCAATCAAAGCAAATGTCCGTTCATTTAGAAAAATAAGGGATGAGGAGGAGTTCATTGGAAAAAAACCTGCTCAATTAATTTTACATAAAGATCCAACCATTACATTAAAAATGAAAAACATTTATGTCTCTGATCAAATTGTGTGGAGATGCGAAGGGCCTCCTCCTACACTTAACAATTTCTACTAAAAAAAATTCAATATTTTATTTTAAATGCGTACATCCAAGATCAATTTATATTTCCAAATCCAGCACAATATACTGAAAAATTGGAGGGTTTTAAAGACTTGCTCTCGCGGAAACATATACCAGGTGTGTAAATATGAAACCGGAAATTTTTAGTGAAAAATCCACGTTCGTCGTATGATAATGATTAAGAGTATGTTATTCGAAGTATTGCCCATTATTAGTTATACATTTTTCCCATCTTTCAGGCAATACCACACCAAAAAGCTGTTAGTTTTTTGAGGCAAACCAATTATTGAGCCATTTTCGTACAGTTTCATACGAAGTGAAGTGCTCCTCAGCTATGCTAATAAGTGATAATCACTTAGCAGTGCCCCATCGATGCTAATAAGTGATAATCGATAGGAGCCAAGTCTGACGAGTAAGCCGCATGTGAAAGTTATTTCCCAATTAAGTGCTTTCAAAGTTTCCATATGACCGGTTTTGCTTTATGTGATGGTGCATTATCATGAAGCACAATCACTTTGTGTTTCCTTTTATATTCTGATCATTTTCACGAAAAGCTCGAATCAAATTGGTCATTTGTTGTTAGTAGCGTTCAGTATTTACGGATTCGTAATAAATCACACTCTTCTGATCCCACAAAATACATTGTCTTCCGTCCGAAGCGATTTGGCCTTGCAGTCGATGTCGCTGGTTGTGCTGAATCAACCTAAGACATGTTGCGCTTTGGATTCTCAAAATAGATCCATTTTTCATCGCCAGTCACAATTCGATGGAGAAATGACTTTCTTTTGTATCTGGCGAGCAACATTTTGCGAGCGATTTTTCTAATTTTTTGTTGCCTTTCATTCAGTTTATGCGAAACCCATTTTCCCAGCTTTTGGATCTTTTCCATGGCTTTTAAACGTATAGAGACTAGTTCTCGTGACACATTCAATTGATCAAACTTTTTCGGTGGTCTTCGTTTCTCACGTCAAAATCACCACTTTTGAATTAATTAAACCACTCATAGCATTATGTTTTGCCAAGGAGCATGCTCATCGTAAGCGTTGACAAGCATTCGATGCGATTCCGCAGCAGTTTTCTTCAAATGATAACAAAAAGTCAATGATGTCCGCAAATCGTAATATGTAGGCACAAAACTCGACATTTTTTAAACGTAGAAACATGCGTTATTGTATGAAACTTGCATGGTTATGAATTGGATGTTGTTGGCAGATGTGAAAAGAAAACAATAGCGCCGATGACGTGGTTTGTCGAAATTACATTGACAGGTGGCGCCATTTATTGGTAAATTCCGGTTTCGTGTCAGCCTCGTTCGTGATTTTTCACTGAAAAGTGATCTTGATCGTTTATCCCAAATGTCTAACGTCGATTTTTTTATCTAAATTTCCAACTAACTAAACTGAAGGTGGTTTCATAACAATTACTTACATAAAGATGTCTCTAATTTTTTAAACCGAAATATGCATATTTACATTTCTGCAAACTCAGTTCAGGTTTGTCAATAGCCGATTAAAAATATTGCCGAAATTGATAAATCTTAATTTAATTACCAAATTTTAATTAAATGTCAGAAAAGGTTTGTTTAACGCCATCTATGAACGACTAATATGAACTAACCATAAATTTTGTTAGTCGAAAATTTAGGCATAAACGCAGCGTGAATCAAACAGTCTTAATATTATTTTATATTGCAATAAAATTTCATTAGAAATTTAATTGTAATTGATGTTAAAATTATCAACTTAAACATCGAATAGGTGTAATTTTATGTTGGTCTGAGTTGTTAAAACAATTGCAAAAATAGCAAATATCTCAATATGTTTACCACGTATTGGATTGCGGTAATACTCTCCGCTTACAAGCTTAATACTATATGTTCAGATTTGGTGTTAGTATTTATATTTGCGATGTAATCTAAATTTTATTTAAGTCTAAACTAGTTTGATTACTACACTAATCCATGTTACTCGAAAGCTTAGCCTAATTCTTCGAAAATTTTGAGATTTGGAAGAACAACATGATAGTGATTAAAGCGAGGGAAGTAGTTTTAAAATATTTGGAGTAAATTAACCAAACAAACCAGCAAAATTTATTTTGTTTATATTATATCATACAATCAAACAAAACAAATTGTGATATCAATTTTTAATCGGAATTTACAATTATAGTCTGAAAGCTAAAAACTTGAATCTGGATTACAAGCAAACTAGATTAAGTAAAACTCGATTACTAATCCCAAGGCTGAGCAGCCTATATCTTTGATGATTTTGACTATTCGAACTTTCTAAACTGCTTCTACTTTTACTAGACACTCATACCAAGATTAAAGCTTCATTAATTTTACGTAATACTATTTGTCAAATATGCAATGTTTCTGCTTCCACCACACGATGTAGAAGATTAACTATTAATCAAAAACTTTTAATCATCGTTTGAATTGATTCAAAATTACATCCGAAAAATTGAGAACTGCTGGTTTAACAGTAAATAAGTATAATATATGAGTATAATATGAGTAAGATTAACTTTAAGATGCGCCAAATCAAATATTAAGAGTATTATTGGATGTAGACGAGGATTTAGTAAATTTTACTCCTGCAGTATAAGACAAACAAATAAGGTGATACCTAGTTAGAGCAGGTGGTACAGAAGATTTGTACCAAATTTTAAAAATGTGACAGCACCGATTGCATCAATGTTGAAAAAAATTAGCTTTTGTTTTGGACTGTTGAAATTCAAATCGCATTTGAAACATAAAGCACCTGTTAAGGTGGCATCTAGGTTAACTCTGACTATAATAAAAAGTTGTTTATGCAAACCAACAGAAGCACAGAAGGCTTACGGAGTTTTAGTCCAGAAGACAAACGAAGACGCCAAACAGCCAATCTCGTGTATGTCAACCGATTTAAATAAAGCAGAAAAAAACACGCGCTTTGTCTACATTTGAATGCCTCGCCAACTTCACGACAGGCTTACACTGGAGTTTAAATCTGGACACATGAAAATGTTACGCCAGATGCTCTGCTGCGAGTAGCTGTGATATTATAGTAGAAGTCACTTAACATATGCGTTTCAGCTAAATCTAACGATACTAGTTCTACGGATCTTGATGATTCGGACTACACTAAATGGCGGGAAAATATTTTTATTTATTCTTTATTAAACGAAAACCTATAGAAATGATTTAGAACCCCAACTGTATCCGAATTGAACTAAAATCTAACCAATGTCTCCCTGTTATTCCAGCATGGAAAAAATGGTAAAACAAACCTTCGAATACGTTTTCAATGTGAAATTCGCAAGACTATAAAGAACACCAACCAACTTTATCAACACCCTGTAACTCAGACTCAGAGGGAATCATAAATTGACGCTCAATCCTAATATGATTGATTGTTCATGCCTTTTTTGCTCATAATTAAAAAGGCATTACTTGGATTAATGGATTTCAATACAAAAATCTGGTTTTTATTGACAAATATTTTTAATTTCAACATTGCCATCTTCGTTCACTTAGTCAAGTTCTACAAAACTCGCTAGATAAAAGTTCAATATTACACCGCCTTAATCAAACTAGAAAATAACCTTACCAAAAATAGACACAAGGCTTGAATTCAATAAAGTTTCTGGTGCGCGCCAGGTATGGATCTAAAAATTTACCATTTTCTTGTACTGCAGAACGAAATTTAGTGATCGGTAACACCTTTAAAATTATTATAAATTTTGTAAGAAGCCCTAATAACGTAACATTAATTTTAATCTGTTTTGTATTAGGTGTGCAAGTAGAAATTCGGTTCTGAAGTTGGTTGCATTAAAATATACTTGAACTCATCCAAATCGACCGCCATTTTGGATAAATGTAGCTTAGTCATTGCCGTTTTTATGGCATAAGTTTCAGTCATTTACAAGCTGTCATTCCGTGTGCATCAGCTTTAAGAGTTGGATTTCTATTTGATTTGACTTATTTATTTTAATATTTGATTTGATTAATTCGACTTTAGGTGAACATTCTGTGAGGCATTCAGCAGTAAAAAAAGTGGTTTGACAGATTTGCTGATGGTAATTTTAATCTTGAGGACGATCCACGTCCAGATGCTGTAAAACAATTTGAAGACAAAGAACTTAAAGTAGGAAAGGAAAATGGGTTCCTCATAAACTAACCGAAGAAAATAAAAACCGGAGTTGATATCTGCATGAATTTACTTTCTCGGAACAAAGGTAAAAAAGTGAATTTTGTACGATAATCCTAAACGCAAAAAACTATGAGTTGATCCAGGCCAGCAATCAACATCAGTTGCAAAAATTAATATTCATGCCAAGAAAGTGTTACTGTAAGTCTGGTGGGATTGAAAATAATTCATTTACTACGAGATTCTCGACCCAGGTCAAACTCTTACAGCTGAACGTTAACAAGCCCAACTGATCAAATTAAGTGATACTCTGGAGGATAAAAAACCATTTACGGGCCAAGGAAGGCGGAAGGTGATATGGCGGTATGAAAACGCTCGTTCGCATATAGTAAAATCAACCCAGGAACTCATCTTCTCCTTTGGCTGGGAAGTTTTACAGCATGCAGCATATTCTCTAGACTTGACTCCCTCTGATTCCCACTTATTCAGATCGATGTCATCATATTTGAAAGACCAGCAGTTCACGAAAGTTGAAGATTTGCATAAATGGTTCGATGACTATTTTGCTTCAAAACCACCAAGTTTCTATCGCGAAGGCATTCATCATCTACCTGATAAATGGCAAAAGACCATAGATGGCGAATATTTCGATAATTAATCTTTGTAACAATTATATTTTCAATAAACTTGAATTTGACCAAAAAAAAGTAGAGTTACTACTTGCACTTCTTCTTACTTTATAGAAAGAAAATGTCTATCATCAGAATAACTTGAGTTTAACCACCCTAATTTGACTAACATATTGCCGAGTATAGAGAATCATTAAAAATGCAAAGTTCGTTAATCAATATCAGGTCCAGCAGCACCCATAAAAAAACTGTATTACAAAGTAAAATAAAGTAATTACGAAAATCTTTCTTCGAGATTTTTGCAGATTTAAAGCATGAAAAGTGGTTTTGAAACCACTGCGTGTAGGGCCGTTTAGAATAAATATAGGTGTCCTCTCTACAGCGCACACTGATTGCCAAATCGGGGTGAAATTTTAGTCTTAAACATTTTCTGTATTTTTGGGAAGCTCAGTGATTTTTGGCGTTGTCGATGTTTCGATGCTCGATTTTAGTATTCCTTGGCCAATCAAAAACTCTAGTATTATTTTAATCCATTTCGTCTTACATCAAACCACTTCACGAACGAAAGTATAAGTTGTTGTAACAGATAAAAACTTGTCCGTATTATTTAAGGTAACGCTTTCCAATCAACCAATTATTACTACCACGCGTGAGCAAACCACTATCCTAATAACTTTGCCGAATGTATAGGTACCGAGTACTTTGGTGCTGCGCCATTCGGAAAACGACTAATTTCTCAGAAAACTCATAACTAAGAATTAATTTTGTTTGCTGTCAAAGTGGTCAGTAAAATATCGATTCGGTTTCACAAAATAATAAATTTGAACCGGAATTTTTTTTTAATCCGTCATCAAACTTAAATATGTGTTCTGATACTTGATTCATTCAGCATGTTGTTTTATACATATTAGGGCAGCATTTAAGGTAAGAAGGACTATTTAAGTAGAATACCGAGATAATTTACGAGTAATAATTTTTTAGTAATAACTTACTTTCTATATATTAATGTCACTTAAACTTATCCCAGAAAAGAAAAGGGTAAGAAAGAATTTCCAGACCACTTTAAAAATTAATGGAAATGATGTATTATTCTTAATCCAATCAACCCACAATTGAAAAAAATACTCCAACGGATCCAAATCCGTTCCGCAGTTCTATCACAAATTAAGTATTTAAAATATAAAAATTTACTTTACGCTTAATTTAAATTTGTATATTAAAATGCCATTAACCTCTTAAGCCAGGGAAACCCGTTTAAAATTAAGACAAAATGCGATATATTTGAAATCAGATATCTAACGAATTTTTGGTTGCTTGGGTAACGACGGTTTTGATATTAACGATTTGTTCATCAGTTTTGGCGTTGGGACAAAGAAAATTTCTAATAGTTCGCAATTCTGAAAACCTTGATACTAAAAAGTTGGCTACTATTCTGGTATTGCAAACCACAGTACACCTTTATTCTAATTACTGAAAATTTCTCAATTTGGTTGCTAGAAATTTTTGATCGAGAAACAAAACAAATTTGCAAAATTTCTGGCTTACGACCACTGAAACTTTTGACGGTTTAATCTCGGTTTTCTAAAATTTTAAATCAACATACTTAGTACTTAATAATTCAAAATTCTTTATTTGTGTTGATTTGTGTTTTAGAGAAAGTTTTCCGCGAATTTTTCAATCAATTTACCAAATATAATAAGCAAATTTATTTTGCAGGGACGATTTCAGTTATCATACACAAAATTTTGAAAACCGATTAAAATAAACAATTTCACCATTTAGTACTGTATCCTATATTATCATTCTTAAAAAATTTGCACTCCTGACTCTTGTACTTAAAATATTCGTAAGCGAATTCCCCAAATATTATTAATTCCCATTTATCATCGAACCGAGTTTCCAGGACCGAATATATTTAACGACATCTTTGCAATATTTGAACATTTTTAAAATCTTTTATCTTTTATCTATATGTTATTGTGTAAAAGGAGTTTCTAGGCAATTCAAATAAATTCAAGAATACACGGTAGCTGAAAGTACTGTACTCTAGAAAGGTACGTCTGGCCACCTTAATTGTTGAACAACTATTGAACAACTTTCGTGTAAATGTGAAGTCGCGTTTCCAATCTTAGACGGCTGAAGTCATACAAATGAAAACCTTTCTCGTAGAGTGCCAAAACATGTTTTAAGTTGTATTCTTACGATATACAGTTGTGGCCAATATAATAGGTAATTTTAAGTCATCAATATCCAAAATTGAAACATGATTTTTTTAATTGTCAGTCTCTTCTAAAAAACAAAACATTTATTTCAATATCAGACAATTTTAATTCATTTACTCCATCTGTGCAAATAAATAGGGAAATTTTGTTTGTTACAACATTGTTTAAAAATAATTATTCGTCGGTAATAATTAATTTTTACATCTTACAATCATGAAATGATAAAGTGTTAATTGTAAAAATTTAAGTACCAGCAATGAAATTATGAACTAGTGCAATGTTAATTTGTTAATTTTTTGACTAGTGGTGAAAGTATTCAGCTAATGAAGTTAATGAACTGATATGCCGAATTTTCCATACGGAATTTTGCTGTACACCGAACGCACGTAATATAATTTTCAACCAAACTTTGTTCATACGAGTGAAAACGGTGATTATGGTGTTGTAGGCTTGGCGATCACGTTGGTGTTACGTGCACAGAAGAATATAAATCCCGTTCAGAAGACCTTTAACACCGTAAATACTGAAGTGTCGGTATTATAAAACTAATTTGTATTCCATGCAAATCATAGTTTATCAAATTTTAGTTTTAGAAATTGTTAATCAGAATCCGAATCAATAAACAAAAATCTCAACATTTCAATCATTTCAAAGGATTGGCAACTTGCATATAAATAAGAAACGAATAGGATATTAGGATATAACAACCGATTCTTTCAGTAGATTCAACATCTTATTTAAAAAAACTTGGGCATAAACTACCCAGTAATGAATGAAATCCTTTTTTAAATTTTAAAAGTTACCAGGTTTCCAGTTACCAGGGAAATAAGCAATCCACACTAAACTACAATATTTTAAAAACAATTAAGCTCTTTTAATAATTTTCAAGTCATTTTGTAAGCGAATTCACCAAAATTAAAACAAGCATATCCTTGTACCAAATATACCAAAAATTTAACAAATTTCTCATTAGGAAGTCACTTTCCAAAGCTAGCTTTAATGGCCAACAAAGTACATACGACTATTGATTGGGTAAAGTGAGATTGCTCTAGATATGAAAAGAGGTATTTACTCTAGCCTAGAAATCTTAATTCACCCCAAGAAGAACGTTACATTTAACTAAGATCTTCCAATTAATCGATGCAAAGAATACTTTATTGTACTTTTCGAAAACCTCTTCTTCGTTTGTTACTGAGGATTGATTCATAGATTAACTGTGAGATTGAATAAATGTCGCATAAATTTTAATATTTAAAATACATCATTGGCCAAAAGTATTGAGCACCCTATAAATTACGGACGTGTACGTATAGCAGAAAACAACACCTGTTGTTTATTATTATTTTTTCGACATCTAAAAAGGGTTAAAAACAATGACCCACACCGCAGGTGTGGCAATAAACCCTCTGGTGCAATAAAATTTGTTATTTTTCCATTTTGTATTTATTCATCAGTTTGCTACTTTCGCTCAATGTTTACACATCCAGTGATCTAGTGCGCTTTTGGTGTTTTGGTTTGTTAAATTTAGTGATATTATTGCAATATGCTGAAACAAAAACAGTTACGTTTAGAACGTGTGCAGATACAGCTTCTGCGTGAGCAAGGGAAATCACAAGTAGATATTTCTAACACTGTGAAATGTTCATGCCGATCTGTGCAATGTACTATTGAGCGATTCTCCGCTAGTGGATCACACAGTAGTAATAGATACAAAACCGGGCGCAAACGGTTTACCACATACCGTGAACACCGAAAGTTAGTGAGAGAAGCTTAAAAAATAGGAAAAAAAACTTTTTCAGCCCTCGCTGCTGAGTTGTCAGTAGAAATTAAGAAACCAATCTCTACTCGCACCACTCGCAGAAGGCTTCAGGAAGCTAGTGAGAAAACTGTAAAACCATGGCTCTCCGAAAAAATTAGAAGCTAGGTATAAATGGGCCCTAAAATACCAAAGTTTCACCAAGGAAGATTGGTCAAATATCGTGTAGTCAGACGAATCAAACTTTGAAGTAAGTTGCCAATTTTATGCCCAAATAATATTAAATAATATGATTTTAAAATAAAATTCATTGACACAAATAGTTTAGTTTTCCGAAGTCTCTACATTTTCTTTATTTCAGTTGGTACACCTGGCGTGCCTTTTGTGTGTCGCCGGGTAGGCGAAGCATTAAGTCTAGAGTTTGAGGTACCAACCATAAAACACGGCGGAGGCAGCATAATAGTCTGGGGCTGTATAACTGAGAGCCACACGAACTTTTCAAACTACATAAATGGCCTATAATCTGCGTTGTTGCCCTCATTTTTAACACTTTTTGGTGTTCAGCAGGATAATGCGCCATGCCATAATTCTTCCCGCACAATTGCATGGTTTCGAGAAAATGGCATTGAGATTCTGGCGTGGCCTGTCCACTCCCCGGACCAGTTTATTAAAACGCAGTCAGGGCGCCACACAAAAAATAACACAGAAGATAAAAAACGCTGTCTGCACCAAGAATGGAGCGCCATACGTCTTGCACAATGTAAAAAACGTGTAAGCTCCCTACCCAAAATAATTTCTGCCGTAATTAAGGCAACGAGTGGACCCCCAAAATATCAATTTTATATAAATAAATAGTAATGTGAACCTATAAAAATTGTTTCAATTTATTTCAAATTGATACACCTAAAATAATTGTAAGATACCATGACCAAGGCTGTAGATGTGCATTATGCATACTTATAATTAAAATAATCTAAGTAAAGCACTAATCTTTTATAATTGAAACTTGCGATACTCTCTAGATAAATATTATAATCTTAAGATGTTGACCGAGTAGAGGAAACATACACTTCCTATCTAATCTAAAAACAAATTTACGGTATCAAGTGTTTCGATTTCAGACCACTTTGTGTTAAAATTGTAACTGCAATAAAATGACAATTTAGTTGTTAGTTCTTAAAAGCGATGCTGATGAGCTGACTTTTTCAAAATGTCACGAAAAATTTTGTGACAAATGGTACAAAATTGTCACCTACTTAATTTTCCGTGACTTTAAATTTTCTTATAAGATTAACGTGAGTACAATTGTAAAACCATTTTTGCAATGAATTGAATCGAAATTACAAAATTCAAAACTAAATTATTAAACAAAAAATTAATAATAAAAAAAATTATAAAATTTGTTTAATTATAGCAAATTTGCAGATTTTTGACAATTTTCAAGTAATAGTTAGTTAGTTTGGCGAAATATGTTAAAAGTTGAGATCAATTTACTAGGTGTGTAAATATGAAAGCAGAATTTACCACTAAATGGCGCCACCTGTCAATGTACCTTTCGACAAATCACGTCATCGGCACCATTGTTTTCTTTTAACACCTGTCAACAACATCCAGTTCATAACCATACAAGTTTCATACAATAATGCATGTTTTTTACGTGTTAAAAATGTCGAGTTTTGCGCCTACATATTACAATTTGCGGACATCACCGATTTTTTGTTATCATTTAAAGAAAACTGCTTCAAAATCACATCGAATGCTTGTCAAAGCTTACGGTGGGCATGCTTTTAGTCACAATGCTATGAGCGGTTTAATAAATTCAAAAGTGGTGATTTTGACGTGAGAAACGAAGAACGTGGAAAACCATCAAAAAAGTTTGAATACAGTAAATTGCAAGCATTGTTGGATGAGGATGACGCTCAAACGCAAAAACAACTCGCGCATCAATTGAATGTGTCACGAGAAGCCGTCTCGGGTTGATCTAGAATAACCATCGGCATCGAGTGCAAGGCCAAATCGCTTCAGACGGAAGACAATGCTCTGCATTTGGTGGGATCAGAAGAGTGTGATTTATTTTGAGCTGCTAAGACCGTAAATACTGAACGCTACCCAATGATCAATTTAAATCGACCTGGCGTGAAAAACGACCAGAATATGATAAAAAGCAACATAAAGTGAGTTTGTTTCATGATAATGCACCATCACACATAGCAAAACCGGTCATGGAAACGTTGGAAGCACTTAATTGGTAAATACTTTCACATGCGGCTTACTCGCCAGACTTGGCTCATTCGATTATCACTTATTTGCATCGAGGGGGCACGGGCTTGCTGAGGAGCACTTCACTTCCCATGAAAATGGCTCAAAAACTGGTTTGCCTCAAGAGAAGAACAGTTTTTTTGGCGTGGCATCCACGCGTTGCCTGAAAGATGGGAAAAATTTATAACTAATAATGAGCAATACTTTGAATAAAATACTCTTAATCATTATCATACGATAAACGTGTACTTTTTACAAAAAAAATCCAGTTTCGTATTTACACACATGCTAGAAGTGGTAGGTATGTCTGGTCACCTTAAAAAACTATTACATTATCAACGGTTTGGAAGCTGTATTAAGTGGATATAATGTTCAATTATGAATTATGCTGTAAATGAGAAGCCGAGACATCCGGTTTACGCGTCTGGACTGTTCGAAATGAAAATCGATTTTAAATTAAATACAAAAGGTGACCAAGAAAAACGTTTATATTGATCTTCTCTTACAGGCATCGACGCAAAATATAACTTTCGTACGAAACTTTAAACTGAATATTTCTGAAAGTTTTAAACGAATGATGAATTTTAAAATTAATTCTAACCGAATTATGAAACTAAATGAAACCAAAATGCTGAAACTATAGTTAGGTTTTCAACTAAGCTTTAAAATTATAAATGAATCTAATAAATTTTGGAAGGGTCCATAGACGTAAAACATTTAGTAACGTATTAAGCAAGTTACCTGAACGAGAGCACCATGAATCGATTGTATAGTGAGAATTTTTACGTAGTCGTTATATATAAAAATAAATCAGAGAATATTACTAAATACTACTAATCAGTAGTTATTAACGGAAAGACCACAAGCCTTGTCCGAGGCCGCGATACTACCGTACTACCTAATCGAACTGAGCTTAATTGAATTTAAATATTGTTAAGTGCTACGATTAGGTAGCAAACGCAGGGTGTTACTGCTCGAAATGGTAACATTGAAACAAAAAATTGTGCACTTACCTATTAAGAAACTGATGAACACGATAGCTAGAAATATTCTTTTTCGATTGAACATTTTGAATTCGTTTCGAGAAATACTATTTCCCGGTTTGAACTTCACAAGATACTTAAAATTCACTTCTCAACTTTAGGATTTGTGGATATACCTAAATAATTTCTTTATATCGAAATGTCACCTCAAACTCTCCAATATAAGCAACCAATATTTTTTATCGTTTTGGAGACTTGTTTTTTTACCGCACAAATACAAAATACACAATACAAAACAAAAGAAGTTATAAAAAAAATATTTTTTTATGTATATCTTTCTGCCTTCACAACTTAATATCACGTCACAGGTGTAAAAACAACTTAGTAGTACACTAATACACTAATAAAAAATAAAAATTGATCTTACAACCACAATCAAAAATATTATTTAATTAATTAACAAAATATATGTATACACAAACACCAGTTCACCTATGCAATGATCATACAAGTGTTGCCACTTGAAGCTGACGGAATACAAAATTGTTTTGGTGGAATATTCTCCACGCCAACTTATACCCCAAGTTACTACTATACACAATGTTAAAACGAAATTCACTAAAAACTACTTTACGCAAATTCGATTAGCACATGATCGGATATTTCGACATGGATAAATATAAACACTTTCTTATCGGAAAATTTAAAATTATATTTTTCCAAACACGTTCAAACTAGTCAACGGCACTACGAAAACTGAAAAAATTTCCAATTCACAAGAATTCACATGAAACATAAAACACACAAACGCACGTCCAAAACAACAATGAATATGTATAGAAAAATACTATACATAGCATAAATAAAAAAATTTACTACGTCGAGACAATGCAATCCGTGCGATAAAGTAGATAAGATAATATAAAATTGTGGATGTTGTCCCGCTTCGACCAATACACCTTTCGTTTTATTTAATTCATTCTCTGTTTGTTTTCTTTTTGTAATGTGATGAAATTTGAATGAATCATAAAATACTCGTTTTCGTGTTCATGTATGTGTGTTATGCTTTTTTCATTTTCGTCTTATTGGAATTTTTTGTAGAGGGGTAAATAATTGTGTGCTTGGAATGAAATAAAAATAGATGGCAGAAATGCTAGTTAAAATCAACTTAATACAGTAGCGTCTTATGCGTTTCGCTCGACACGTAACATTTATCATTGAGCGAAATATAATTTGTGAGCATCATTCAGCGAAATATAATTTGAAAATGTGAGTTCGCCCAGCCAAGGTTGAATTACACTTCATGTTCTAGATCTAATCTTGATCACACATCATTGATAATTATGGCCCAATTTAGATTAATTGGGTTAAGTTTTATTAATTAAGGATTGAGCAGGTGTTACGTATTCCATTCATAGTGGTTTAATGGGAAACTTTTGTGTATTGTTTGATAAACGATAAACGTCTATTGGTCACTATGGGTTATGAAATTAAGGACATCTAGGTTTAGGTAGTAGTCTAGCCATTAGTAGTAGTAGTGAGCCATCATCAAAATTACACGAATTGTTATTACTAATGACACGAATGAAAAATTACACGAATTGTTGTTGTAAACTGTCAAATTTATAGTGGTACTTACAATCCAGTGGTATGAACCGGATTTTAAAAGGAAAATTCGTCTCAAAAGATAGTTCTAGAAGATTTGACGGTTAAGAATTAAAATTCCAACTACCGTGCGTAATTTATCGACGAGTGGTCGTATAAATAAATTGGTACTGCGACTGCGTAAAACTATAGTTAGGTGGTGAACCAAGGGTTTGAACTGACACTTAACCTTTTAACTGTTTATGTTGAGTATACTCGTCAGAACGAAACCAAAATTTTCGCATATTGTCGAGTATACTCGTCATAAAGATAAAAAAAATTACATTCGTTATTATTCAACGGATCAACTGCATATTTCCTGAAGAAGGGCAAATAGAGATCATTTATAAAAATATACATTTCAAGAATATTCGTTGCCTGGTAACTTTATTTTAATTCACAATAGCTTGTATTAAGCTGGAATAACAAACTCTGTGAGAATTACCGTTACAAAACGGTTTGTGCAAATCAAAAAGCATTTCGTACGCATTTGTCAGTTGATTGTGCGGTGTGATTGTTCAGAGAACTAAATTTATAAGCATTTTGTGGACTTTATTGCCAGGAAAGGTAAGTATTTTCATACCTTTGATGGATAAAATTGTGAAATACATAATTTTATTGTCCCTACTAGATGAATTATTACGATATTGATGGAGATTTGTGTTTAAACACAAAAAAACTGAAAACAATGACAATTTTGTCGTCTTCTGGTGAAAGTAGTAATGAAGAAGCAGAAAGCAGGGATGAAGATGCAGAAAGCAGTGATTGCAGGGATGAATTTCAAGAGAGCAGTGACGAAGGTGGAGAATACAATGAAACAAAAAAGGACATAAAAATAATTCAAATTCAACATGAGCGGCTGTAGATAGAGACTGAGAACCTTTTAAGTTTTTATCTAATTCTGGGAAGCACTTCAAATTACTGAAGCGAAAGTGATACATAGGAATTTTCTCTTGTATAGTGGAAAGGACACTAAGTATAGTCCTCATTATTCAGAATATAAGACCTCATCACGAACTGTCCTTGAATTGACCCATGAACTTTTAGACCTTGGAGATCGAATCCATGTAGATAACTGGTATACTAATATTAACCTTGCTGAAAAGTTGTGTGCTCATCAAACAGATTTAGTTGGTACAATGAGAAAAACTAAGGTTGCAATTCCATCAGAAATAAAAAACTCTTCTTTAAGGAAAGGAGAACACATTGAGAGGTATGATAATAAACTGATTGAGTAAAAAAAAAGAAAAAAAAACCGTCTGTAGTTTATGATTATAACAAGAAAATGGATGGAGCAGATAATAAGAAAATGTTAAGCAGATAAGCAGATAAGAAAATGTTTCTTCATTTGCTGGATATTGTTTGTATGAACTGTTATTTGATATTTGAAAAATGTAATGGAAAATTAAAACGTATTGACTTCTTAGTGGAATATATCGAAAAAACTATCAAACTATATTCTGATAATTCATCAAATACGTCTCAACTTGGGCACCCAGCTTAGCTACACCTTTACGATTACTTGGAAGCGATTTTCCTGATTTAGTACCAAGTACAAAAGCAAAATCAAATCCTTCATACTGTTCGAAAAATAATATTAGAACAGAATCCAGATATTGGTGTCCAATATGCAAGGTAGCATTAGTATCATTGTCGTTAATTGAAATTTTTAGCTTTGTAATTTAAATTTCTTGAAATTCGTTTGGTCTTTCATACCTTTTGTTTTCATTTCTATAATTTTATCTTTATATGTTATATTTTTTATCAATGAAATAAATTTGGTATGTTTAATTATTAAACAGGAAGAAAAAATTAAACAGTTAAAGTGTTAGAAGGTGTTAAAAGGTAGCAGAGAAACATGAGATGATGGAAACCGTTCTTGGACCATCTGAAAATTCTGAGGTTACCCAATTATAGGTTGATTTACATCAAATGCTGTTGAAAGTAACGTAGGCGAGCAGGTGGTCGAGAATTCGGATAACGATGGCGCAGATAATGATTAAATGACTGTATGTGGAACCATGATGAAGACCATGGAGTAGCTACAACCTAGAAAAACAGCTAAGCAAACTCGAAAATGTCGAAAAATTCAACCGGGATGTTATCACAGAAAATAAGCTACTCGGAATTTTGAATGTTCAATTATAAGCAGATCATTGTCCTCTAGAGAGCCTTTTATTAGTCTTCAAGAACGGAAGTTGATGGTCTTAATAAACGGAAATGATAATGGATCACCTGAGACAGATGGTTTCAATGATTTTGATGTAACGATTTCGTTATATCGAAACAAATTGAAAGGTGTTGAGGTGACAAGAATGCTGTCGGCGAGAATGGTTTTAAAAAAGAGATACTTATTGCAGCTGCGGCGATACAAAACAAGAAGGAATGCTGACCAGGACGACATAGGTAGAGTGATCCCCTTATTATCAGAATGAGGGTCCGTTCGACAGCATATTTATATGTCTCTGATACGTAAGGCTATTCAGCGTGGACGGTTTGTGTATTGTAATGGCTTAAATATAAACGGGAGTCTTTTAAGTAAGAACGAGGCTTGTTGTACGTGTTGTATGTGTGAATTGTCACACGCTAGTAGTTGCAAGCGCCAATTTCACGGCTCCGCCTTTCTAGCACCCCATCCAAAGGTTTTGGCAAAAGTGATGATTGAATTCGTTAGGTCAGGATTGGTCACTAGTTTTTATCGTTTGGTCACTTACGATTAAACGGTAAATGAATAATGAAAAACTCAAAAAAAAAATTTCCCGGGTTCAATACAATAGGATTTTTCAAAGCCCCGAACACTTCGAATCGTGTGAAAATTATGAGTTTTTAAAGAATTTTCGAAATAAATCATTATGTCGCGATGACCAAACGAAACCAACTAGTGACCAATCCTCAATGACAGTCGACCGAACGATTCCAATCGTTAGATTTATAAAAATGTTAGAATTGGACAAGATTCCAGCCCCGAGCACTTCGAATCGTGTGAAAATTATGGGTTTTTAAGGAGTTTTCGAAATAAATCATTATGTCGCGATGACCAAACGAAACGAACTAGTGACCAATCCTCAATGACAGTCGACCGAACGATTCCAATCGTTAGATTTATAAAAATGTTAGAATTGGACAAGATTCCAGCCCCGAGCACTTCGAATCGTGTGAAAATTATGGGTTTTTAAGGAGTTTTCGAAATAAATCATTATGTCGCGATGACCAAACGAAACGAACTAGTGACCAATCCTCAATGACAGTCGACCGAACGATTCCAATCGTTAGATTTATAAAAATGTTAGAATTGGACAAGATTCCAGCCCCGAGCACTTCGAATCGTGTGAAAATTATGGGTTTTTAAGGAGTTCTCGAAATAAATCATTATGTCGCGATGACCAAACGAAACGAACTAGTGACCAATCCTCAATGACAGTCGACCAAATGATTCCGATCGTTGGATTTATAAAAATATTAGTATTAGACAAGATTCCAGCCCCGAACACTCCGAATCGTGTGAAAATTATGGGTTTTTAAGGAGTTTTCGAAATAAATCATTATGTCGCGATGACCAAACGAAACGAACTAGTGACCAATCCTCAATGACAGTCGACCGAACGATTCCAATCGTTAGATTTATAAAATATTAGTATTGGACAAGATTCCAGCCCCGAACACTCCGAATCGTGTGAAAATTATGAGTTTTTAAAGAATTTTCGAAATAAATCATTATGTCGCGATGACCAAACGAAACGAACTAGTAACCAATCCTCAATGACAGTCGACCGAACGATTCCAATCGTTAGATTTATAAAAATGTTAGTATTGGACAAGATTCCAGCGCCGAACACTCCGAATCGTGTGAAAATTATGAGTTTTTAAAGAGTTTTCGAAATAAATCATTATGTCGCGATGACCAAACGAAACCAACTAGTGACCAATCCTGAACGAGTTATGGAAAACCAAAAAATTTAAATGATTATATCTTAAGTCGTACACTTTAGATACATTTCTTTGAAAAAAGAAATATTTTTATCTAAATGGTATATTCCAATTGGATTTTTAATGTGTTGACCAATCCTGACCTAACGATTACCTAACGAAATTTAATAAAAACGGTATGATTTTCTTGCAATGAGGTGCCACCCGGAAAAATTTTGTTTTGAATTTTTCATTATTCATTTACCGTTTAATCGTTTGGTCACACGATAAAAACTAGTGACCAATCCTGACCAAACGATGACCAAACGAATTCAATCATCACTTTTGCCAAAACCTTTGGATGGGGTGCTAGAAAGACGGAGCCCAATTTTACTTTATCTGTGATGGATGAAAGACCCGCTCCAATGTCGATTAGTTCGCTAAAAATACAGTGCAAGGAAAGCAATGTACTCCACCCTGGTCGTTTCAATGAAAGGCCATAATTTATATTTTGATCCGATTTTTAAAATCCCGGATAATAGCATAGTTCAAAGAGATTAAGTCGATAGTTGCCTTTTCTACTGGGACCACGTACAAAATATTTCATGGTATTTTAATGTTAATTAGAGACAATTTAACGATATTAAGGTACGAATAATTCATGCATTCCGAATGATGCCTCGACGTGTGAAAATAAAATTGAATTGTCGAATCCCGTTACCATTAAAGATTTAAAGAATTATCACAAGAGAAAAAAAAGAAAAGAAAATCATATATTTGGGTTGTCAAACGAAACAAGGGTTGTTCAGTGCTTATATCTTCGAAATTTGATCAGGTAGTTGTCGGCGATGACGTCACGGCATCTATCGACGACATCTTAATTGATAACGACATAATTTGCTTTCAATTATCTACTCGTATTCAGATCACGATTATAACTAACTGGAATTCTATTTAAATGGCTCTTGAGAAGAGAAAAGTCGATAATCTAATTATTTGTTGAACGTTGTTGAACGAGAGTTATAAATACAGAATCGTACATTGAAATAGTACGAGAATGCAATACGCAGAAGAGTCAGGTGCCACATAAGACATCGAAAAATAAACGCATTTTTCTCTTTTTAACTGAACAGGTAATATCAAGTGTCGGATAAGGAAATGCCTTAAAATTGAGATGATCTTAAGAAGAATGATCCAAATAATATATAATTCGAGTTCCTTTAACAAAAAAGATTTCAGGGTATGCATCCATTTAACATGTTCTTTTCTAACAATTCTCATACTTTGTTGTTGTTCTTTACTTGTGTGATACGTTCTAAATAATTACTGGGAAAAAGTGTATTATTAAAATATTTGTCTACTTCGAGATTAAATTCTTCATCGTCACCCGCATTTACTCTCCGAAATACAAGCGCCCTTAAAATTGTATCGAAATTTAAGATTCGAAATCGCTGAAGTTTAGGTGTAGGTGTCATTTTTCGTGTGAAGTATTTAAATAAAAGGCTTGCGAACTGTTTTCACAGAAATGTGACTTTAGCCGAAAATGCTCGAGAGGCTCTAATTGCTATAGTTTTCAGTCTCAGAAGAACGAGCGAGGACTATGGTCTTTGAACGAAAATACCGGTTTTTACATGATATCATATAGGTATTAGTATATGCTACTGATATTATGGACCATAGTGTTAAATCCCTAATGCAAGGTGTAAGGTTAAAACACATTATCCGAATATGTTTTGGGCACATCGATTTATTTTCGAACACTAGAGATGCTAGAGTGACATAACATGATCGATTTTATTTTCAGTTATTCAGTCGAAGTGCTCGATATCATAAAATTAAAGTTCATGACCATTTTAGTAAAGTAGTCCGTCCACAAATTAAAATAACTGAAACTTTATTGATTGATTTACTCGTATATTAGCAGGCAAACGAATTTCTCGAAATGAATATATTAAGACATTCTGTGGTCGATTAAGCTTCGCCTCTCGCAATCACGAAAAAATACGTCGAATATTGTCTTATTGCAGGTTAATTTGCAAACTGTCAATGATCGTACCGCACCTAGCAAATAAAACATATTTCTCGGTGTTGGGTTTTTCTCCGAGGTTCCAATAAATCCCAGTTGCTAAATCCTCTAAAAACTATACATTCTTGTTAACATTAGTAGTAGTACCGAGCTATCGTTTGGTTTTGCCGATGTGCCAGCTAAACGATATCAAACCGAAAACAAGTAAGTATCAACTGCATAGAACTATTCCCGACTCTGAAGAGCTTTCGGAACTTGCGGTAATGTATAGGGCTGGCAAATTGAAAAGTTCATGAGTTATAGGAGTTTTAAAAGTTCAGTAAGACTTTGACGGAAAACAGATTATGTAGATGCATTTGAAAACTGAACATAAATGTCTTTAGAAAGACGATAGTATATACTGCATCACTGTCATGACAGGCCACTTTGTAGTAGCGAGAACATTTGTTTGCAAGTCAAGTGTTGTAGTGGTCAAGGAGGAATCAGTTGGTGAAGTTGATCAAATAATTAGCTACTCTCTCTCAGATCGGGCATATAAATTCTTTCGTAAGAACCGTTAGGTTGAATCAATATATTCTCGTTCTGGTCAACGCCTTTAATAAATGTATCTACTATATCTAGATCCGCTTGGAATACCCTATCAAAACTTTGATAATTATGGCGAGAGATCTCTATACATTTCGGTTTCCAACGAGAATAGTGTCCAATCATGAATCGGCTTTCACATCAAAGAGTATTATGACATTTGCCAGTATAAAAAAACTGAGCAAATTCATTCATCTGTACTTCATTTACCTCTTCCAACAATGAACGACTACGACTAAATAAAATTGGATAGCAACCGTCCTTTAAGAGGACCTTGTAATATAACCTCAATCCGATTCTGGAGATCCATACAAAGTGATTAAATCTATAAAATAAGGCATCGATTCAAAAGTCGTAAGGCATTCTGCGCTCAGTAATTTTTATTCACAAAGGCGACATCGAAGCTTCCGTATGAGAGTCAGGAGACCTCGAGGACACCCCTTGGTTCAGGATGAAAGAACATTAAATCCTCCTAATATAAATCGAATAATTACAACTGCTTTAAAGAAAACATCTTCTAAGGTTGGTACGTGTCTACACCAATAAATTTAAATTATTTGGACATTTACCAACCTATTTTAGTAAAAGTTATCTTATTCATCTTGAAATACAAGGCATAGAGTTTTAAATAGTTCGGAATACCGGAAACCGGAAACCTACTGCCGTCTCATATTGATTGTGGCTATTCGTGATGGATCAACAACATACATTGGTGCAAGAAGGTTGGCCTTAGTCGTTTTACTAATCGACACAAAATTGTCCAACTCATGCTTACTCTAAAAAGGAAAACCTGTTGAATACCGATCTTAATTTGGGAGTTATTAAACTCATGAAAAGCGAAACAAATAGTGGAGTTAGTTATATTATAATTCTAAATTGACCATAAATGGTAATAAAATATAATGCTGATATTCTGAACATTGTCAAAAATCCAAGTAAGCAGCGTTGGAATTCCTTTTAAACATCCTTGAGAAAATGGTAATAGTGGGAATATGTTACAAAATCTCTCTGCAAACTGCAAAGTACGAGTACATCCGAACACTTTGTATTCACGTATGATGCTATGGAAAGTGCACAGTACCAAAATAAATGTAAAATTAATTAATTCTAATCTTAACTCGAATTGTAATTGAAGCAAATAGCATAGTTAAGTAGCAAGCAGTTTAAAAAAACTACTTCCAGACTTCATCCAAAATTTGTATAAGACTTTAATTCATTCAACAAATTGGTTTTAATCATGATGGCTTTAGGAATGGCCCGAATCTCAGCATGATCATAGAGTTAGAATCCCAATTCCACCTTGTGAGATGAAAACGAGATGTTTTATGGTCGATTGCCATATTCCAGGACTTTAACCAACACTTATTTTAGAATCTAATTTCTATGTTTTAAACCGATTTTCATAATGATGAATTTAAAACTGATGAATTTCGATTGGTGGCCTTAAAGCAAGAGTACCATAGATAGACAGTTTATGCCACAAAATATTAAATTATTTCTTATTTAACATTCACATTTAGTTCATATTAAATTCCACTAACTATCCTAGGTTGCCATCTGTATTCATTAATTTTAAACTATTTTCAAAACATTCCCCTTCAAAATACATTCCAATAAGAAAATAAACCCGCGATGATTCATTCAAATTTCATCACACAAAAACAAAAAATAAACTCACGTAATGAATTTATTTAATAACGTTCGTTCGAGTAAGCAGGACAACAGTGTTTCAATTTTTAATTTATACAACTTCCTTCTTCAACGTAGTAATTTAATTATTTTTTGTGTGGAAAAAGCGAGATTTGTAGTATTTTCTGCACACCATTGAATTGGTAACGTGCGATGATGTGTGTTGGGTTATGATAGTTCGATAGTTCGTATGTATATAGTTCCGAATTAAAAATAAATTTTTATTTTTTCAGTATTCAGAACACCGGCGATTATTTTAAACGCGCGTTTAAGAAAAAAATTTTAATAAGAAAGATTTTGGGTGGACGATTACTGGAGTGTAAGTGAAATCTTATAAAGTTTGTGTCTAAAAACCCGCAAGTACCACCAGCAACAGGTGGTATTATAAACGTTTCACAAAATAATTCAAATTTCTTTAATATCAAGTGTCTAGTGCAGTGAACCCCTGATCATTTGAGTCATACTGGGCCTTTTTATCCTGCGAATATTTTAAAGTTGAGCAATTTGATGTGCTCACACGAATATTATTTAAAGTTATTTTTAGTTCCAATTTTTAAAATGAATGGTGGGCCGATTCTTAATTATATGGGCGCACACCTGTTATTTTTATTTTAACGATGTAATAACCAATCTGTGACAGTAACAGTACAGTAGCGTTAGGGGCTAATACAACTAAAAGAGGGTAACGTGAAAGAGACGTTAAGAACGCTTTAACCACTTACAAAGTCCCAATAATAATTTTCTTTGTGCACTTCTAGGTTGGTGGTAACCTTTGGTCAACCTAAATTTTTAAGAAATTTGTGAAGAGACATTTTGAAATTATCAATTAATGAAGTTGCTTTAGTTTTATCAATACATAGTGGAGTATGTTTGTTGTGGTCAACAATTATCTTTTTTATCATGAATGTCCGGAAATCGGTAATATACCACACTTAATTACTAAGGCTACTCACTTACAAAGCAAAACTTCAATTTAATTACAATTGTCTTATGATTCATAAGAAGGTAATAACACATCGCCTCAAAAGTTCCCGTTCTAACAAAGAAAACACAATTTTTTTGGGAAAAATACATTTCATTTATAAACATAGTTTCCTTCAAGAGCGACACAATCAGTTCAACACCACTCTAACATTTCTATTCCTTTTTGTAGAACGATTTATCTTTGTCTTCAAAATAAGCTTCAGTTTCGGCAATCACTTCTTCATTGGACCCAATTTTTTTCCCTGGAGGTCTGCAAACAAAATCGCTGGGGGCCAAATCTGGGAAATATATCCATCGTATGGAAAGATTACGGAAGCAATTCAGCATGCAATTTTGCCGTTGTTGCGGTCAACTTGTGACATGGTGCATTGCCTTGGTGAAAGACCAATTTTTCTTCTTCAGTTGAGGTCGTTTTTAGCGATTTCTTCCTTCAACCGCACCAATAGCCCGATATAATATTCGCTATTGATCTTTTTTCTTTCTCAAGGTAGTCAACGAATATTATACCGTGTGTATCCAAAAATACAGACGCCATAACCTTTCCAGCTGACTGTTGTGCATTTGGTCGCTTCGGACGAGGTTCACCGGCCTCTCGCCATTCAGCTCATTGCCGATTTGACTCTGGTGTTACATATCATATTTCATATTTTAAAACAAAATATTCAATTAAAATGAACTTAAATAACATAAAACATAATTTAAATGTTATCACTTACTCGTACAATCTTAATATCATATTTGTGAGATAAAATTTATTGATGACTATCACTAGAATTCCCGTGATGTAGACATTTAATTCGGTGTTTTTTTAATTCTATGTCCGTCATAAACAAATCTGGCGCACTTACTACACTTTATTTTTGATTTTTTGTCTTTATTCCTGTGACATAGATGAGGGATATCCCTCTACTCCTTTTGGAGGTGCAACACCGCAAGCCGACAAAACAAGCTGTAATCTTCTTTAATCCACCCCCCCCCCCCCATTTAGTCCTATTGTAGTTCATAATCATGATTGGTTTAGAATAATCCTCACTTGAGATTGAATCATCCGTGTGTTGCCAAGACAAAAGATGTAGTTTTGTTTTTGGAATATATGATACCGTAGAAATTGATTTTGTAAAAGCAAATATTGAAGAATGCTCTGGTCGATTTTTGTACACTTTCAATTCCTTTGGATAGGAGTGTTAAATTTTTACTGAGAAGAAACTCTGCTAAATCAAAACTTGTGAAAAAATTATCGGTGGTTATGCCTGTACCTGATCCAAACAGAGGGTCAGCCAAGTCCTTTACAACTCTTGCACCTTGGTTTTTTTCTGCGATCCCACCCTTTCCCGTATAAACCTGCATATTCTATAAATATGAAGGTTTTACATTCGATGCCGCCCAAATTTTTAGACCATCGTCTATATTTTGTTTTTTAATGGCGGATACAATTTTCATTATTTTAGTCTAGTATCTCGAGTTTTTACGAAAAGAATGCCGTCTTTTCTTTCTCTCTATCTTCAATCGTTTTTTCCCGATAATAAAAACAACCGAGCTTATTTCGACCTTCGTTTTCCTTTTAACATTGCTACGCTACATGTTGCCCGATTCATCATCTACGCGGCAAGTCGCTTAACCATGAACCCTAGAAACCGTAAACCTGAAATCTAGCTTCCTGGAGGCAGCCACACTACTCCCTTGCCAGTGAATGTCCATGAACGTCTTACCGAAAACGCGAGGGAAGTTAAGTTGTCCGTCCCGTTCACGTTGTGACCAAATTCGGCTCAAACTGAAAGTGAACCGTGCGCTTGCTATCCGATGGAAATTGCTTTTGACTCTTGTTAGGTTCTAAAATCGTAGGTTGAATCGCAATATTACGTGTCGGCAAGTTTTCGTCTGCCTCGCGATCATTTGGGTCGCATTCCGTAGTGCAACAAAGTTTTAATCTATTTATTGAGATTTACCCTTCATAAGTATGGTAAAATATTTTTCCGTGCAGCTAAATGGTCCTTCGTAAGGAGGCTGCAGAGATGCTCTGGCCGCATCAGTTCGTACGAATACATGTGAGCAAGAACTAAGCTGTTTATGAATAAAAATCGATGCTTGATTTCCGTGTCGTAATGCAGGATTTTTTAATCATGCTTATTACAACTGCCAACGAATTGTCTTGGAAATCGTAAACCTTCGCCGTAAAGCATTTCTGCCGATGTTGCATTAAACTCCACCCGTAATGTTGTGCGTAATCCCAACAAAACTGTTGGTAATGAGATTGTTCAGTCTAGGTGGTTATGACACATTACCGATGCTTTTAGAGAGCGGTGTCAACGTTCGATAAAACCGTTGGCTTGTGGGTTATACGATGTGGTGCGTTTGCGTTGGACCCCAACGTTGGACAATTCCTGTAACAATTCCGATTCAAACTGCATTCCTCGATCAGTGACTATAGTTATAGGTATGCCAAATCGTGCGATCCAACCGTTATAAATTGCACTTGCAACTGTTTGTGCCTTGATGCCCGCCACTGGAATGGCCACTGGCCAGCGAGTATATCGATCTATTATAGTGACGCAATATTTCATCCCCTTAGAAGTTGGTATTGGATCAATTATATCTACGTGATTTTCTTCGAAACGTTTGCTACGTAGTGGAAATTGACCAATAAGACTTTTTGTGTGACGTTGGATTTTCGACTTTTGGCAACTTATACAACCAACATTCTAGTGGTAGTCCGAACTACGGGATGTGACAAACCGCATGCACCATATCGAATACCATTTTTCTGAATTCCTTTGGTATATATGGTCTAATACACTTTGTAGAAATGTCACAAAAGATTTCTTTGTCTGAATTTAATATTGGAAATTTTTTAAATTCGCGCGATTTGTTTGTTTCAATTAAATCCAGTAACTCGCTGTCTCGACTTTGTGCTTCGGCAATCCTGGTGTAATCAATAGCTCCTGGAACATCAATTTTGCATATGCGCGATAGAGTGTCTGCTACAACGTTATCCTTACCCGAGACATGTCATTAGTGAATTGTCCGATATATTCCAGATATCTAAATTGCCTCGATACTTGAATTTTGCTAAAATGCTTAAACTAAGGACTTATGATCCGTGTACAATCTAAAAGTGCGACCTTCCAGCATAAAACGAAAATGTTTAATAGCTGCGTAGGCCGCTAATAGCTCGCGGTCGTATACGCTATACCGTTTCTGGGTGACCGAAAGTTTAACCGAATAAAAACTTAAAGGCTGCCAACTATCCCTCACTTGCTGCTGAACTACCGCACCGATTGCAAAATCTGATGCATCCATCATCACAGTGAGATGTGCCTTAGTGTCCGGATGCGCGAGGATTGCCGCATCGAATAATTGCTGTTTGGATTTTTCAAAAGCTATTTTCGTATTATTGGTCCATTCAATTTTACGTTTATCATTCTTTTTACTCCCCTTTAAGTAACCGTTTAACAATGCTTGATTTTCGGCTGCATTTGGGACAAACCGCCGATAAAAATTGGTTATTCAGAGAAAGCGTCGCACTTCTACTATGGTTTCTGGTTGTTTAAAATCAGATATCGCTTGAACACGTTCTAACATAGGCTTAATACCCGATTTATTAACAGTGTGGCCCAAAAATTTTGTTTCGGCCTTAGCGAATGCACATTTATTTACATTGATAATTAATACGAGAGACTGTAATCTTTGAAATATTTGTTCCAGATGGATCATGTGTACGTTCTTATCTCCTGAACCGATCAGAAAATCATCGATATATGTAAACAATTAGGGTCCCGAAAAACAGTATGGACAAATCGTTGGAATGACTGTGCAGCGTTTCTCAAACCAAATCCGATTCGAGTGAACTTTAATAACCCGAAAGGCGTTATGATAGCAGTCTTCGGTATATCCGACGGTTCCACTGGTATCTGATGGTACGCTCGTACTAGGTCCAATGTAGAAAATATAGTACAGCCACGTTGTTGATGTGCAAAATCCTGAAGGTGTGGTATTGGGTAGCGGTCAGGCTGAGTGACAGCATTGAGTGCCCGGTAATCGCCACAGGGTCTCCAGTCTCCACTTTTCTTCTGAACCAAATGTAGTGGGCTGGCCCATGGACTATCGATGGTCTACAGATTCCTGACTGAAGCATGTAGTCGAATTCTATTTTTGCTGTAGCTAACTTATCCGGAGCGAGTCTACGAACCTTTGCTGCCACCGCCGGACCTTTGGTTTGGATAAAATGAGTAACTGCATGTTTAATTGGTCTTATAACTGCACAATCAAGATTGATTTCACTAAATTTTTTAATAGACGTCCGATTTCCGTATCGATAGCCATTGCACACTAAAGTCAACGATGAAGACACTATATTAATTGTCCGTCCAGTCGTATGAAGTCGTAACCGGATCAATTATACGATTTCGTTTGATATCGATTATTACCCCAAATTGTTTTAGAAAATCGGCTCCGATGATAGGCTTGGAAACATCTACTATTATGAACGTCCAGGTAGAATTCCTTGTGAGACCTAAGTCAAGTTTTAAAATTCGAGTGCCATATGTGCTAACTTGTGACGAATTTGCAGCGAACAGCGTGAAATCATTTTAACCCTTTTGTTTGTTCTCGAGCGATGGTGGCTTGACAAATACTTCGGTTCCCGTGTCAATTAAATAACTGCATTTGCTGGAAACATCGTATATGATGAGACGACAATTGGCACTATTGGCCCCCTCGCATGCCAGCATCTGCCGTGAGGAAGCTAGTTCTCCAACTTTTGTACGTAACTGAATTTGAATATCACACGATTCTTGACATACTCGAAGATGCAGATACGCTTTATATAAATCAAGACGGCAGAAAAATCTTGATCCTTTGAGGTTGTTTAAAATTTCATCAATACGACGGGCTGGGTAATTTGCAGAGTTGTGGATTTACCCAAACTTTGTAATCGACGCAGAGTCGAACGCCACCGTCAGCCTTGGGAATAATTACTAGTGGCGATCCCCAGTCACTCCTTTCAACTATGGAAATAATTCCGGACGCTTCCAAATCGTTAAGCTCTTTGTCGACATAATCACGAAGTGCATATGGAACTTCACGTTCCTTGTAAAAAACTGACTTAGCATCTTTTCGAAGTTGAAGCGTAACTTGGAAATTTGGCACAAACCCATTTTTTGAATAAACATTTGTTGAAAATTATTGATGAAAATTATTGATATCTGTGATAAAATTTAAATTATTAATTTGCGCATTTATTTTGTTAACACCTATTGTCCACATGCTGGAGATTGACGTTTAAGTGTCGGATCCAAATACGTCCGAAAAGAGCGTCATACTCATTGGGTACCACGTACATTTCCTCTACCGACCGACGATCTTTGTATTTTACCTCAACATTTACTTTACCCTCAGGAATCACAATGTTTTTTGTGTAGGATCGAAATGCTATTGAAGATGGTTGTAGTGTCGTTGAAATGTTAAGCTGTTCGAATTGATTTCATGGAATTAAAGTAAATCCTACGCCGGAGTCTATTTCAAACTTTTGAGGCCGTCTATTTATTTGCACTGTTATGAAATATTTACCAACATCACCTTTGTCAGTGTAATGCTGATTACTGTGAATATCGACAATCCGATTTATTCCATAGACCTGGTGGATCACGTCGTCATTACCATCATTTTTATTAATTGAATTGTTGTTTGATGACTTCATTAAAGTTTTTATGCAAACTTGTTGTACATGGCCTTTCTTACCACATGGATTGCATTTGAGGTTATGTCTGTTAGTGCGGTATTCTGTTCTCTTATGATTGTCTCTTCCACAACGTATGCATACATTTTCGATACCCAATTGGTTGTAATTCACTTTGGATTTTGAACGCGTTGATGGTTTTGATTATGAACGATTTCTTGTTCGATTCCTACGATGATTTGCACCAGTGGGCCTGGGGTGAATTCTGTTGAAATCATTTATGCTGCTAGGCTGTTTTGAATTGAGTTCGTGGCTGTCAATTTTAGAAGCTTCCAAAGCTCCTTATAACTCGTTTACTATGTTTTACGTAGAATTGAAAACACGCGTTGTAACCTTTCATGTTCTTTATTACAAGTAAGTTATAACTCGGTTGAGTCATAAAACAACATAACAGTTACATTATCATCTGCAGTGTTGCCAGACTGTTTTATCATTATGATGGGACATAACAAACGTGGAAAGAATATATTGAAGCAAAGCGCAACCAAACAAAAACAGCATTTTCGAAAATGTATTGGCTGATAGGAAGAAAATCCAGTTATCGTTAGACAATAAGGTCTTACTATACAAAGGGTTAATCAAGCCAATATGGGCATATGGTATTCAGTTATGGGGATCCACCAGTGCATCAAATAGAGAACTCCTGCAACGTACTCAGCGAAAATACTACGATGTATGTACTAACATACACGACGACCTTGGTATTAAAACCGTTAAAGAAACAATCAAGGAATTCAGTTCGAAATATTACTTAAAACTACAGGGACATCCCAACGAATTGGCCAAAATTGTGAACACAAGTTAATATTAAGTATTAACATTGGTTAAAACTTAAAAAATGTAATTAGCTTAAGATTTGAACACGTCTTGTTAGTTTCTTATGTAGAAAGATTCAAGAATAAAGCTATTGGCACCATAAAAAAAGATTTCAAAAAATTCATCATGCTGAAACAAAATTTTAAAATTTATAAACACCCGGTACACTTGACTTATGATTATGACCTGGAAATCGCTAGCAAAATTGGATTATAAGCTTAAAACAGAACAAGGCGAAGGCGGCGAGCGAAATCGCCTGTCATATTACAAAACAGCGAAAACATGCAATACAAACACAACCATCGACGCTGGCGACGACGATTTTTCCGTTGAAATAAATTTAGAGTCTATTTCTATTTTCATTGCCGGCAAAACAATGTTGCCAACTGTTTTTCTATATATTTAAGTTGGCAACGCGCCAACGTCATGCACCAAAAACATAAATGATTAACAATTTTTATAATTTTGAAATTTTCATAATTCGAGTATGCTAACTTTTAGAATCCATTTTGACATAGATAAAATATGTCGTGATTATGTCGTTTGTGCGGTTGTTTTTTATCGCTATACGCTGTCCCTCTTGAAGGCGAGCTATAGCCGCAAAGGCAAACGCGTTTTGGTGGTGGTATGTTAATTAATTTTTGAAATTACGAGAATTATGATCCTCCTGGGCCGGTCCATCAGGCAACCGAGTTTACGAATCATCGAATGATATAATCATTTTGATACAAAGTCGGTAGAGTTCATCGAAGTGGGAACGCAATGTCAACTATTGATTCACGTTACTCCCTGAATTCGGCTGATTATATTACGAAGAAATGTTGCAAAGCGATGTGGTTCAGATTTTATTCTAAGGAGAGGCATTTCAGAATTAAACCACTGTTATCCAAAATAAATGTGGGTATACATTTGCTGTTTCGAGAGAGGGTATTTTGATTTCCCAACTAACTAATTTGATGATTTTTTTAATGATGAGTTCCAAGTAATTATTTTTGAGCTGTAATAATTGCTTCTTTGAACTGGTCATCTCATTAGAGATTGGGTATGATCCCCTAGTTTTGCACAATCAACTTTAGTGTTAAAACTAACTGTGGACATTATCCCAGTGAATCAAATAATTGACATAATTCAGACAATACGTCTCGTTTTGTCTATCCGGCTTGATTTATTTGTGTTCAATTTTTCAAAAGACATTCCAAATGTGTGTGTTTTCGTATTTAACAAAAGACCTAGAATTAACGATAAATGTTCAGTCGAGCTGTCATCGGCGAGATTCGTAACATTTGGTGAAAAGTTTTGGAGATCGAACCCCCCCCCCCCCCTATTTCATTTCAACGCCCGTGAATAAATTTTGATTACGATTCAGGTAATTTCTGTTTTGCGTACTATAACAAAATTTATGAAATGTTAACGTTTTTTTTTATTTCATGCTAACAGAATATTGGCGTAATTTGCACTGGGTCTATTGACCAAGCGAATGATAATAGTCGTGATTTAGAAATGAAAAAGACAGAGGTGCCGTTTTTTCCAGAAGGTCGGCCAGATACAACTAGCTCAAAGAGAAGACTACGAATCTTAACTACTAAATTGAGGGAATCGTTTTTCATAAGTGAAGCAATAAACTGAAACGTCTTCATGAGGGACATATTTCAAATGTCGAAAGTTATTTTTTGATCATATTTTATTTTTTTAAATTGTAAAACTTTACTAATTGTACACAATTTTGTGATGGGGGGAAAAATAAAATCTAGATAGAAAATCGTATCAGCAACAATCCCATGTAGAGATTTGGCCGCCCCAATGTGATTACTTTATTAGGTTATTTTTAGATTAATGATTGAAAAGTTCATTTAATCCTAGCTAGTTCCCAGGGCTGTGGAAGGGGCAAAGTTCTATTGGATGAGGCATACATACACATTTTACAATATGCTGTTTCCATGCGTACCCAAAGATGTTCTAATCCAAGCAATCCAAGCTGGGTACAGGAAACAACCGAATACAAGAAACATCAAATCAATTAGCTATTGACGAAACGTTTTATCCTAATGCCACCAAATAATTAATTTTAAAATTTGGTGGGTTCGATCTCCAAAACTTTTCACCAAATGTTACGAATCTCGCCGATGACAGCTCGACTGAACATTTATCGTTAATTCTAGGTCTTTTGTTAAATACGAAAACACACACATTTGGAATGTCTTTTGAAAAATTGAACACAAATATATCAAGCCGGATAGACAAAACGAGACGTATTGTCTGAATTATGTCAATTATTTGATTCACTGGGATAATGTCCACAGTTAGTTTTAACACTAAAGTTGATTGTGCAAAACTAGTGGATCATACCCAATCTCTAATGAGATGACCAGTTCAAAGAAGCAATTATTACAGCTCAAAAATAATTACTTGGAACTCATCATTAAAAAAATCATCAAATTAGTTAGTTGGGAAATCAAAATACCCTCTCTCGAAACAGCAAATGTATACCCACATTTATTTTGGATAACAGTGGTTTAATTCTGAAATGCCTCTCCTTAGAATAAAATCTGAACCACATCGCTTTGCAACATTTCTTCGTAATATAATCAGCCGAATTCAGGGAGTAACGTGAATCAATAGTTGACATTGCGTTCCCACTTCGATGAACTCTACCGACTTTGTATCAAAATGATTATATCATTCGATGATTCGATGAAATTTTCGGCTAACTTCAGTACTATCCCGGTTACACGACAAATTAAAAACGTGTGCAACGCGAATTTTTGTATGATCCCACATAAACTTTAACGGGAAACTTTGCATGCATATTCAGTTTTTAGGCCCGGGCCTAAAAATATCGCCCGCTTACACGACAAATTAATATCGCGAGCTACGTTTTCAGATAGTTGAGGACTTTAGGAAATCTTACTATGATCCCACTTCAACCTTGATCTGAAATCTTGTATTGATAAATAATGGTTACTAAAGTACGAACGACGGTAATGTAGATTTCGGCTGAATTTTCTGCTAACTTACTGAAGGTGCATAATTGAAAGTAACTGGGGAAAATTTCGGTAAAGGAGATCCGCAATGTCGGTAAGATGAATCTTTAATACATATAATACTTAAAGATTATGTCGCTAATGCATAATAGAAAAATATTTTGAAAAGTAGATTGGCGATTTTTTGGGTATAATGCTGAAACTAAAATATATTTCAACCTAGGCATTTTTGATTTATTAAATTAATTGATGATAAAATGGCCCACTCTCAGAATTTTCCCTGTCGGCCATCAATTCAACTATGTATTGTTGATGCAGATGACGATAAATGATGTAGATTATAAAATGATCAGATATAGCAATAAAATAGGTATAATTTCACTGTAAGTATATGGTTGGGGTGAGTGTGAATAGTATGAAGAGGTGTTATTAAGAAATTGGCTGGTTACAAAATCGTGCCGAACCTAGAGACATCGAAAAGTCATAGTGACGAATATTTAAAACTCATAAAGGCACAATCTGTGTTATCGACTATTATATTTTTGGCCAACTTTTTCTCATTAAATTATCGAAACAATCTAAATTACCGCCACCTGCCTTTGCATTGACAGAATACTCGTGCATATATTTTATAGGCGCAGTCAAAGTACTGCATTATCGATATTTTCGTTAGGATTACTTAAATTCCATATTGATACTTTATATTCTACATTATCAACATACAATTGTATGAATTTCATTGCATTAGCGTTATAGGTCTACATTACCGACATTGCACATCCGGTTAATTTCGAAGCTGTATTATATGCACAGCCAGTTTAGCTGATCTGTACCTGTTTACTAACTCTTCATCATCTGTTTAAATAAATAAATTCGGTCGTCTCATCAGACTGCCGTGACAAAAGTACAAAAATATTGAAAATATTTTGAATTTATATTCAAAGAATAATCACAATGCCTTAGCGAATTATTACGTTTCGCGCATTTATTATCTCCTTCGTAACCTCGGATTTTATTGTATTTGACGCATATACGAGTTTTCTATATGAAATGTAGAGTTATTGTGGTGGGGGGGGGGGGTTATTATGGATGATGGCCAGTTTTTTTGTTTTACATCGAGTCTGATGGGATGACCGAATTTTTTAGCTTAAAGAATTCAAAGTTTCATTAGTTCGACGTAATTCTCAAATCAAGAAAACAAAATATAGACTTTGAGACATTTTAAATTTTTCAACCTCATTTTGGTTCTTAGTTCAGCAGCCTGATATCCCTGTTTATAAATATTTTGAATTATACTCATAAAAATAATAATAATATTGATGGAGATTCCCCACGTGCCGTCAGTGAGGTGTGATTTGACCTTGGGAATTATTATTATTATTATTGAATGTCCTGAAGGTTGACTCCTCTATAACTCTTTGAGATATGAATTTTCACAGTTTTATGCCTGACTTTCAAATGAGGAATATAAATTGGTACGAAGTGCGAATTAACCCAATTAGGGGCCAACATAGCTGCTATGTCGCTTGTCAGAGTTATTTTGGCTTTGGTACAGTTATGATACAGCGTTTGTTCCACTAAAATGAGGTCTTAAATACTTAAATGTCGATAAATACACAATTTTAAATTATTTATTTTCTGAATTATAGTTTTAATTTCATTATTTTTACATTTAATAAATAATTTTAGCAACCAAAACACAACCTTTGTGACCAGATTTGCAAAATTTAAACTCGAAATATTTTATGAAACCAAAATGTTAAATCGAAAAAATATATTTCTAACAATTACAGTGATCTTCACCTGTTTCTTAGGTAAGTGTTGCAATTTATTAAAAAACATTAAGATGTTATAAATGTTAAAATTACAGGTGTCTTCAATTCAGAGGAATGCCGAATGAGTAGCAACACACCTAATGTAGAAATTATACCAGCATCACCAGAACAAATGTTACCCGTTGGCAAACCAGCTACGTTATGGTGTAAGCTTTGCGTTTCCGATATATCACTAGTGTCAAATTTACAGTGGCTTAATGCATCTAACAGCACGATAGAGCCAAAGCCGAAACAGTTAACGGAACTTTTGTAATATAATTTTCATGGCCCATTCCGCCAGAAATTTGGAATTGTTCATACTATTAATCTCTTTTTTCTTTATAGTTCTGGAGAACCATCAGCCGTGTATACTGATGATTATTTGAGTGGGGACCATAGTGGACATCAATTAGCGCTGGTTATACCCTCGGTAATGGAAAATATGGATGGAATGTACATTTGTACAGCTGTATATGCACGTACAGAAATTTTACAGCAAAGCGTTAAAATTAGAACATATGGTAGGTCAATAGTAATTTGTTTACCTGTTAGAAATTATTATTTAATTGGCTTGATGCCATAAAGGTTCCGTACTCAATATCACGATAGACGCATGCTGCTGATCGTGCTGAACTGAACCCTATGTCATTCTCCTCAAGATAATTCATGCATCCGGAAGCGCTTAAAACTATTTCTATAAAAGTTGTGACCTGATATTTTGGGACACAAGCCACAAGTCCTCCTTCCAAAGAAGCGCAGTAGTTATTTGAAATTACAGATCACGCAAAAATGCATATTTGATATGGTGTGCCTTAAACATTTGACTCTCAAGGCGGGAAGAGAAGAACCTTTTCAATTTACCATTTACCGGATACTGAAAACTCATCTATAACAGTACCATCAAGAACCCATAACATTTAAGTGATTTCTCAATCAGAGTATCAAATTCTTGCAGAACAATTTTACAGGACATCTCAACTATATGCATTGCTAATGAGCGATGATAAGGAAAAGTATATCTCATTAAAATCAAACTAAATCCAATCAAGGGATGCTATTGGTGTAATGGTCGGGAGTAACTTGTAGATTCTTGACTATACTTTGTTAATAGAAGAATCTTTTACAGTACGCCCGACGCCAATACTAGAGGTTTTATACAACACTGATTTCTTACCACAGTGGCCATGAAAGTAAGACTGTTGTACTTGTGTAAGGTGAAGTAAATGATTTGCTGCTACTGCCATGTCCTTGAAATTTATATGAGAGCCCTTCGCCTTTCGCTTCCAGCATTTTTTCTACAGTAAAAACAAAAATTCGCTGATGTTCTGTCGGCTACAAATTCGACAAGCATAGTCGGATGTTATGAAATTATCTTTGGAATTCTTTAATTCTTCATATTCCGCCAAAAATTTTGTTTAGACAGCATTTACTTATTTATTTATTTTATTTGTTTTGCAGGCTCTACATTCCAAGAATTGCCCGCCTCATATTTTAGGGTTACTTAATCCGCAAATTTTCGAATTAATATGTAATTGGTCCATTGAATCTTAGCCAGCCCCCAGAGCTGCTGGAAGGTGCATTGTGCTACTAGATGAGGCTAACTGTTCCCATGCGCTCATCCAGGTTTGATTTAAAATCAAAGCCTAAATATGGGGTCATCAAAACATGTAGCCATTACCAGTTGTCATAAACTTTCAGCAGTGGCTTCTAGTTATATGAGCAGATCGGTCTTCACACCGCTGTTCATCGTTTCTTGACTTAAAACATGCTGTCGATTCTTCGATTTCCCAAAATCGTTTAAGGCTTTCGGCAACTTCCATGATTATATTGAAACATGGAGGCTTCGGAATTACCAGAACTCAAACACTTACATGCCAAACCGCAACAAAAAATTAGTATATTCTGCGATCAGATAATTTTATATTCGAAATCTTTATTTTTAAGGTTCACGTTCCTCACTACCGCTTACAATGAATTCGGAATTATGACAACCGTTATTTTTGGTATTACATAAGCCACAAGTTTTCACCCTTGCTCCACCATCTTCGAAGATGCTTATAATGACAGCTGGAGTTTTTCATGCGACCAATCCAGCGTGGTGTCGCCCAAACCTTTCATTAGTCGACCATTGCGTCTTTGAAACCCGCGGAGCAAGAAATCATGTGTTGCTTTCTTTTGTGTTGGCGGCCACATCGCTTGGATCGACATGAATACACATTGTGGCTAAAGTTGTATTTCCCGCCATTTCTCGATATTAATCAATTTGAACTGCTGGCCGTTTTGTTTTCTTTCTTCGAACCTAATGCATAATTACCTTCTTCGCAGATGATACAAGATACTCTATTGCATCTGTTCGTTTAGGTAAAAAATCGATCGAATCCTTTAAAAATAGCCTTCGAATTTTTTTTCAAATTGTTCCTACAAGGTTCTCCTTTCCGGATCTAATTTGTTAATGAGGACATAAACACGCCGCACTGGATCCCTGCTACACTTGGATCCAATTCGTGCAGCCCTTGATGACTTCGTCCGAAGTATCCCATATTTATTGAGTGGAGGCTGACCTAGTTATAGTCTCACTAATTTTCACAATGAAGGTTTTTAGAAACGCAGATGGTGTGGCATTTCTTATCATATCGCTGCACAAACTTTCGTAGTACATCTTACTAATTGGTTTCGGGAACGCTACTAAGAGGGGTTTCAATCAAGCAATCCTTTGATGGTTGCCATACCATATAAGCCTCTGAAAAAACTGTAATATTTTGTATAGGAGTCACACTGTTTCATCTGGGAACCATACTTATTTGGATTGAACTCCGATAATGGTAAAAAGTTCAAGGACTCCGATGTCATCACCAGACAACTTTAGTTAACTCTAAAGAAGTTCAGTTTACGTGTTTTGTCTCCCTAAAATTCAATACTTAAACCATACAGCAATACAAAATTAACAGATTAGGAATTATTCTCTCTAGTACTGAAGTTTCAACTTGTAATTACGAGTACTTGAAAAATCCGGTCCTCTTATTACCAATGAAAACACAAATGTCTAAATGGCGTAATTTTTTAGCAGCACAAAAAAAACTAATTTCTAATAAGCTTAGGTTCCACTCGCAACACATCGCAGATACGTTTCTTCGAGGACCTCAACAGCGCGAGAAAAATGTTGACTTGACACCGACTCACCGTTTTGCGTGTGCTCTTCAATCTTGAAAAAAGTAATATGGTTGACACACCAAAAATTGATAAATAAGTTAGGCTGATCCGAAGGAATTCCGGCATATTACGAGTAGTTTACCTTTCCTAGATCCTTGGATCGATGATAGATTTTTTAGAAGCCAATTGTTATCCCCCCAAACGAGCCTCTAAGTACGAGGTCTGCTTCCTCCTCTGCTGTGTCATGTGTGACGTAATTGGTGAGACCTGATATTGTATCCGATAAGAATAATGAGTTGAATGTGATTGATAAACTTGCTTGTAATTCCATCTTGAAGTTAAGCTCAAAAAGCTTCTGCCATATTTTAGCAATGTAGAAAAGCATTTGGAAACTATTGAGGGCAGCCCAAAAATATCTATCGTTTGGTTCTATCGGTTGGTGGCCGGTAGTTAAATCAGACATGTCAGTTGCGAATTTTTACAGTCTTGATGGTATTGCAGTAGAACTGCATGCTCTTGATACTATGTAGTCGCCATACCGACCGCCATTCCTGGTGATGTACGTGTGCGATTAATGGAAAAAAATCGCTGATCCAGGAAGAAGCTTCACTCTGTGTACAGACACAAAGATCTTGATGAATCCTGTGACCTTGTTTAAACGAGTCAAAGATTGTAAATATTGTATTAACAATGAAACCGCTAAACCATTGCTCAAAGCTGGTTATTAAGTGAAACGAATTCGATGTGAACCAGCAGCTTCTTTAACATATAGAGAAGGCAAGGCAGTTGTAAAGAGATTTGTTCATAATCAAGCAAAGATAAAGATGGCTTGCCTCCTCTATTGTAGTAAGACGAAGCATTATCACTGAGTCGAATCTGGGTAAAACCGTCTAAGCAATTTCTGAGGAACATTAACAAAGATTCTGGTCGAGATTCCCACTAGCTACCGTCGATTGTAAATCATTTATTGCATGGGGTTAGTTAAATGTTTTTCTCGTTTTCAACCACCTACGATTAAACTGTTCGCTTCAGATCTCATAGCATTGTGCACTCAAGGTGAACTGTTTTCCCTGCCTTAGTTCAAGATATTTTAGTTTGCCAAAGTAAATTATCGTTGGAATTGAATCCTCTTGCAATTTTTGTGGTATTGAATGCGGAATCTTATGAACTCAATGATCAAATCTCTTTAAAAACACTCAACCTAAGAACAGATGCCACTTTCTGATTATAAATCTCTTCTGACTTAATTCATAACAATCTTTGGTTTTGACAAGTCTACTATTCGGCTTGGTCTGAAATGTTTCTCTGCTCTGGAAAAATACGGAACAGTATAAGATTAAACATTCAACGTCTTTCAAATTACTCTTAATCAAATTACGGTTACTCAAGTAGTCTTTTCAATTCCGATGGTTCAATCTGACACGTAACTACTTTCAATTAGGAAGAGGGAAAATAGTGTCTCTAAGTCAGCTTCCCAGATTGCATCAAGTAAACTTAAACTAAATAAAAAGTAAATTAGGCAGAAGGCTAGTCAATCACAACGACCTATTCTCCCTTGACTCATATAATGCAGGCGTCCTGATAGAAAATTTCCCGTTGTACCCAAGTTTCTCCCAAACAAGGCCATTTGCTCCAACTGTTCAGAACCTACCTTTCGTTTGCAATTGTTTCCCAAAATTGGAACAAATGTGAAATAATTTTAAGTATCTAAGTGTACTGATCTTGAGGTATTCCTGCCTTTCAGTCTATTCTCTACCTTTCTTACAACTTTAGGAAAGTTGTTCCACATTTTCTGAGTGTTTAAAATATCGGTAAACCACAAAGGTTTTATTCTGTATGTCGTTCTATGTACGATTACAAGAATTGTAAACACTTTATTAACCTTCTTTGTTGCAATAATAGAGTTTTGACGGTTCTTAATCATCGCGGCATTGAGGGTCAACCAGCAGCTTCCTTGAGATGCTGCATAAGATAGCGGAAATTTCTCAGCGGAAAATAAGAGATTTCGCTACTCGCCGCAAATGGCAGCACAATCACAAAAGAGAATTTATTTTGTTATATAAATACCAGCGGAAATTTTTTATTCATTTTGTATCTCTAATCCATCAATTTTAGTGCCAAGCTATTAGGAAAACATTCGAAAGTATTGGTTACTAGTGGAAGTTTTTGAGATATCGACCAAAAACTGAAAATAACTTATAGGGCCGCAGAAAATCAAAAAATTATAGTGAAAATTCTAATCTAAATTTTCCCCTAATTTTCCTCGTAGTCTCAGTATGACCTAAGCTATTAGAAAAACAACCGAAAGTATTGGTTACTAGTGGAAGTTTTTGAGACATTGGCCAAAAACTGAAAATAAATTATTAAAAAAATTTAAATTTTCAAAAGTATTGGTTATGAAATGGCCAAGTTTAGTCCAGCATGAACAGATCCTAGAATTTGGTCCTAAGTTTTGGACCCCTGATCAATACTTTTATCCAAATTTCATCGTCATTCTTTTAGAATGGTGGCAAGACGGAATATTGTTAAATTTCAAGATTTCATTTACCGAGTTGCTTTACTTCGTAGATCAATCAATTTGTCATTTTAAGGATCACTTTTAATATTTTATTCCGCTGGGATGTTTTATTTAGTGAAAAAAGAGATACAAAATGAATAAAAAATTTCCGCTGGTAATTATATAACAAAATAAATTATCTTTTGTGATCGGCGAGTAGCGAAATCTCTTATTTTCCACTGAGAAATTTTCGCTATCTTATACAACATTTCCTTGATGTCTAACATTAGCAAGAAAAAACTTTGTTAAAACCAAGCAAGGCATCTAAGTAAAACCCGGTACGCCCTCCCTCTCTTTGAGAAAAGCTCAACTAAGGGTTCCGGTTCCTATTCTCCCTTGTCGCAGTCGCTTGTATTGAACGATCCACCTCGTTTTTGTTTGTCCTGCTTGCAACCGCCGCAACTATCCAAGTTTAGATCTCTAAACCTTTTTCAAGGTTGAAGGAAGAAGTTTAAATGAAATGAAGTAACCAGCAAAATACTTTCTTACAGTTTATTTTAATAATTTCTATTTTGATTTCAGTTCCAATTGCATTTGATGATGCATCTGATTATCAGTATTCTATTAGTAATACGGACTACAAAGTAAAATGTATGGTATTCGCCAATCCAGCGCCCATTATTGATTGGTTATGGAATAATGAAACAATTAAATCTGGCGGACGATATGTCATTGAATCGGACGGCCTATTGATACGCGATGTGCAAGAGCTTGATGATGGAGTTTATTCATGTCGAGCGACTGTATTAGAAACAGATGAATCTGTACAACGGGATATTCGAGTTGAAGTACTAACTAAACCAAAAGTAGACCCACTACCCACTTCAGTGGATGCGGTCGAAACTCAACCGTTTAGTATCAAATGTAATGCCACTGGAAATCCAGCACCAGAATACTTATGGATAAAAGATTCCACACAAGATAATGTTTTGGTATCAGAACGGTTCCAAGTTAGTTCTACCACTGGCCTGATGACAATTAAATCTGTGGAACTCCACGATTACGATACGTATACGTGTTTGGCGTACAACACCGTAGATCGAGTACAAAGTCAAATGCAATTGAATATTTTTATGCCTCCGAAAATTATCGAATTTTACAATTTAACAATATCCATCACAAGAGATGCACAAACAGTTTGCAAAGCGGTCGGGCTACCACCACCAGATATCTCGTTTCGACGCTTCCAATCCGAAGAAGAACTTCAACACGATGATGTTCGTATTATTTTAAAAAATGACATTGATCAATATAGTGGCCTAACGGTGAGCAGATTAACAATAAAATCGGTTTCCCGATCCGATGACGGATTATACGAATGTGTGGCTCGGAACCCATTTGGTTCCACAAACAAAGTTGGCCATATTACTATTGAATATCCACCATCATTCGAACATTATAAACTATTACCTCCAGTTTATTCATCGGCTGAAAAAATTGCAAATTTAAGTTGTTTTGCCCAAAGCATTCCGAACTCAACCGTACAATGGCAACTGATGAACGGTACACGGATCGAAGAAATTGGTGATCCAAATTTGCGAATGATTCGTAACGGATTTCAAGCCGATCTAATAATCAGACCACTTGGTAATCAGTATTATTCGGCTTATAAGTGTATAGCCCAAAATCGATATGGTCGCGTTGAACACCTCATGGAATTAAGGCCGTGGCAAGTACCAAGCATATCATTTGCTCGAGCTAGAACGGTTACGCCTACATCAATTACATTTGAAATAAATCCGGAAATCCTATTTCGTTTGCCAATATTATCAATTCATTGTCAGTTTCAACAGATTTTTATGCCGGATTGGAGTTGGACGACCAATCTAACTTGGCTACCCGACGAACCGTATATTGTTGATGGGTTACGTCCACAAGAAACTTATAATTTTAGGTAAGCGCTCTAAACGCTTTTACATAGATTTTTAAGTTTAACTCCTTATTGGTTTATAAAGATTCGCTGCTCGTAATGCAGTAGGTTTAGGACATTGGGGTGCATATGTTAAAATATCCACACCTAGACGATCAGTACCCCATGCACCTAAAATATTGCACACACTAATTCAAAATGGTGTTAAAGAAGATTTAATCATTACATCACCGTTTACCGATCAGTTTGAATTGAGTTGGACTCCACCCTATAACAACGGGGAGGAAATTGATTTGTACGAAATTAAATATTGCCCAGTACGTTCTCTATTAAGTTTCTGTATTCAGTATTCAGAATCTAATTTTGTGTTACAGGTAACAAAATTAAATGATGGCTGGAATGAAATTGAGGGTTTGTGCACAACAGAGCACTCGCTCGAAACCTCATACAAAATGAATAAATTACAACCGGGTACATACTATCGACTCGAACTCCGGGCTCATAATCTGCTTGGGTATTCCGTATCGACTGATGTACTCATCAAAACTACTGGAGGTAATTCAACAAATTTATGGTTTATTATTTACTCATATCGTGAAGATATTCTTCGTTAATTTATGTTTTGTTATAATTTAAGGAAATGCGGGATCCTTGAATTGACCGTCCGACTTGCTTTCAGGATAATCATGTATTGTGATCATCAAGTTGCTGCCTTCATTAGTTTTTCGCTTTTATTACATAAATTTTGCTTAAATCTCTTAGTTTGACATAAATAACCTAAATAATAAATTTTAACTATAATGAAGTTTCTGACAAACTAAAAATGACAAAAAACTTTACAACATCCCAAAAAGTGTAAATCTACACTGTCAAACGTAATCGAACGATGTGCCATAACCATTCTTTATGATTTCTAGGAGCTAACTTATTTATGCGGTGGAGCAGTCATAGATTTTTTTAAATTTTGAAATTTTGCTATAGTAGAAAGGCGCTTCGGTTGTCAATGACAAGGCATCGTAGAGATGTCTAAGTAAATCGAAGTACTAACCCTATTGTATCTTTTGTAGAAGCCAACATTATTATGCAACCCTTTGAACCATAAATTTTCTATATTGGAATCACGAAAATTCGACAAATTGAACCATTCGAAGGTCATTGACAAGGCATCGTAACGATGTCTAAGTAAATCGAAGTATGCTATCGTGTAGTACTGGCCTTATTGCATCTTTTGTAGAAGCCAACATAATTATGCAACCCGTCGAAGCCGATAAATTTTCTATACTGGAATCATACGAAATCAAAAAATTCAACCATTCGAAGGTCATTGGCAAGGCATCGTAGAGATGTCTAAGTAAATCGAAGTATCCTATCATGTACTGACCTTACTTCATCATTTCTAGAAGCTAACATATTTGTGCAACTCATCAAAGCATAAATTTTCTATGTTGGAATCATAAAAAATCTAAAAATTCGAAAAATTCAACCATTCGAAGGTCACTGACAAGGCATCGTAAAGATGTCTATGTAAATGGAAGTATGCTATCGTGTAGTACTGACCTAGAAAATATATGCTTCGACGGGTCGCACAAATATGTTGGCTTCTACAAAAGATGCTATAAGGTCAGTATTGCACGATAGCATATTTCGATTTACTTAGACATCTCTACGATGCCTTGTCAATGGCCTTCGAATGAAGTGTGTGAAGTTATCCCAGGAAAAATAAAAATGTTCATCAGGTAACACTTATTTCATCCCATCCCAGGATTTTTAAAATCATCCCATCCCAGGATTTTTAATTTATACAAATAATTAGGACTGTTATACTTGTTAAAGGTAGCGAACATCTTAGCTTCGGACTATGCAAAACCCTAAAATTAATTTAAATCAAAACTACATATATGAGTACAAACTGTAATTCATATATTACGAAAAAAATACCCAATAAAATAATTAATATTGCTCTCAAACCTTTAAAGTGCCTAAAGATTTGACTTCTGGTTATGACTCGTCATGGTGTCCACTAACTCTGATAACAATTTGGATATCAGCCGTATGCTAGGATTTTTGCTATATGCTCATTTGCATATGGCCCACCACCATATGAAGTTTGAAGAAAATACTCAATAAAATAATTAATAATTCTCTCAAACCTATAGAGTGCCTAAAGATTTGACTTCTGGTTATGCCTCGTCATGGTGTCCACTAACTCTGATATCAATTTGGATATCAGCCGTATGTTAGGATTTTTGCTATATGCTCATTTGCATATGGCCCACCTGTTGGAGCAATTCAACATAACAAATACTTACCTAATATCTCAATCTGAAATATATCACTCTGAAATACATTTAACCTATAAAACAAACAAATGTAAATGCATAAAATAATCAACTTTATACTTACCCTTTATCACTGTATAAATACCAATTTGATCCTCCTAAAATAATTAATTAAGCATTAATTCATAATTTATAATTGTATAATTTATATTTATATACTTACTTAAAATTATTTGTATTACATCCAAATGTCAAAACGTCACCTATCCAAGTGTCAATTGGTGGACGAATTCCTGTGCTGCATCTTCAGTTCAGTGCATGATTCAATACCGAATTTACGTTCGATGCGACACCTGCGTTTGAGCGCTTTTACTAAACGATATTTTTCGGAGTCGTTTACGCTAATAAATACGAGCCACCATTTTGACATTTATATAGTCGAATTTACACTCCATCAACATAAGTTTAACAACAATACAAAATTATAAATAAATTTACAATAAATTTATAATTAACAAAAAACCAACTTGGGAGTACGCAGTTTATTATTGCCCTCGTTTCGAACCACACATTTGTGTCAACGCAACATTAAACTAGCCCCAACACCACCACCATATGAAATTTGAAGAAAACACCCAATAAAATAATTAATATTGCTCTCAAACCTATAGAGTGCCTAAAGATTTGACTTCTGGTTATGACTCGGCATGGTGTCCACTAACTCTGATAACAATTTGGATATCAGCCGTATGTTAGGATATTCCCTATATGCTCATTTGCATATAGCCCAACATATGAAATTTGAAAAAAATGCTCAACAAAATAATTAATAATTCTCGATATCCAAAATGTTATCAGAGTTAGTGGACACCATGACGAGTCATAACCAGAAGTCAAATCTTTAGGCACTCTAAAGGTTTGAGAGCAATATTAATTATTTTATTGGGTATTTTTTTCGTAATATATGAATTACAGTTTGTACTCATATATGTAGTTTTGATTTAAATTAATTTTAGGGTTTTGCATAGTCCGAAGCTAAGATGTTCGCTACCTTTAACAAGTATAACAGTCCTAATTATTTGTATAAATTAAAAATCCTGGGATGGGATGATTTTAAAAATCCTGGGATGGGATGAAATAAGTGTTACCTGATGAACATTTTTATTTTTCCTGGGATGAAAAACTGGGATAACTTCACACACTTCTTCGAATGGTTAAATTTTTCGAATTTTTTGATTTTTTGTAGTTCAAAACATAATTATGTATATGGTGGAAAATTCGTGAAATCAAAAATTCAACATATGGGACCGGAAGTCATGTTTTAATTTTGGGATTTTTATGTTTTGAATGTGTAGTAGTACTGTGTAAAAAAAATATTGTGGAACTCGATTTTTGTTTGTGGTTGCTGTTGCATTAAGATACAGTCGGTCAAAAATTTAAGAATTTGTTGAAAACGGTGATTCATTTATACGAATATAAAAAAAAGTATTTATCCCAAAAATATAAAATAGGACTCATTTTAAATGTAAAATAAGGATTAAGAAAATATTACAAAAATAGTATCATCTTTAAGTTTTTCATTTTCAAAATGGCCACCAAACTGGTTTTTCTCAATTTTCTGAAAAAGTTATTTTTTAATTCTTTTTTGTTCGCCATTTAATTTTATAAAACATACCAAAAAAAATTGGGTGATATTTTTTATTTTCTTGCATTTCTCCATATAAAATTATCGGTATACCTGCATTTCTACATCGGTATCACAAACACTACAAAATTATCGGTATTCAGTTCTTAATTTATACCTAAACCAATCTTTTGTTTTTAACTGTTGGTTCATTTTTTCAAAATAAAAGTAAAAATTACTTCTAATGAACAATAAAACTAATTATTTATAATGCCCAGCCCCGTATATTTACTACACAAAATGTTTTGGTCCTCCTTTTAAAAGGAGTTTTTCAGGTACATTTTTGAGGTAAACATTTCTAGCTTTAAATTTATATTTATATAAATAAGAGTCAAAATTAATATTTAGGTAGTTCAAATTTTAAAGTGTAAAAGTAAGTAACATTGACTTAAACAAATTCGAAATTTAGTTTATCATATAGTGAATTTGTATTACTTGAATTAATGAAGAATGAGTGAAATTAAAAAGTGTTGTAAGCCGTTTGTTGGCTCGAAGTGTTCTAAAAGTTTACGAAAAGTGTATAAACATATTATGGATTTTTTGCCGCCTTCGATTGAAAGAAAAGAAAATTTATTCATTTGTACAACTTGTTATGTGAACATTTCTTTTAAACGTCAAAAAACTGAAACAGATACATCACCCTCTTCACCATCAAGTTCCGCAATTACGCCGAAATCGTCATCTACCCAGTAGAATCTGAAATAAATTCCATTCGGAGTAATAGTGAAGAACGCCAAATACAAAAAGCGAGCGTTTTTCAAAAAATCAATGAGATTTTACCAGATATTGGAAAGTCGCCCATATATGCCAGTAAACTAGGAGCTATGCAACAGCATCAACAACAAAAATTAACCAATTAAGCTGCAATAGTACCATCAACACCATCATCTTTGATTCCTGGAATCGAGCCCTTTGTGAATCAATCAATGGACAACGCAATGAAGACTAATTTATATGACGAATTTGTGGATCAACTGAAAAGTAAATTCACACAATTGGAGAAAAATTGTGATAAGATACAGCTGCTGACTACACTGCCCAAGTCACTAACCATACTACAAATTTAACAGGAGTTCAACACAACACAATACTTGGTGCATACAGCGAAATATATTCAGAAAACGAACGGCCCACTTGGTCTTCTTGTACCTAAAACTAGGAAACGAATAAGCGATGAACTAAAGCAATCAGTGATAGATTATTATAACGATGAAGTCAGTCGGATAATGCCTGGAAAAAACGATTGCTTAACTATTGAAAAAGTTAAAGTTCAGAAACGTCTAATCATGAGTATATTAAAAGAATGCTACGAGGACTACAAGATTCTCCATCAGAATGACGAGTCAAAAAAATTGGATTTTCCAAATTTTGCTTGCTTCGTCCTTAAAACTGTGTGTGTTTGTACAATACATCAAAATGTAAAATTGATTATTTATGGAACCAAAATACTAACTAGTACAAATGGAAAATACCGAAATTCCAAGATTGCATTTCATCTATTTTATGTCCAGATCCTTAATCCTAAACCGACATGTTATCTTCTCAAATGCAAGAATTGTCCAGAATTAAGTTATTTCGAGAATATTTGAAAAACGCTTTTCTGGAAAAGGACTACGAGGATGCTGATTTATCATTCAGTCAGTGGATTTCAACTGACAGATGCAATTTGGAAAAGTACTCAAAATCGTTAGAAGAATTTTTGGATTACTTCATAAAGAAGGTGGAAAATCTGATTCCTCATTACTTCATTTCACTTCAACAAGCTAGCTTAGTAAAAAATAAACCAAAATGTATTATATTATACCGATGGTGCTGTAACACATTATAAAAATAAAAATAATTTTATGAATATAATGAAACACACAGAGGATTTCGGAGTCGATCGTGAATGGCATTTTCATGCCACAGCACATGGAAAGGGACCATGCGATGGAGTAGGAGGTACTATCAAGAGAATGGCGTCCAGAGCCAGTCTCACTGATTAATTTGGCGATATCATTACGAATGCAGCATAATTATTCAAATGGGCTAAAACTTTAAAGACTGATATGGTTTTTGAGTTTTGTTCTGACATTGAATAACTCGAAAAAAATTCAACTTGCCAGTAGGTTCGAAAAAATGGAAACTGTAAAAGGAATACACGATTCCCATGCAGTTATTCCTTCAGGAGAAGGTTACATTAATTTTAAGAAATATTCAAATAGCGAAGATTATATTAGATTTAAAATGTAATTAATTACTAAATTAATTTTTAATAAAAAAAAATTTTACCAATAAATTGTGTTTTAAATTTATCTATATAAAAAGAGTTGATGGTCTTATTTAAAATAAATTTTTCAGAAAATTGAGAAAAACCAGTTTGGTGGCCATTTTGAAAATGAAAAACTTAAAGATGATACTATTTTTGTAATATTTTTTAATCCTTATTTTACCTTTAAAATGAGCCCTATTTTATATTTTTCGGATAAATACTTTTTTTATATTGCATTTATAGACTGTATAGACTGTATCTTATGCAACAACAATACCAAAAAATCTACAATATTCTTTTTTTACCCAGTACTAGAAATTTAAAACATAAAAATCACAAGATTAAAACATGACTTTCAAAAATTTTTGATTTCACGAATTTTTCACCATATATTTTTGATTTTAATGACGTAAAATAAAGTTAAATAAATAATTTTTTTTATATTTCCTTTAATTATCTTGTTGTTCTTAATTACAAATTATGTTTAAAAAGTGTAGCATTCTTAATTTAAAGTGTAACATTTTCTTTTGCACTTTTACACTCTTTGACTGTTATAAGGTTTTTTGTCAATTTATCAGAAACTTTGCACTGCCGAAATTTTATGGTATGTCCATAAATTTTAGACCATTAAAACTTTTATAAAAGCTGTTTGTTTAATTCTAGCTAATTATGATATTCACTGCCGATATGCATTATTTCGCAAGGCCGCAATTCTTCTCTCCGAGATTCGTTTGAACATAATGTTTCACGGCCGATTTGAGAAGCTTTTATTTTAAGTCTATTAGATGGTTGATGGTTTCCAGAAGAGGACGGAATATATTACCAAATTCACTGTACTCTAGTTACAGAAAATACAAAAATTTGAAAGGTGACCGCCGATAACCAATTCTTCGCACTCAAGAAAACATTTATAACTCACTGCCATCTAACCATAGAGAAAACCGAACTACATCATTTGTAGTTTGGAGCTGAATAATATGAATAAAAAGGTAAGGAAACGAGGGTAATCGCCCACAGTTCTCTAAATCTCGAAATGATCCTTGGAAGGTGGTCCTTGTGGGGGCTTGTACGTCAGAATAATGAAATGTATGATTCTTGATTACAGACTGAAGCGCTTATAGTCTATACGTAAGCCACTACAGGGCTATAAGTAATCGCGTTTTTTAAATGTGAGGGACTGTTATATTATCTATGCTAATGGTTTACAGTTTCTGCTATTCAATCTGAACCGTTTTCTAAATGTACCAGCAACTCTCAACAAATTGTAACAATTCACCGATAATTCGTTTGATGATATTTTATATAGGGTGTTCCAATAAGAGGTTTCATTTTGAATAGCCAGCTATTTGGGCAGCTGTCAATTTTGAAGCTGTCATCTTTTGACATTTGACAAGTAAAACCTACGCCATTACTAAAAATGGTACGATACACGCTCCAACAACGCATTGAAATTGTTAAAATTCACTTCAAAAATGGTGGAAATTTTGCAGTCACAGTTCGCAAAACTAAAGCACTTTTGGGTCGTCGTGAAGCACCTGCTCGGCCGGCAATAGTGAAACTGGTGGAAAAATTTAAACTGTTGGAACAAGTTAGTGATGTTAAAACTCAAAACCGTGTGCGCCGCTCAAGAACAACTGCGAATATTGCTGTTGTAGCCCGTAGTGTTGACGAAAACCCAGGATTGCCGGTCGATCACCATAAACGTCGTAACTTCATTGATTGGATCCGTCAAATGCATCAAAATGAACCGGATTTTCAACGAAAAATCATCTTCAGTGATGAGGCCCATTTTCACCTCGGCGGCTACGTTAATAAGCAGAATTTTTGCATTTGGGGCTCTGAAAATCCAAGAATTGTTGTTGATTGTTGAAAAGCCTCTCCATTTTCAACGTGTCACTGTTTGGTGCGCTACCGAGCTATGATTAATGATTTTTTATGGCCGAAATTGGAAGATATTGATGTGGACGACGTTTATTTTCAGCAAGACGGTGCTACGTGCCACACAAGCAACGAAACAATCGCAATTTTGCAAGAAAAGTTTCGTGGCCGTGTTATTTCTCGAAGAGGTGATCACAATTGGCCGCCGAGATCTTGTGATTTAACACCTTTAGATTTTTTCTTTGGGGCCACGTAAAAGATAAGGTTTATGCCAATGCTCCACAATCAATTCAAGACGTTAAAGATAGAATTCGTGAAGTTATTGAGGACAGCCGCAAATGTGCGAATTAGTCATGGAAAATTTCATGAAAAGGATATGGTGCTGCAAGCGTAGCCGTGGCGGCCATTTGGCTGATACCGTTTTCAAATGTTAATGGCATACCTTCCTCTTTACAATGAAATAAACATTCATTGATTTCTCTTAAAAAATACTCGGTTTTTTTAATATCAAAATGAAACCTCTTATTGGGAAAGCCTTTATAAGAAACGTCTGGACAAACAGTAGTCGATAATCAAAACAGACGTAATTTTTTTTGCTAACAGCATATTATACTTTGACTTTACTTTGGTGCTGGAACCCGATCATATACAACTTATGCTAATTACCGCACCAAACAAAGGTATTGCGGTCAAAAGTATGAAAATTAGTTCGGGTGCTGTTTGGTTCGAATCCCATCAGGGACCAGATGTAATAACAAATTTGTATCCTACAATTATGATCGGTCATGGAACTCATCTGCGACCCCATATTAGTCTAACCTTCAGAGAACATAAACTACGATTGTGATTCTAAGATTAATTAGGTGATCTACGAGTATTTACATAAATTCTGATCAAATTCGATATGTTAGACCTTCCTTAGACGATATATGATTAAAATTTGGAAAAAAAATTGTTGCTCAAATGATTGGAATTTGATCTTTTCTTACCAATTCTCTTCTGAATTAATGCAAGTTTTTAATTTGTTTCAGCAAAGAAGACCAATTTCAAAAGTTAGATGAAAATTCCGATAACGCAGATTTGATTGTAACAACCGAATGTATAGATACTCTTTTTGAAGAGAGAATGTCAGATAATCTTTGAGAATATATTGGGGTCGAATTCATCGCTCTCAATACTACCCTTACGTAAGTATTCTCACCTTTCATCAACCTGTCAAACCCAACTTTCGATCCATCACCATATACGCTCATCCCATATGCAATTTTGGACACCAGCACCTTTCGTATCATGTCAGTCACACTTCCATGGTCCGCCATTTCGGTTTACTCACCCTTTTGATTACATTCAATCTACTTTTATAATCATCGGGTAATTTTTCCATATGCACCTTAAAATGTATTCTCTTTTTACATCAAAGCCTTACTACAACATTTTCTCGTGTTCTCGTGTAACGGAACGTTTCTAGTAAAATGCCAAGTAAAATTACGTTAACAGAAATCCGTCAAATGTCGTTCTCCGAGCAGCTGTTGGCCCGCCAGCTGAAGACTGCATGGGAGTGGGTTTGGAGAACTTTGATGAATCTTTCGAAGCTGCTTTTCTGAATTCGAAAGGAAAACATTATACAAGACAAAAATAAATTATACACGCATGGTACCTAAGCCGTTTTCTGTTGAGACCCTTCACATTTCTCCCGTTTTAAACACTCATGTTAAATCTACCCATGATTTATTTATTTAATTTAATTAAAATCCGACAAAAAGAAATCATATTGAAAAAATTATTAAATGGATTAATTTTAATTAGTGGTGAAATGGATTAAAATTAAATGGGAGGTTAATCTCCACAAACAAAAAAATAAAGTTAAAGTTTAAATCACTTACCCCAACACACAGGCAAAGCGCTTCAACGATGGATACTGTACGAAGTAATGTGTCTATAGAAATTAAGATTGCTACACAAATGAATTAAATTTTATTAATTAGACTACTATAAAATCAATTTTTTTAAATTAAATTTAAGAATTCAAAAAGTAAACTTATTTTTAAACTATACTAGAAATTATAATTATAATTAGACCATTAGGAATTAATTTTAATTAATATAATCAAAACAAAATATATTTATATTAATAACAACAAGGTACTAATTTCAGTTCAAGTTAACATTAAATAACATTAATGTGAATTTTGCGTAATTTTACAATAACAAAAACGCATCACCCAATTCATATTCAATTCATATTCAATTCATATTCAATTCATATTCAATTCATATTCAACTCATATTCAATTCATATTCAATTCATATTCAATTCATATTCAATTCATATTCAATTCATATTCAATTCATATTCAATTCATATTCAATTCATATTCAATTCATATTCAATTCATATTCAATTCATATTCAATTCATATTCAATTCATATTCAATTTACATTCAATTTACATTCAATTCATTTTCAATTCATTTTCAATTCATATTCAGCTCATATTCAATTATTTTCAATTCATATTCAATTTATTTTAATTCAATTCATATATATATATATTTCATTTCTTTCAATTCATATTAAATTCAATTCATATTCAATTCATATTCAATCCATATTCAATTCATATTCTATTCATATTCAATTCATATTCAATTCATATTCAATTCTTTTCAACTCATTTGCAATTCAAATTCAACTTACATTCAATTCATTTTCAATTCATTTTCAATTCATATTCAATTCGTATTCAATTCATTTTCAATTCATATTCAATTCATATTCAATTCTTTTCAATTCATTCTCAATTAATTTTCAATTCATATTCAATTCATATTCAATTCATATTCAATCCATATTCAATTCATATTCAATTCATATTCAATTCATATTCAATTCATATTCAATTCATATTCAATTCATATTCAATTCATATTCAATTCATATTCAATTCATATTCAATTCATATTCAATTCATATTCAATTCATATTCAATTCATATTCAATTCATATTCAATTCATATTCAATTCATATTCAATTCATATTCAATTCATATTCAATTCATATTCAATTCATATTCAATTCATATTCAATTCATATTCAATTCATATTCAATTCATATTCAATTCATATTCAATTCATATTCAATTCATATTCAATTCATATTCAATTCATATTCAATTCATATTCAATTCATATTCAATTCATATTCAATTCTTTTCAACTCATTTGCAATTCAAATTCAATTTACATTCAATTCATTTTCAATTCATTTTCAATTCATATTCAATTCGTATTCAATTCATTTTCAGTTCATATTCAATTCATATTCAATTCTTTTCAATTCATTATCAATTCATTTTCAATTCATATTCAATTCATATTCAATTCATATGCAATCCATATTCAATCCATATTCAATTCATATACAATTTATATTCAATTTATTTTCAATCATATTCAATTCATATTCAGTTCATTTTCAATTCATATTCAATTCATATTCAATTCATATTCAATTCATATTCAATTCATATTCAATTCATATTCAATTCATATTCAATTCATATTCAATTCATATTCAATTCATATTCAATTCATATTCAATTCATATTCAATTCATATTCAATTCATATTCAATTCATATTCAATTCATATTCAATTCATATTCAATTCATATTCAATTCATATTCAATTCATATTCAATTCATATTCAATTCATATTCAATTCTTTTCAACTCATTTGCAATTCAAATTCAACTTACATTCAATTCATTTTCAATTCATATTCAATTCATATTCAATTCATATTCAATTCATATTCAACTCATATTCAATTCATATTCAATTCATATTCAATTCATATTCAATTCATATTCAATTCATATTCAATTCATATTCAATTCATATTCAATTCATATTCAATTCATATTCAATTCATATTCAATTCATATTCAATTCATATTCAATTCATATTCAATTCATATTCAATTCATATTCAATTCATATTCAATTCATATTCAATTCATATTCAATTCATATTCAATTCAAATTCAACTTACATTCAATTCATTTTCAATTCATATTCAATTCGTATTCAATTCATTTTCAATTCATATTCAATTCATATTCAATTCTTTTCAATTCATTCTCAATTCATTTTCAATTCATATTCAATTCATATTCAATTCATATTCAATCCATATTCAATTCATATTCTATTCATATTCAATTCATATTCAATTCATATTCAATTCATTTTCAATTCATATTCAATTCATATTCAATTCATATTCAATTCATATTCAATTCATATTCAATTCATATTCAATACATATTCAATTCATATTCAATTCTTTTCAACTCATTTGCAATTCAAATTCAACTTACATTCAATTCATTTTCAATTCATTTTCAATTCATATTCAATTCGTATTCAATTCATATTCAATTCATATTCAATTCATATTCAATTCTTTTCAATTCATTATCAATTCATTTTCAATTCATATTCAATTCATATTCAATTCATATGCAATCCATATTCAATTCATATTCAATTTATATTCAATTTATTTTCAATCATATTCAATTCATATTCAGTTCATTTTCAATTCATGTTCAATTCATATGCAATCCATATTCAATTCATATTCAATTTACATATATTCAATTTATATTCATAATGACAGGAATATCACTTTCAAGGCTTACAGTTAATTAACTGTTTATTTTAAACATAAACTCTCAACATTACAGTAATACTCCTCATTAAATTTTTCCTAAGTAAACGGATATACTTTACTTAATAAAGTCCTTTAATGACCGACCTATTTAAAATTATGTAAAAGGCAATTCGACATCGCTCCAATATTATCTATCGCCGCTTAAAAACTTTTGTTTAAATTCAAATATTTAGATTGGTAATGAAAAGGGTTAGCTTTATATACAAATTTTATCTCAATTTTATTTTTTCAATCGATATCTTTACTGTTAGGCAATTATTATTTTTTATTTTATAAGGAAATTCACCCAAAATTTCGACGACAACAAGAAATAGGAAAATGCCTTGAAACGATGATGGGCTTATAGATATAAATTTAATTAATTAACATTCTTGTCGCTGTCACTCTTATTGTTGTCTTACTGATAATTTCGATTTTTTTTTGTCGCGTGTATTTTTTTTGTGTTCTAAGGATGGATGCTCTTCGTAATTCAATTAACATAATTTTTAAACGGCATTTAATATTTTAGCACTTCTGTTTTTTAAGTGTTATGACAAAAACAAGAAAATATTGTGTTTACATCTTTGTTATAGTGCCAGGCGCACCTTTCCAAATTTTGCTAAGAAAAATGTGCGCTCATCACAGCCTCGGATTTTGTAAATAAAACAAAACTTAGTCTTTCAATTAAATTAATTCAATAACCCACCCTCTGACATATTCACTTGCAAACAAATGACAGTTTTTATGTAAAAATAAATTTACATACATAATTTTCCATACAGACGTTGGTATCATTTTCAATTCGCTCGAGAAATTGGGGAGACTGCAGAAGTTTACGATTACTACAATGTTCATTTAAAATTCAAGAAAAAAATCAAAATATTTACCGTCACAGTTTTTCGTATGTCAATAGATGTCTTGAGATTGAATGAAGATCTGCTTAGTGGTTACTGATTGTTGATATTTTAATTACAGAATTAGATATTATACCGCTAGACATTTCGTTTTGATACATTCATATGTAAATCATACCCCACCGAATAGTTGATGCATGGCACTAAAACATATCAAGGTGCTGGATTATCTTCCCTTTTCGTTCTGTTTTGAAATTCAATATCTTCATTTAAAATCTGATATAAGGGGTGGAAAATATTACAATGAAATGAAAGGAATTAAACCAAAATATTTTTTGTTCATAAATCAGTGTAACACGAAAACGTTTTCTTATCGCAAAATTAGATGAAATTCGGCGTAAAACTATCACTTTACAGGTGTAAATTGTCAAGCAAAATTTGTAATAATAATACACTCTGTCAAAAAAGTAAAGAAAGTAATGGGAATTGGTCATTTAAAAAGCCCGCTTAAAGGGATTGTAAAATTTTTTTTGCCACTAAGTTGGCACAACTGTCCTCTATCTTGACGTGAACTTTAAGCGCTTTGTAATGAATAAAAATATCGGACAAAGAATTTGTCTCAAATTTTTTCGTATGTTGAATCGCTGAAAATGTTACAGAAGGCTTACGGTGAAGCGATTTTAGCAAAAAAAAGACGTGCATGTGAGTGGTACAATGCATTCAAAAGCGATCGAGATGTGGTGGAAGATTTGCTTTCGCTCTGATCGGCCATCAACGTGTTCAACTGAAGTTAACATCAATAAAGTGAATTAAATGGTGACGGAAAATCGTCATTTAGGTTTGAGGGAGATAGCCGCTGAAGCTTCTGTGTCTCACTAGTTCGGAAAGACCTGAATTTTCTTCAAAAACTCAATCGCATAAAGGTCGCTGAAGACATGCTAGAACAAGTCAATTCCTACCCCACAATCATAAAACGCATTATAATTGGTGATGAGGCATGGGTTTACGAGTTTGACATCAAAGTTAACAAGATTTGGAATCGATCAAAAGTCGAAAAAAATCGATCAAAAGTCAAGATAATGTTGACTGTTTTCTTGGATTCTTGCGAGAAGGTCAGGCGGTAAATAAAGAATATCATCTGGGCACTATGCGGCGTTTGAGATAGCAAATACGTCGAAAAAGGCCAGGTTTGTGGGAAGAAAACCCATGGATGGTACCATGACAACGCACCAGCTCACAAGGTCATCATTGTGAACGAATTTCTGACGAAAACCGCATCGAAACATCATCGAACAACCACCGTATTCATCTGGCTGACTTTTTCTTTTTTTCTCTTTCTCTTTACAGTTGAGGACAGTTGAGCCACTTTAGCGACAAAACAAATTTTTTACAATCCCTTTAGGTGGGCTTTTAAATTACCAATTCCGGTTACTTTCTTGACAGAGTGTATATTCTGATAATATAAACATCTGCCACATTTTGCCGATTACTTTTCTTATTTGATACATTCCAAAAATAGAATACCGTAGGTATGGTTAAGGGTTTAGGTCGATGTAAATTTCGCAGTCCTAAACACCTTAATCTTGTCAAAATTGAGGAGTTTATCGGTTTGATGTGGGCTAATATAACCTCAATGTATAAGTCATCTGTAGTTGGGTACCTAAAATTTTTCGAGAATCTTAGGAACTCAGTACAAGTGGTTTTTAATTGTTCGATGCAAATTTCGCTGACCTAAACACCATAATCCCTAAATTTGGTCAAAATTGAGGTATTTTTCGGTTTGATGCTAGTAGAATCTCGAAATATACGAGTAAGTCGTTTTATGTTTGGTTCCTAGGGTTTTCCCATAAAATCCAGGAATTCCATACAAGGGATTTACATAAATGGTTGAGGTGTTTTACGGTTTGGAGTGACCTAGTAGAATTTGACGGTTATTTTGACTATTTCTTTTCACAACCATTTGTTTAAACTAAATTGGGGGTTTACGGTGTTTAGGACAGTAACTATAAATCGAACGTAAAACTATCTGAATTTTTCTGAAAAACTCCTATAAACCAGGGAGGCTGTTATGAAATTTTCGGCCGCGTTTTTTTTCGACAACGGCGACTAATCTGACAACGTCGAAAATACCTATTATGAATTTTTCGATTGTATCGAAAATATAAAAACCTTAATAAAATTTGATTACGAAATTTTTTTATAATTAAACTAATTAATAATTAAAATTATTTAATCCAATTTTTAATATTTTATGTATAGTTTTATAAAAATTTCTTGTATTGGTAACGATATTCGACACCTTAAGAAGTGTCGTAAATTTTCGATTCGATCCTGTCGAAAAATTTCATAATAGCTTATTATCGACAACGTCGAGAAAAAACGCGGTCGAAAATTTCATAATAGACCCCAGCGTGCAAAGTGACGTATATACTGAGATGCTACTAGCTCCTACCTGTTAGAAAAATATGTTTATTTTGACGTAATTAGGGTTTCAGGATGATAAGAACAACCAAAATTTTATTTAGATTACCATAAGTCGAAAGAATCATTTTCCGAACTTTTCGGAGAACGTCCTAAAAACAAGCATGCTAAGTGACATATCCAATGAGGTGCACTAGGATTTTATCACCTCAAAGTATTAGTCATTTTGATGTTGGATTCCTAAGATTTTCCGAGACAACTTATGAAAATCATACAAATGATTGATTGAGGATCGATGCAAATTTCGCTGTTCTTAACACCATAATCCCCCAATTTTGTCAAAATTAAAATATTTTTCGGATGGATGTGGACTAGTAGAACCTCATCATATGAATCACTTTGATGTTGTGTTCCTAGGTTTTTCAAGAGAACTTACGAAAACCGTTAACTGCCGTGTCCTCTTATGGTTTTTCCAGTACCAGTATGGTGCCTTGAACACCTCATGCTAGATACATTCTGTCTGATCAACCGTTGCAACCTTAGACTTGAAGACGAGATTTAAGACGCCACGACAAATAGATATGGATCTATAGTTCGTATACTCTAGTACATCCACGACCCTAAATACGGGCACAACTCTCTAAATACAGACATTTTTGATCAAGCAAGTTAACGCTCCCCAATTCTTCCTGAAAAGATTGAACGAACTTGTTTGATATCTAATCACACTTTGAGGCTCTAGCGGTTTTCAAACTTTTACATTAACATTTGGGCAAGGGAAGCCGGACGCATGTATGGAATACGAGCATTCAACTCATCGTCAACTTTCGTTGGGTCCTCGCTAACTGAACCGTTTAAAAAACATAAACTGTTTATATTTTTTAGGATAGTTTTGCGCTTTTTGATATACGTAAATGGCCAGTTTTAAAAGGTTCCTTAATGTTTTAATACCTCCAAACAATTTTCTAGTTTAGGTACGTAAAATCCTCTTTGGCTTCTCGGTCTCTGGTTACGATCGAAGATTTTAATAATTTGTACGTTTCTCTTAAATGTTCACACTGAGAGTATTTTACTACTAAATCTAACGGTTGTTTGAAACCGACATTCTCGAGGCCGACCAGCTCGAGTAGCGTGTCAATAGTTTCTAATTTTTACCAAAATGGATTGTTTGAAGGCAAATCATAATTAAGAACTGTAAATATCTGAGTCTGTTTGGTTGCTCGGGCCAGTACAGCTATAGTTAATTGAATTGGAGTGTGGTCGGAAGTGATGCATCCTCCCATGCAAAAGCATGTACTAATTCGAATTGATCAGTCAATGTATGATCAGTAATGGTGTAAATATATAGATGTAGATATTCTTGTAACAAATTTTAAATCCATTTTATTAATACGCATGACAGATAGGATAGCTAGATATTCACCAAATTTTTAATACTTTAATTCTAGGCAACGTTCGTTTCCAAGTTACAGCTGGTCGTCCGACTTTCTTTTTTCCTTGTGAGTTCCACTCCAGAATTCTTTTTGTTACGTCATTCGGCGACTTCCTTATGTTGGTATTGTGGGATAGGGCAGTTGTGTTGCAGACTTTGTGTAACATGTTGAATGTTGTTCTAGCTTTCATCTGTGAGACCCGTTTCCACTAGTTTACAACTATTCAGTTATCTACATCAATATATATTATCTATATCAATAAGATATGTATAAGTTCGATTAATTTCTTTGGGATAACCATTTCACAAAGTGCCTTCCATATTACGTTCCTGTGTATTGCATCGAATGCACGTTCAAAGTCCAAGAAAAATAGTTATAGTTCTGCTCAATGATGATACGTGTTGTGTTGATGTGATCGGTGAAGCTGCGTTCTGGTCTGAAGTTAGCTTTTTCCTTTCTCAATTTCGAGATGATTGTCGAAGAAATTCTATCCAGGATGATCATTGCTAATATCTTTATGGTTGTATTGAGGATTGATTGGAATTCAAACGCAACAGTGTTATTGCTTTGTATTTAGCTGGAAAATCGCAACCCGCCATTGTTAATGAGCTACGACATTTACATGTGAACAAAATGTTTGTGTATCGAACCATTACAGATTACAATGATACTAGTAGCATCAAAAAACTCATCAAATTGAATATGAATTGAATGTGGATAGAATATGAATTGAATATGGATAGACATGAATTGAACATGAATTGAATATGAATTGAATATGAATTGAATATGAATTGAATATTATTATTATTATCTTTATTTCATTCAAAATTATAAATGTAAGGTTACAAAATACGATAAAATACATAAGTAGAAATTAAGTAAAGCCTTTAGGTGAGGAAATGCCTGTGTTGGAGCACAATTAAATTGAAGCAAGTAATACAATTTAATTCTTACTCTGTACTATCTATTGCTAAACAACAGAAAAGGAGTTATTGACAATTATTAAAACTCGGGTATCTAATAAACTAAAGTTTAATATTATATGTTTAAAAAATAGTATTAACTTTACAAGCTTAAATAATACTTAACAAAAGAAAAATGTGCAGAGCTGTAGTTAAAAATGTTGCTCAATATCATTTATATTAAACAGCCAAATTTGTAAAAACGTATAATGGTAGAAGTCTGAGCTCACGGAAAAGTGGAACTGAGCTGGTCCTTACAGAACGGTTATAAATTAATTTAACAATCCGTTGCTGTGCAATATTGAGAACTTCAATATGTGAAAAATAAATCCCACCCCAACTAGAGATGCCATACATAAATATCGATTCAACCATGGCATGATAGAGTTTTCTTAATGTTGCTTGAGAGCAGAACGGTTTCAGATTGTAAATTTTATAAACAGCAGCGATAACGCTTTTCCTGACTTTATAAAGGTGAGAATCCCAATTTAACTGCGAGTCAACAATTAGGCCCAAGTATTTAAACTCATTCACACCTAGAAGTTGAAAGTACTGTGGAGAGCAGGGATTTCTGTTGCATATGTAGCTTTGAAACGTCAATGTATTTGGGGCAATTCCTACGTTAGGTCGTGTAAAATTTATAACTGTAGATTTCTCGCTTACAGCTAACCGATGGTAATAGAACCATTTACTAAGTGTTGGTTGATAAATCACTTTGTAATGCAAGTTGAGATTCTGATGGATTGCAATCAAATTAATAACTCAACGCCAGGTCGTCGACGAACGCTGTGGTGTGACCCAACAGATTGATTTCGAAAATCGAATTAAAGTATTTAAGAAATAGCAGAGGTCCAAGCACAGAGCCCTGAGGAATTTCACAACTCAAGTTACCTGGGCCACTGATAGAGATTTCCACTTTAACCACTTGACGACGATTTGTAAGATAACTAACAAACCAATCTAGTATGACGAAACTCAATTTCGTAAGAGAATGTCGTAATCAACACTATCGAATGCTTTGGATATATCTAGAAATAAAGCAGTAAGATTTTGAGACTTATTTATGGCCAAATATATAGTACAAGTACATAACAAGAGTTAAGGGCCTATAGTTGTTAAGCTCCAACTCGTCTCCTTTTTTATAAAGCGGTATTACCAGAGCTGGTTCAAATTAAACAGATGTTTCAAAATATCTAACAAATATTAAGAACAAGTTTTCACAAAAAATTGCCAAACTCATCATTACATGTGGATGGTTTGTTTTTTAATTTTTTAATTTCGGATATAAGTTCAACCGATAGTTATGATTCAAAAACGCAAGATATCATATAGCCACTGGAAGAACCCGTTGTATAACTTGAGAATTCACGGAGATCGATGGATAATGTGGTATTGTTAAACATTGAGAATGTTCCGGATGTAACATTTATAAAAAAGTCATTAAATTCATTGGAAATGGCTATTCATATTCAATTCATATTCAATTCATAATCAATTCAAAATCAATTCACATTAAATTCATATTCAATTCAAATTCAATTCATTTTTAATTCATGTTCAATTCATATTCAACTCATATTCAATTATTTTCAATTCATATTCAATTTATTTTAAGGCATATTCAATTCAACTCATATTCAATCCATATTCAATTCATATTCAATTCATATTCAATTCATAATCAATTCATATTCAATTCATATTCAATTCATATTCAATTCATATTCAATTCATATTCAATTCATATTCAATTCATATTCAATTCATATTCAATTCATATTCAATTCATATTCAATTCATATTCAATTCATATTCAATTCATATTCAATTCATATTCAATTCATATTCAATTCATATTCAATTCATATTCAATTCATATTCAATTCATATTCAATTCATATTCAATTCATATTCAATTCATATTCAATTCATATTCAATTCATATTCAATTCATATTCAATTCATATTCAATTCATATTCAATTCATATTCAATTCATATTCAATTCATATTCAATTCATATTCAATTCATAATCAATTCAAAATCAATTCCAATTTAATTCATATTCAATTCAAATTCAATTCATTTTCAATTCATGTTCAATTCATATTCAACTCATATTCAATTATTTTCAATTCATATTCAATTTATTTTAAGGCATATTCAATTCAATTCATATTCAATCCATATTCAATTCATATTCAATTCATAATCAATTCATAATCAATTCATATTCAATTCATATTCAATTCATATTCAATTCATATTCAATTCATATTCAATTCATATTCAATTCATATTCAATTCGTATTCAATTCATATTCAATTCACATTCAATTCATATTCAATTCATATTCAATTCATATTCAATTCATATTCAATTCGTATTCAATTCATATTCAATTCACATTCAATTCATATTCAATTCATATTCAATTCATATTCAATTCATATTCAATTCATATTCAATTCATATTCAATTCATATTCAATTCATATTCAATTCATATTCAATTCATATTCAATTCATATTCAATTCATATTCAATTGATATTCAATTCATATTCAATTCATATTCAATTCATATTCAATTCATATTCAATTCGTATTCAATTCATATTCAATTCATATTCAATTCATAATCAATTCATATTCAATTCATATTCAATTCATATTCAATTCATATTCAATTCATATTTAATTCATATTCAATTCATATTCAATTCATATTCAATTCATATTCAATTCATATTCAATTCATATTCAATTCATATTCAATTCATATTCAATTCATATTCAATTCATATTCAATTCATATTCAATTCATATTCAATTCATATTCAATTCATATTCAATTCATATTCAATTCATATTCAATTCATATTCAATTCATATTCAATTCATATTCAATTCATATTCAATTCATATTCAATTCATATTCAATTCATATTCAATTCATATTCAATTCATATTCAATTCATATTCAATTCATATTCAATTCATATTCAATTCATATTCAATTCATATTCAATTCATATTCAATTCATATTCAATTCATATTCAATTCATTTTTCATTCTATTCAATTCATATTTAACTCATATTCAATTCATATTCAATTCATATTCAATTCATATTCAATTCATTTTCAATTCAATTAAACAATTCGGTTTAATATTTTTGTAAAGAGCATCTTCATCAAAGATGTCGACAGTGTTTCCTAGTTTTTAAACTTAGTCGTAGCAGCAGGGTCAAAATACAGTCTTCTATCGGCAAAGACTAAGATAACATTCGTAACAAAGACGGAATACTTGAATGTGACGTATAGATGCCCAGCTGATGTTACATCTGCTCTAACGGAATACTACCCTAACATCAGTAGTAAGAATACCGTGCAAATTTCAGCCAAATTTATAAACCTGCCATCAACTTTGATGTCGATACCTCTGTTGGATAACACATTCTATCTAACCTTTACCAAAGCTAATAAACAATTAATCTCCCAGCTTAAGATACCAGAATCTAGTAAAGTCACGACTATCCACGAAGCACAAGGATTAACCTCACCAAATGTGATATGTATAAGAACAATTCTCAACCACTTGGGCTGTTCGAAAGTGTACCCCATGCCATAGTTGCAATTTCAAGACACACCCAATCATTTAGATATTTTTTACCGCTTTTAATGAGAGCTCGAGCATACACTACTACTCTAAAAGTAAATCAATCCATAAAATTCAAGAAAAGGTTGGTTTATGGGAAATATGCAATTTACTGTCAAAACGTCAACAAGATGGCATCGAAGAGGAAAAGAAACACTTCGTTTTAAAATCAAACTACCTAATCTATGTAATTTGTGAAACTTCATTAAAACCCGGTATAATGAGCAGTGAATTTTCTGGCCATGATTACGTTGTCCACAGATGCGATCGGTCTTTCGTAACTAGCTCAAAGAAATCGGGTGGTGGCGTACTGATAGCAGTACATTCTAAACTATGGAATGCTCCAGTAACTTTAGCCCCATCGAGAGTCGAACAAATTTGTGTAAAAATCAAAATTAACCAAACCAATCTATTCATTTACGCAGCGTATATACCACCTCAATCAAATAGTGATCATTACGCAACTTGCATCGATGCGATTGATGAAGTTATTAATACAGCAAGCTCGTCAGATTTAGTTCTTGTGCTTGGTGATTCCAAATATAATATGGAATCTGGACCCGGAACTAAATTGTATTTTTCCAAACAATATAACAACAGATGCTGAATCTTTACTTGTGGACGCCATGCTTGGTTATAATTTCAACCAGATAAACACAATTACTAATAATCGTGATAGATTACTGGACCTTGTCTTCAGCAACAACATTGACACTTTCAAAATTTCAGAATCCGTGTTACCTTTTGTAATTAATCACATATCAATCACAAGTCTTTAGATATTGTATTTGACTCAACTAATTTAACGGCGAGTTCGGAACACCTACAACCAATCAAATATATCTTCAAAAAAACAAATTGTGCGGAGCTACAAAGTAACCTAGAATCCATCGACTGGCAAACAACTCTCAATTCCAATGATATAAAGGAAAATGTTGATAAATTGAGTGACATTATGCAGCAAGGCTTCGAACTTCATATACCTTTGTGCTGTAAACCACAAAATTCTCACCCTCAGTGGTTCGATGATAGACCAGTTAACCTAAAAAATCGGAAGTCGAAAGCGTATGCCAAAATGTTGAAAAGCGGGTTAGAAGCCGACAAAACAATGTCTCTACACATAGTAACGAATTTGAAATTTACTTCAAATCAAAATACAGGTCGTATCTCGATCAAATTCAAGGAAAAATCAAAGTAAATCCAAAACAATTTTGGAAATACTTTAGGAATAAACGCGGAATTGAAGGATACCTTTCTAATATGATCTATAACAATACCAGCTCCTCAAACTCCAAAGATATAGCTGACATGTTCGCGAAGTTTTTCCAATCAGTCTATAAACCAAGCGTTACTAGTGGATTGTACGAACAACCCAGCAATACCAACGAAACAATAACTCCTCCTGTTATATATGAGGATAACATATTATCGGCTCTGAAGGGATTTGGAGACGGTTGTGGCCTTGACAATATTCCCTCTTCTATTCTGAAGGAGTACGCAGACATTTTAGCAATTCCATTATGTTACCTATTCAACCACTCCTTGAGCACCGGGGTGTTTCCCGAAAAATGGAAAATTTCAAAAATTACACCACTTTTTAAATCGGGCAAACGAGATGACGTTACATGCTACAGAGGAATATCAACTACATCATCAATTCCAAAATTGTTTGAATTAGTTTTATGCAACAACTTTAAATTTCGTCATATATCAATAAACCAGCATGGGATTATGCCTGGCCGATCCACATCAACTAATCTGGTTGAATTCACCAGTAAAATAATTAATGAGATAGAAAACCATCATCAACTTGATGTAGCGTACACGGATTTCAGTAAAGCATTTGATTCCATCTTCCATCAAAAAGCACTCCGCAGTTTATTCGCATTTGGGTTTTCACTCGATTACATAAATTGGTTCAAGCCGTATCTATCAAACAGGCGACAATTTGTAATAATGGGAAATGAGAAATCAAACGTTATTAAAGTTACGTCTGGTGTTCCGCAAGGATCTCACATCGGGCCGTGGATATTTATTGTTTTTATAGATCAAATAACCGAGATAATCAAAAACTCAAACGTGCTCATATTTGTTGATGACGTGAAAATTTTTCGAACTGTTAATGGAATGCTAGATACGAAGAAACTTCAAGAGGACATCGATAGATTAAGTGAGTGGTGTGATCGAAACTCGCTTAACTTAAATATTAAGAAATGCAAGATCATGTCTTTCCATCGTAAGAGAAATCCGCTAATTACTTCCTACAAAGTCAACAACGAAGTATTACAAAGAGTTATTCAGATCATAGATCTAGGTGTTACATTTGTCGAGAATGCCAGTTTCAATAGGCATATTGAAAATTGTATTGCGAGAGCTAATGCCATGTTTGGATTTGTTAAAAGGTGGACTGGTGAATTTAAAGATATTCAAACCTTATGTTCACTCTATTTCGCTTACGTTCGATCTCAACTGGAATACGCTGTACCGGTCTGGAATCCATACTATGCTGTACACATTAAAAGAATTGAAATCATTCAAAAGAACTTTCTGATTTTCTTGTTAAAAAAAAGTGACTGGAATTACGACCACAATTTACCATTCCATGAAAATGTGGCTCGGTTACCTCCATACTCAACAAAATGCACGGATTACAAAATATGCACGCTTGAAAATAGACGACTTCTCTTAGGTGCGGCTTTCATTGGTAACGTTATACATTTTGGAAAAAATATCAATTCATGTGCCTTGCAGAACATTTCGAAACCATGAGTTTTTAGCACTAGAACACCATTCCACAAACTATGGTGAAAATAACCCCATTAATAGGTCGTCTAAATCGTTCAACATCGTCGACGACCTATTTGACTTTAATTTATCAAAGGACAAGTTCAAAAATATACTTAAGAATTATTTTTAAAATTTTTAATTGTTAAATCAAGAATTGATTTATATATTTCTGTGTTTTAATTTTCTTTATTTTATTTTTTTTTTAATATTTTTGTTTTAAATTAAATCCTGAAATCATACATGTAAATCACAGAATAGATTTCTTTAAATAAATAAATAAATAAATAGATAGTCGCTTAAACTATAATTTGAATTGCATTTTCAAATAGAGTGATCAAATTTTTCATCTTTCAGACCGTTATTTCAGACAATGGTTGTCTGTTCAACCGTTCAACTTTGGCAAAAATGATATCATTGATAATCAAGATACATTATCGCACAAATTCCAAACTAAAGCATGTGCATAGATAGGGATACAAATTATACAAATTAAAATTTACCATAAAACGGTTTTGACAGTATAATTATTATAATAAATTTATAATTAAGCGTCATTTTGTTAAATTAACACTATTCTGTATTTAATTCGATACTGAAATACCAAACACATTTTATAAAATTAACAAAACGAATATTCCCGTAATTTGATTAAATCATGAATCACATTCAACAATTACATCAACAATAACAACAACAAAAAGCGAAAACAATCACCATCGTTTAATTATTTTGTAATTTGATTTAATTTTTTTATTTTTTGTTATAGGCTTTGGTATATGTTTATCAAAAATTTCACTGTCCGTTTGGTTTGGTGGCCGACCAGTCCAACCCACTGGGTAGTACAGACACAAGGGTGGCATACATTTTTATTATTCATTACCCAATTTACGAGTATGAGTTAGTACGTTGCTTTATTCGTTTTATGTTTATAAATTGTGGTGTCGGCACTTCGAGTACAGTGATGGAAATCTAGCAAGTCAAATTGATCATATTTTGCTAACAAACCACATAATTCAGGTATTGTACGTCTCTAATCTTATAATAAAATCTTTTGTATCTAATAATTTTATGTACATCCACTCCAATTTACAGCTTATTTGTATTAATATGATATGTAGACCCCCTCCTTCCAGAATATATTTATGAAAATGTTAAAGTGCAACACAGGAGTGTAGAACTTACTGATTTTTGTAAATGACAATGTTGCCAAACTTTTGTAATATTCATGTTTTGTAGAATAATATTTTAGGATACCCTATTATCTGGACCAAAAATTTAACTATGAGGTGAAATGCATCCATCATCCCAATTATGCACCCTTAATCAACAGAAAAACAAAATGAATAATCTTATTGGCACATGACAGTCTGGCGACAAATAATGCTGTTCAAATGCATTTCAATTATAGAAATTAATTTTTATTTATTATAATTACCCCCCGGTTAGGATTCCTCAACCCGTGAATTGCAAACCAACTAATATCCAAATCAAAAGTGGCTGTCACTGTGGGACAAAAAGAAACGAAACAAGGACATAATTTTTCAATTAATTTTCTATTTAAAAATTTAAATAAATAAACAAATATTTGTGAAAATGGTAAAGGGTGAAGAGAATTTTTAATATTTGCGTATGTAAGTGAACGGAACAATATTTATCCATTTTAACTTTTATTTCGAAAATGTCCTTAACTTGTTGAAATTTGGGATTAAAATAAGTGAATTTTAATCACTTTATAGTGTTGATGTATAAGGGGGAGAGGTAATGAGATTAAAAATCGATCAAAACTAGGTACAAGAAACTAGTCGTATAAAGTTTATCAACAGAATAGGTACAAATATGTTAAGAACATTAGAAAAACCATATCGAGTTACGCACAACACCACAGTGAATTCCAATTAATGAAATTAAACGCATTCATTTCAATTATCCCGCACAGTTCATTCCCTTTAATATAAATAAAACAATTTAATTTAAAGCATCAACAATACGACCCTATTTTCGGAAAATAGGATTATTTTCCAGACACACAAAAAATAAAGGATTATTCGTTTATATCTATCTATTCAACAGAATAGAAAATTATATCGGAAAATTAAAAAAAAATTATAAAACAAGTAAAAAATGAAAAAACACAATTCGTTTTGTGAATGATTGACAGACAAGAAACTTAAATTCGATTTTTAGCTCGATAGAGTTTTTATAAAATATTAGGAGGTTTTATCCATTTCATGAATTTTTAAGGACGTTTCTAATTGTTTGTGCCGAGAGGTCCTTGAAGCCTCTTGAATTTCGGATATCACCATCACTTGATTGCTTTCCATTGCACTGTGCTTTACACACCTCACACAGCCATGAATAATTTTGTTAGTTAAGTGTCTACCGCCAATATTCCAATAACGGCGACGAGGTATGGCAATGTTGCTCCATCATGTAAGTTTTTTAGATGGTGTTCTCTTACAATGGGCTCAGTAAACTTGTCCTTTGCTCGTAAGATTACTGCATTTCCTTAACTTATATTCATTTTTTCTTGGAAACAACCAATTATTATTAAACATATCAAATTGCATATTTGTATATAAACCAGAATCATATTAAAAAAGAAGTCGAGCGCCAGAATATAAAACAACTCTAAATCTTTTATCCAATAAACTAAAATTGCTAATTGAAGAAATCAAAAACGAATCCATTAATAAATACTTGAGTGGCCTTTGGAAAGCCACAAAAAGTTTAAAACGACCTAAACTACAAATTCTATCAGGTAAAAATTAAATGACACATGGGCTATAAGTGCAAAGCAAGAAGCTTCGTTCTTTGCAACCCACCTCGAAAATACGTTCCAGCCTCTACCTAGACAAACAGCAGAGGAAAACATATCACCAGTATATAAAATGGATAACTATGGCCGTAATAGCGAAGCCTGAAAACCAGCTAAAGGATGGAAGTGTAATAGGGTGTCAAATTTTCAATTTTCTATTTTACCTTAAATCCTCAATTTACATAATACTCGTACTTCAGATCTGTATCACTAAATGCTTAGTTATAACTGTGCGTTGCAAATTAAAAGTAATTGTTATTTGTATGTGTTGTTCGTAATTTCAACAAAATATTTCACTATACATTGTACGGAATCACATGCCACGATATTATATATACTTAGTTAGGTACATGTTACTTAATATTCTAATACACCTCACCCTTAATCGTTTCATTATATTTTGCACCCCTATTTTATATTCAAAGTTGGTAAATAATGTATTAGCAATAATCGTAAAATTTAATAATAAAAAATAATTTGGAAAATCATTACTTTATTTATTAATAAAATTTCACCAAAAAAAATTGCCAATTCGCTAAAAGTAAGACTTTTATTTATTTCATGATTATGCTGTGCGGTTTGTGCAAATAATAATCCATCACTGTTAAATTTGCAGCAATCTGGCGAGATAGCAAGGAACACAAGTGTCCATTCATAAAAATGTACGTTAATTGCCCTCCAAATTAAATAATCTCACTAATAAATGTTAATCGCTTTATTCTGGTTTTTTTTGTTTATCCTAGATCGAAAGGATGCAACTGCATATAATTTTTTTCTGTTACCCACAAAATACTCAAAATCAAATATTAGATTAAGGATTAAAGTCATAAAAAATAACTGGGTAACATTGTTAACAAAACAAAATTCCTACAAATTAAAATATCCTGCGAGAGCCCCTATGCACACTAATATTATCCTTAATATTTATTTTGGTTTTTATTTTTTTGTAGGTTTTTTAAGTACAGACACATATATTTACCCTTCTGCCACACCAAATCATTAAAGGTTTTCCTTTTTTGTGCCGATTTTTTTTTTAAATAAATGTTTACTTAAGATGTTTGTAATGCACGTTATGAATATATTTCGCCTGCTTAATTCATTTGGGTGGTTCAGAATATGCACGACTTATTTTAAGGGTATAGGCACCTTAAATATCGATGATTATGCGAATGGACCCTTTCCGTATGCGCATTTTTTAGTTTTATAACATTTTTGGCATTTTCATTCTGCTAACAGACGCATCTGTTTGAGTTGCTAGCTGCTACAAAATCACTCTCGTGTATGCACATCCGGATCATTAGAGAAAAAATGGAGTTCCAATTTATGAGCAATTTGACCTACTAGGATTCAAATAGATGTTAAATGAGATGTATTCTGCTCATCGCTGCTAACTTCAGATTGGGTTCTCTAGTGTGATTTCTATAGTAATTCAACAAAATCATCAAAACACTCTTTGTCTGCTTGGACGACTCCCTCGACAAATGAAAATCAGCAACTACAGAAACTGAGTTAAGAATACACAAAGGCTGGAAGAATTGGCCCGAAAGACAATAGCTAGTCAGTATCAAGTCGGTATAGCCGACGTTTGAGAACGTATAGATTTTGGGGTGCGACTAGCTTTTGCAAAAATATCAGGTATGAAAGTGCCGATGCAAAGATGGGATGAAAGACAACGTGGCTAGAATAGATCACCCATAGATCAGACAGATGGTATTGATGTAACATCGGTAAAAGCATTAAAGAGAATACACTTGTTCACGTTTGGACTAAACATGTCGTTGAAAGAACAATACGTAAATCTGCTCGTCTTGCAACTTCAAGCAATCGGACACGCTTCTAATCAAGAATCGTAACGGATTATCAAAAATCAAAGAGGTACAATCGCAACCGCTCTGTATATGGATGAGCTGACAAAGCAACTCAGTAATGAGGACTCACTCCAATCTTTTCGAAAACCTTCGCGGAATCTGCGTAAATAGCTGTTACAATGTAATTTTGGAATGCATAAAATGAACTAAATTTTGTAAATGTAGACTTGCCAGAGTAAAATCCAGAATCCTGCCGACCTTTAAAGATAGGATTAACCCAGGAAATTTTCTAAGAAAAGAAATCTCAGAGTACACTTTCGTTGAAAATCGAGTTAAAAATTACCCTAATGCTACACCAGCACTTGTAGCACAATCCATTGAAAATAGTATTAGAATATTTTTTTACAGGTCCCGTTAAGCTGTAATTCATGTGTAGGCTGGCATTGGACAAAGCCACACCACACTTTTCGTATTTCTGTTAACATTTATTGAATCGCCGGGAGAGTGGTACTTATTTTGCTATATATTGGAATAGTTTATTCGCCAATAAACTTCTCCTAAGGGGCGCAACCCTTTAAAAACAAAATTTTTCGTTAGACCATTTTTTCGGATTTCTGCAAATAATTATCATGGTATTGAGGATGGTACTGGAAGTTCATATCAATTAATTACAATATATGGGCTTAGTTACACCCCAAATGAGAGCAACCCTTTAAAACCCAAACTTCTGTTAATATTTATTGTACCGTACCGGGGGCGGGCCCTAGAAGTTTTACTTTCTTTTACGTAGTAAAATAAAGTGTAGTAATCATGAAAAATTTTGACCTTGAGATTTTTGCAGATTTACCATTCGCTATATCTCCGAAGTCAAAAAAGGAGGCTTTACAAAATCTCTGTGTGTGTGGTGCCGTGCAAACTAAATGTTGTTGATTCTCTACAGCCCAGACGGATTGAATGATCGGGGTGAAACTTCAGAATTAAGCTTTTTCCGTAAATTGGCAGGCTCCAGTGATTTTTCTAAAAGTCTTTCGAAAGTTACGCCTAGATGTCAGTAGTAAATAATTTCTAAACCTTGTTTTTATGTCAACTTTGACATTTGTGAAGTAGACAGATGCACGATTTTAACGATGGATACTTACAAGCGTGTAAGCAGAAGAACGCATTAAAGTTATTCAAACTTATTATGAAAATTCGTGATTTTTTTCGTGTAAATAATCATTTTGGTGTCCAAATGAGTCAACAATTCAAAGATTAGTGAAAAAATTTGAAAAGACTGGTTCTGTCGAGGATCGAAAAGGTCTGGCAGACCAAAAGGTGGACGTTCTAGTGAGAACATCGTTGCTGTGGTCGAAAGTGTTGCGGAGAAACAACCTTCAACATCGATATCTCGACGTTCTCAGGAATTAAGCATTCATCTATCGACCGTTTGGCGAATTTTACTAAGGATTTGCATTTGCATCCTTACAAAATTCAATTAGCACAAAAACTAAAACAAACATCATTATCAACACAGAACATAAACTGGTCACATAATCTGGCCACCTAAATCATGCGATTTAATGCCATTACAACAATTGCCCAGCTGAAAAACAACATTTGGACCGAAACTGAAGAACTTAATGCAGTAATGTGTGAGCGAGTTCTTAAAAATTTTGATTTTCGTATATAGAAGCCTGTAGTCGTGGCCGTGGTGGACATTTAAATGATGTCATTTTTCACATATAATTGTTAAAAGCCATATTTTTACAAAAAATAAAAAACACCAGAAGAAATCTAAGTATTTTCATGTTTTATTTTAAAAAACATTTAGGCGTGACTTTTGAAAGACCCTAAATTTTGAAAAATTGCATTTACGAAAAAATGATTAAAACAAAAATAGTTATAGATTAAGTTTCAAACAAGATTTGTTCAAGATTTTGATCAAAAAAACTTATTTCACCAAAATTCAGTCCAGGTGGATCGACCATTCGGAATCAAACTTCATAAAGGTTTTTCCATAAATTGGGAGATCCTTGCGAAAAGTGGTGGACATCTGTGTACCGAAAGTGGCAGCTTCCATAGAAGCTTTTTAAATTGTTGCAGTGAAGATTTCAACAAGGATTGACCTTGTTGGTTTTCTGAAATTTAAGCAGGAATATTGATTTTTTATTATATAAGACAGTTTTTGTAAAAAATCCGGTAGGTTCAATTTTTCGACTTAGAAATTAAGTGTAGTGTATTCGAGATTGGTTTACATTTGTCTTAATAGAAAATCGGATATTAGCCACAACATATTCACCCCTCGATTTTATACAAAATAATTACAATATATTGGAATAGTTCAATGGTGGTCAGGTTGGAGTGCAGGCAGAGGGATTACCGCAGAGCTCATCAAACTCGAAAATCAAAATTTCACCCCTATAAGCACACCAGACTCACCCCAAACCTAGAATTAAAATCTATCTATGGTCATGGGCTATCGAATTGTCGTAGATAGATCGAAGTCTGTTTGGCATAATCTCAAATTGAAATCATTTTAACGAAAATTACGTTCCATTGAATGCTTGATAATTTTTAAACTTCTTTATCGACAATTTTTGGCTGTATGAACAGCGAAAGATGACGAGAGAAGAATAAAAATAAAAGAAAAAGAAAGAATAAAAGAAGAAGAATAAATAGATGTCCAGAGACTTAATGGTTACAAAAATTTTGTTGAACTTACGCTCCTACATTCCCGTGGTTTCACTTATTCTCCATCAGAGGGCTAATCGTCATGAGGGGCACAATTATTTCCCCGCGAGCCCGTTAGAGTTAGTAAAGCCGTTAGTCCCTACTATTACAAAATCCAATTTTTACTATTAAATACTCCGTGGAATGAAGAGTGAACCATTTCGAGAATATAGGACTCTCATTTCATAGATTTCGAAGCAACAAAACAGTTTTCTCCAATTTTTATTCGGACCTCTACCGATTTCGGACCCTTACCGTAACATACATATGCATTGTTTGTTATTTTACATATGTTTTCGGCTGATTTTGTACGTTACTTTCGACTAGGATATTTCAGATTAATTATATATAATTTTTTAACTTTCAGGTTCTCTAGATATTATCAGCATTATGTTGTTTGCACTTTCTGCTGGCAACTTTCGTCTAACTTTAACAAGGTCCAAAATCATAGGTAGATTTTATTTAAAGGTTTGGGGTGGGTCTAATGAGATTATAGGGGGTGACTAAGCCGATTCCATAGCACATGACCATAGGTAGATATTGATTATAGAAATGGGGTGGGTCTGAGAATATTATAGGGGATAAATTTTCTATTGGAAAATTTATGATTCGCTTGTTACTTTTAAATTTTTATTGCCGTTTTTTCGGTGAATATTGTAGTATTTCTTCTTTATCGACATAATCTGCATTATCGCCATTTGCGGCCGACGGCTGCCAATTAAACCGAGATTCTTAATCTTTGTGTTGAATTTTCAATCAAATCTGCATAATCGACACTTTTCGAAAGAAGACTTTCGGCTAATTTTAACAGTATGAAAATAAATAAATTTTTGGAAACCCCGTTAAAATAACAACAATAGTTTCTGCATTTACACTAGATGTAGTGTGTTATACTAGATGCAGTATTTATTTTACCATAAAAATAATGATTGGTTCGTTTCTCGGGATATTTTTGATTATAATATCGAACGGCATGTGGTTGTCGAGAATTTGTGGAGTTATACGCAAAAAGTAATTTGCTAGGCTACCACAAATAGCTATTATGGATCTATAAAAATGAATACGTTGGTTTGATGGTGAGCAGTTAAGTGACTTCTCTTCCTAATTTTTAGAAACAAAACATAATGGTAATTGATCTTTAGTCCATGGTATGTGCACATTATTCGAGGTAGATATTGTACATAAGGTATATATGGTATACCGGGTGACTGACACGAAGTGTTACCAACTTTAGACTGTCATTGCTGTCAAACCAGTAATGACAGAGTGCTCAAATTTATACTAATGCCAGTCCATTGTTTACAAGCGTACAAAAGCATTTTAGTGGGAAATATTCAGAAAGAAAGTTATCCGCAATGGAATTCAAGCGTAATAGTGTGATTGCTCTATATTTGGCTGGAAAACCACAGCCACAGATTGTTAACCAGTTAAAACATCTGCATGCCAATAAAATGTTTGTGTATCGCACCATAAATCGTTATAACGATACTATGGCAGCATTGCAAAACGTCATGGTGGTGGACCTAAACGCACTGAAAAATCGCCGGATATCAATCGGAAAGTGAAGGCCAAATTGGCTCGGAATCCGCGCCGTAGCGGCAGAAAAACGGCTCGTGAGGCGAGCATTTCGCTCGAACGGATGCATCACCTATTGAAAGATTATCTTAGACTAAAGGCTTTGAAATTTCATAAAACGCATGGTCTCACCGATGTTCAAAAAAAGTTAGAGTGGAAAGAGCAAAGGAGTTGTTACGCTGGCACGAAAGTGGCGATTTGCAGTATTTGGTTTTCTTCGATGAGTCACTGTTCGTTATTGAGCAATATGTGAACAAACAAAACGACCGGATTTACTTGCCCGGCCGTTCTACTGAAAATTTGGACCAACGGATTGCCACTCGAAAGTAAGCGCCGCCGATGGTGATGGTTTGGGCCGCCGTAACGGCCGAAAGCCGTTCACCCTCCTTTTGTTGAACCGTGGCATCAAGATAAATGCTCAAATTTATCAGGATCATGTGATCCTGATAGGAGGGAACGTTAAAGCTTTAGGCACAAACACATTCCGGCCACAGAGCCTGGATATTTCAACAGGAATCAGCGCCGAGTCATAAAGCGCGCGTCAATCAAGATTGGCTGAGAAACAACGTTCCGTGGTTCATTTCCACTGCCCAATGGCCAATAAATTCACCGGATGCAAATCCGCTAGATTTCTTGGTTTGGGGTATTTTGAAGAGCAAGGTTGGGGCAAAAAATACCAAAGTGTCGATCATCTCAAGCAAGCGCTTCGCCGGGAATGGGCCAAAATACCGCAGAGCCACTTTCGTGCTGCATGCAATAGTTTTGTCGGCCGTTTGAAGGCCATAATCGCGGCTAAGGGCGGCCACATCGGAAACTGCTAATGCAGTTCGAAAATTTAAATATTTGTGAACATTTTTTACTTTGATTCAATACAATTCATCAAAAAATAAAAATTCTGTGGCGTTTTGTTTTGGTAACACTTCGTGTCAGCCACCCTGTAAATAACCGTTTGTTTAGCACGTAGCACATACACCATGCTTTTTATTTAAATTAGAACAAGTATTACAATAACGGGTATGTGGGCGATTGACCCCTGCTTTAATGCAAAGGACCTATATGACTTTATTCTCGATCATTTCTGATCGTTCTGATGGTACTTCTGTTTGGTTTGTATATAGTCGAATGAATTCTGGGATTAAATAACCTAACTGGAGTTTCATATTGTACAAATCTGTTAAAGATGTTGTAGGATATTTGCCCTTTTTCTTTAGCCTAGAATTTGAAGCTGATAAGGACCATTACATATACATCATGTGCGAGTAAGCTTGTGTGACGGATTTATAACAAGGAAAGAAATCTTGGGAAACGCTGCTTCCATGAGAATCTGGAAAAAAAATACCTGCGGAAATACAAACAAATCAACAAAAAAAAAAGTGAACGAGAATGAATTTATTATTTAGCGTTCTGTTGAATCCGCTGACTTTTCCAATTTTTTATTCAGCAATATTTTTTTATTTCGCGTACTGTATGTTTCGTTAGTAGTATAGGTATTAATATTGTATAGACTAAACGTTAATTACGAAAATTCATCGTGTTTCGGATGGAAATAGATTTGGCTCGGCGAATACCGTGGACAAGAGGTGTGGGGATGGATGATGGATATTGAAGACGAGGAGTACAAAGTTAACTTTGAAGGTGGGTGGTTCAACCGAGAAAAAGAGATTTTAAAAGGGAATGGTTGAGCGTCCCAATGGCGACAAAATAATAAAAATTACAAAAATAATAAAATTAAAATAATAAATGTTATAATAAAATTAAAAATAATAAATTTATAATAATTAAATGAGTCAAAAACAATAATAATAGTAATAATAATATAAAAATTAATATAATTTATTTAAAAGTCGTGTAAATTAAATATAATAGTGGTAAATATAATACCATAGGTATACAGTGAACGAACCATGGACGAAAAATTGTAATAAATAAACAAATACCGGTGCGTGTGCATAACATTAATTAAAAACTAAAGACTGTTGCTTTATGCACGAGTGTAACAAAATATATTAAAAACATAAAAATTGTTAAAGTGAAAAGGCCACGACAAGGTGGTCGACATTAAAAACGGTGAAAATTATCAATTTCCTTCGGCGGCAGTATCGGATCCGCAACGGGGCCATAATATTTTTATTTTTCTATTTGTTATACATATAAAAACTTTGTTTATATAATTTCTTCTTTTTTTTCTATTTTCTTTTAATTTAAGGTACTAACCACTAACACTAATCTATGCGGGCGAATAAAGGATTGGGAAATGATTAGGACAGCCTACATTTAATGGTTCCGGGTTTTTTTTATATAATAATAAATTGATTCGAAATGTTATCATTTGTTGCGTTCATTTCTTTGCGTCCGGTGTAAATTTTCAATTTTACTTCGCTCTTATAAAACAGTGTATTTCTTTTAAGATTTCTTTCTGGTTTAGTGCGATAGAATAAAAATGTGTAAGTAATTTTTTTTGTAGTGGTTTCGCTGAAGATGAAAATGTAGCACATCCTAACTCATAAGGAAACCGAAATGTCTTACCTGACAACATGCAGCAAATTCAAGCTCTTCTGCGTTCCAGAAAAGAACCACCCCTCAACCACTGCTGCTAGCCGGCTGAGACATGCTGCACTGGAATCAACAAAGAAGAGTCTGAAACAGTTTTATTATCCGAATTGTTCCGATAATAAAACTGTTACAGTGGCGCCCAAACTAACGGGCCGTGATTCGCGGTCATTATTAAAATTGGTTTTGAGGTAAGACATTTTTTTCATATTTTTATTTTAGACTTGGATCGGTTAATTAGGTTGTGATTCATTATTGAAATGTAGTGTTATCTGTTCTTGAACATTCTGATTTTTACACTTTAATTATTATTTTTCAATGATGAGTGTCACCTTGTGGCAAACTAACTGCTGTTGTTGTAAATAGCATTGATAAAATCTGTTACTTTTGATTGTAATGTTTAGTAGAATTCGATACTGTATGTGATTTACAACGTGGTACATTTTTCAATGTTTTTTAATTTTTTCGATTTTAGAAGGTCAATCGGACACGTCAATAATTTTCCGTACTTTGTGACGTTAATTTTTTTGAATATTTAAGACGTTTCGATTCCGTATACTAATCTGTTTTTTTTTCGCACATACATTTTTCGGTTGTAAATTTTTGGAATATTTACCAGTGATTGATAAATTGTGTATATGATACTACGAAAAACTTAAATTTTGTGTTTTTCACTTAACGTAGAGGTCTTTTTGCGAAAAAAATAATTTGTTTATCCAAGTCTAAATTAAAAATCGGGTTCTAAACAAAATACCTTTGAGTTGAGATGTGGTGCAGCATCTTCAGTGGAACTAAATCCTAAATAAATCTATTTGAATTCATAATAATTATTAATTGAAGTATATCATAATATTGCCATTTGTTTCATTATTTTTATCTTTTGCGGTCACCGATAAATATTAGGTTGTGGATAGTTTTTTTTCAAATTTATTGGAAAAAATACTTTTTGTAGTTTTATCATTATTCAATATATTATATTTTTTTTGCTAGTAGAATAACAACTTCCGGATAGATAACAAAATTTTCAAAATTTTTGATAAGTAAAGTTATTTAACACGTTTATTTGATGTTACAGATATTTTAGTAATCTCTTGACACCTTGACACTTATATACTTAAACTACTTTAAACTAATAATATTAATAGTATTTTAAAAAGAATTCTAGAATATTAAAATATATTTAAAATATTATTGAGCGTGAATATTTAAATATTTTTAACATACACAATTAGCTAACATGGATCCCAAATACTTAAGCGCAGATGAATTAGAAGTGGAGTGTGCTGTTCGACAAATATGCGGAACTGTGGTAGAACAATTATCTGCACTTTCAAACAGATTACTCAAGGAAAATGATAATACTCACGATCCTCCAGACAAGCCTCATATGTCAGCTCGGAAAGCACCTCAAAGAGAACTTGATGCCTGTATTAATAAACTGAGAAACCTAAAGCCCCAAGTTCAGGAGGTTGCGGAGCTTGAAGTGAATGAACGACAAGAGAAATTAATGCTTCTAAGTACTCGTATTTTGCATGTGAGCGGTCGATTTCAACGTTTGAGTAACTCCTCCCCTAGTTGTCGCACGCAAGCAAACTGCATGTTAGAAGCCTGTGATAAAGTGCTTGAGGGCATACAATCATTACTTCAATCCAAACTAGATATAGCAGATTTCGAGAAATCTTTTTGTAGCGCTTTACCCGAATCGGTTCAGGCGACAACAAATTTAGATGTTGAAAACTTGGGATCTGACAATTCCGTTAGCGATCAGACGGACGATATTGAAATAACCATACAAAAACGGTCAAGTATATCAGAAAACGTACCGGGTACTTCCGAATCTGGGAATGATCCTCTTCAGCTAAATGCTAAACCAATCACGTCACGTAGTAAAAATTCTAATCCCGCAATGCAATTGTCAGAGTCAGAATATGCCAAATTTATTGAACTAGCTCGGAAGTTGTCAATGTCGGAAGATATACCTTTGTTAGCAGAGGCAAAAATGTCAAAAGCAGCCAACAAAGCTAAAACCGAAATACAAAATGGGGGCAATAACCTTTCTCCTCCTAAATCTGTTTTTCTGGACAACCGACAATTTGCATCAAATAATGAAATTCCCGTAGCTGATTCTTTTGAACGTCTTCGTTCAAAAGATCGGATATCTGGTCACAATATTGAAATTCACAAATGGAATATCGTGTTTGATGGATCTCCAACTAGTATGCCAATTGAACGATTTCTGTACCGAGTCGAGCGTCTGGCGTGGGCTAACAATGTTTCTTCAGAAAGACTAGTTAACGGATTACATTTGTTGTTAAAAAACCCCGCTCTCGAATGGCACTGGTCTTCTTTAGAGAGAAATGAATGCGTAGTATGGGGTGACCTTAAAAACGATATGCTGGCTATGTTTAAGAATAGGAGATCTGACGCAGAAATAAAGCAAACTCTTGCGTCTCGCAAACAAGCTCCAAAAGAAAGCTTCAAAAATTTCTATATGGACATTTCTGAATCAGCTTTGGCTCTGCGAGTTCCACTTTCTGAGTCTGATCTGGAATTCATATTGCGACGAAATATGAGACCCGCGTTGCAATATAAACTAGCTGGTCTCCGAATGTCATCTATTGCTGACTTAGTAAATCAGTGTATAGAAATAGAAGATACTTGGGAACGGTTAGCTGCTGAGCAACAACCTCGACGCTATGTAAATGTAAATGAACTTTCACGACTTTCCCCTGATCAATACGGGGGTTTTCAATCACCTGACGATCCTTATCCAACACAGATTCCGTCTGCAAACCCTTTTATGGATTATAATCCATACCTCGCAAACGAGATTTGTGGTATAAATTCTTCTAATCAATCTCATGCACTTGTAAAAACAAATGCATCTAGAAATATGTCTCAAAGTCGTCATAATACCAATCAAATTAATAATGCGGGAGATGATTCATGGAGACAACCAAATCAAGCGACGAATTTTAACAAGTATTGCTATGGATGCGGAACTCCAAACGTTATTAAAACTAAGTGTCCAACCTGCAACCATTCTCAAACGGGAAACCAAAAGAGGGAAACGAGCTCCCCTGGTACTCTTCCTTCCCAGGTAATGAATTCGACCAGGATATTGACGCAGGAAGCTGCATCAAATACGTGCCCCGAATTGTTTCGGAGACAAATATAAAATCTTTGTTTATTAACACAAATCCTTTCTTAAATACCATGTCATCTCGTAATACAAATCCAAACCACTCAATTCATGTCGTATCTACAAATCCATTTCTTAACTGCATGGAATTAATACCCGAAGATAACGATACACATCACAATAAATCTACCCAAACACCATCTTGCTTCAAGAAAAATACTGAAAGCAGAACAGTAAGGTACTGGAAGCTGCGGCGCAATCTAAAGAAAATGATATCCGAATCCACTTTCCATACACACTGCGATAACCGACCATATGCGGATGTCAATATAGGTGGTGTCTCTTATCAGGGTTTGTTGGATAGTGGGGCAAATATCAGTGTTTTAGGCGCAGGGTCCGAATTATACTTAAATAATCCAAATGTTAAAGTACATCACTTATCGTCATTTCTGAACACCGCTAGCGGGGAGAAACAGAGGATTTTTGGCCATGTTATTTTACCAATCTCCTATTTAGGGAAAACTAAACGGCTACGCTTACATATTGCACCAGGCTTAACCCAGAAGCTTTATCTTGGGATGGACTTTTGGGACTTGTTCGGGTTAGCTCCAGCAATTGTGAGTGAAATGGAGGATGACCCCATAACCCCTGTTCAGGAAAATAGGCACGAATTGAGTTCGGACAACGAGAATAGATTGGCTAAAATTATTGAACAGTTCCCATGTTCCATTAAAAATGGATTAGGCAGAACTTCCTTAATTACCCACACCATTGATGTAGGCAATTCACATCCGATTAAACAGCGGTACTACCCAGTGTCCCCGGCGATCCAGGTCGAGATGTATAGGGAACTTGATAGAATGTTGGGGTTAGGGGTGATAGAAGAGAGCCAGAGCGCTTGGTCCTCTCCCATTGCTGTTGTTCGCAAAGGTAATGGGAATGTGCGACTATGCCTTGACGCCCGGAAGGTGAATGAAGTCACTATCAAAGATGCATATCCCTTGCCATTGATTGAGGGATTGCTAAGTCGATTAGATCAGACAAAGTATATTTCATCTATCGATTTGAAAGACGCCTTTTGGCAAATCCCTCTCAATGCGTGCTCAAGGGATAAGACTGCATTCACTGTTCCGGGACGCCCCCTATATCACTTCACGGTTATGCCCTTCGGTCTATGCAATGCCCCGCAGACATTGTGTAGACTGATGCACAAAGTGATCCCGTACCAGTTGCATGACAGGGTGTTTGTATATTTGGACGACTTGCTCGTGGTATCAGCAGACTTAAATGAACATTTCGAGTTGTTAAGCAACATTTCCGGTTTGCTAAAAGATGCTAATTTAACAATCAATGTAGAAAAGAGCAAGTTCGTCCTCAAAGAGACCAAATACCTTGGTCATGTAATTGGAAATGGGATTATTCGCATGGACCCCGATAAGGTGCAATCAATAGCAGATTATCCAGTTCCTAAAACGGTTCGGCAACTTCGGCGGTTCTTGGGGATGGCTGGGTGGTACCGGCGGTTTATTTGGAATTATGCCAGTATAACAACAGCGCTTACCGATTTACTGAAGAAAAGCCAAAAATTAGTGTGGAACGAAGCAGCACAAAATGCGTTTGAACTTCTTAAAACTGCTTTAACAACAGCTCCGGTTTTACGAAATGCCGATTTTTCGCGCCATTTTTATATTCAGTGCGACGCGAGTACATGTGGTGTAGGAAGCGTTCTATTTCAAAAGACTGACCAAGGAGAGGAACATCCCATCGCGTATTATTCACATAAACTTAACTCTGCTCAGCGGAAATATAGCATAACGGAGCTAGAATGTTTAGCCGCCGTAATGAGTGTGAAGAAATTCAGGCCATATGTAGAGGGGTATACCTTTACAATAATTACGGACCACTCCAGCCTGCGCTGGCTAATGGACCAACGTGATCTATCAGGGAGACTGGCGAGGTGGAGCCTGAAGCTGCAAGGTTTTAATTTTAATATTGAATACCGTAAAGGCACACAAAATGTCGTTCCTGATGCCTTATCCAGGCTCGATCTCGAGGCATTAACCAGTCCCATTAGGTCCGGCGATGATAAAGATGTGCTTCCTCTGCATGTGGACCTGAATTCCGACGCTTTCAACGATGGTGCTTACGCTGACAGAATTAAGGCTTTAAACGGAAATCCAGCTGTTCAGTCGAATTTGAAAATACTTCATAACAAGCTGTATATTCTACCTAATTCAAATGTTGACGACTATACGGATATTTCGAAATGGAAACTTGTCATTCCAGAGAAATTAGTACCAGAGTTATTAGAACGAGCACATAATTCTCCGATGAGCGCCCATTTTGGTTTTGAGAAAACAATCAATCTGTTGCAGCGGCAATATTATTGGTCCACTATGAGTCGGGATGTGAAAACATACATCCAAAACTGCGACACGTGCAAGAAAATAAAACCAGTAAACTACCAAACTCAGCCGCAAATGGAGGAATTTTTTGAAGTTTTCCGTCCTTTCCAACGTTTGTATATTGATTTTCTCGGGCCGTATCCTCGAAGCACCTTAGGCAATACCCATTTATTAATTATTTTAGATCAATACACCAAGTTTGTGATTTTAGAGCCATTAAGAAATGCTACTGCTGCCGGAGTCGTATCCATTTTGAAAAAGAAAGTGTTCAGTGTGTTTGGTGTGCCTGAATTCTTAGTATCCGATAATGGGTCCCAATTTCAATCACATTTGCTTGCTGATCTATTAAAAAAATTTGGAGTTACGCATCAGTTTACCCCAAAATATGCACCGCAGTCAAATGCCTCAGAGAGGGTCAATAGATCTATCATAGCCGCCATACGAGCGTATGTTAAAGATGATCACAGGCATTGGGATAGTCATATTGACGATATTAGCTGCGCGTTAAGGAACGCGGTACATAATTCCACCGGCTTTTCGCCGTATTTCCTTACCTTTGGGCAACATATGGTGACACATGGGTCAGCTTTTAATCTGATGCGGCAATTTGATCTGCTCAGTGACAGGCAAGTGTCAATTTTGAACCCCACAAATCGACTCTCCGCAGCGCAACAAAATGTTTTAGCTCACCTACGTTGCGCTTATCAAAGAAACGCACACAATTACAATCTTCGGAGTAGGATTAAAAATTTTCAACCCGGTCAAACAGTTTTTGCAAGGAATTTCGTGCAAAGCAATGCGGGCGAAAAATTCTGTGCAAAACTTGCACACAAATTTGTAAAAGCTACCGTGCTCCGAAGAGTAGGTAATGTAGCCTACGAATTGGGCGATGTGAAAGGAAAATCTTTAGGAATCTATCACGCCAAAGATATTCGGTAGAAATGTCAATCGATAATGATAAAAATGGGAAAAGTATTTGAAATGTTCCATCTGTATACTTTAACTACTAATTATAATAAAAAAATTGAGTGAAATTAAATTGGATCGGAATATTGGTGATATACGTATTATTATATTCATGAGAAATGGATTGCTGGAAATGCCCGGCATGAGACTTCTCAAGGGTGTTGGGTCTGCCCCACGATTGTGACGGATTTATAACAAGGAAAGAAATCTTGGGAAACGCTGCTTCCATGAGAATCTGGAAAAAAAATACCTGCGGAAATACAAACAAATCAACAAAAAAAAAAGTGAACGAGAATGAATTTATTATTTAGCGTTCTGTTGAATCCGCTGACTTTTCCAATTTTTTATTCAGCAATATTTTTTTATTTCGCGTACTGTATGTTTCGTTAGTAGTATAGGTATTAATATTGTATAGACTAAACGTTAATTACGAAAATTCATCGTGTTTCGGATGGAAATAGATTTGGCTCGGCGAATACCGTGGACAAGAGGTGTGGGGATGGATGATGGATATTGAAGACGAGGAGTACAAAGTTAACTTTGAAGGTGGGTGGTTCAACCGAGAAAAAGAGATTTTAAAAGGGAATGGTTGAGCGTCCCAATGGCGACAAAATAATAAAAATTACAAAAATAATAAAATTAAAATAATAAATGTTATAATAAAATTAAAAATAATAAATTTATAATAATTAAATGAGTCAAAAACAATAATAATAGTAATAATAATATAAAAATTAATATAATTTATTTAAAAGTCGTGTAAATTAAATATAATAGTGGTAAATATAATACCATAGGTATACAGTGAACGAACCATGGACGAAAAATTGTAATAAATAAACAAATACCGGTGCGTGTGCATAACATTAATTAAAAACTAAAGACTGTTGCTTTATGCACGAGTGTAACAAAATATATTAAAAACATAAAAATTGTTAAAGTGAAAAGGCCACGACAAGGTGGTCGACATTAAAAACGGTGAAAATTATCAATTTCCTTCGGCGGCAGTATCGGATCCGCAACGGGGCCATAATATTTTTATTTTTCTATTTGTTATATAGGATGTTTTTTTAAGAGGTTGCCGATTTTTTTTTTGAATAAAACACATATAAAATTATGAAATGACCAAAATTTTTTTTTATTTGGTAGATAATTTTTTGGCATTTAACATTTAAACACAATTTCTGGCATATGGCTACCACGACTATTTTTCACAAATGTCATTCTGGAGGTCCAATTTTCCAGCACTTTTTCAAGCATTTGAGGGCGTATGTCAGCAATGACACGTTGAATATTGGTTTCCAAAGCGTCAATCGATTGAGGTTTATCCACATAAACCAATGACTTCACGTATCCCCACAAAAAGTAATCGAGTGGCGTCAAATCGCACGAACGCGGAGGCCAATTCACCGGACCATTTCTCGAAATAATGTTGTCGTTGAAAGTTTCTTTCAATAAGTCGATTGTTTCACGTGCTGTATGGCAAGTGGCACCATCTTGTTGAAACCACATTTCATTCATATCCATATCTTCAAGATTTGACAACAAAAACTCATTTAACATGGTTCTGTATCGATTTCCATTCACGGTAACGCGTCGTCCTTCCTCATTTTTAAAGAAATATGGACCGATGATCCCACCAGCCCATAGACCGCACCAAACAGTACATTTATCAGGATGCATTGGTAATTCTAGAACGGCGTGTGGATTATCTTTGCTCCAAATGCGACAATTTTGTTTGTTGACGTATCCATTTAACCAAAAATGCGCCTCATCACTGAAGAGAATTTTACGGTAAAAAAATGGATCTTCGTTCAATTGATTTAACGACCAATCACTGAATTCACGGCGCAAACGATGGTCGTGTGGCTTTAATTCTTGCACCAATTGAATTTTGTATGGCACCAAACCCAAATCTTTACGTAAAATTTTCCATAAAGTCGATGGACAAAGTCCAATTTGCTGAGCACGACGACGAATCGATAAATTGTCGTTTTCTTCGACACTGGTTTCAACGACAGCAATATTTTCTTCTGTACGAACTCTTCTCATTCTTGTCGGTGGCTTGGCATCCAAAAGAGTGAATGTAGACCGAAATTTGGTAATTACGTTCTTTATGGTGGTCTCTGACGGACGATTATGTGCACCATAAAATTCACGAAGTGCTCTATAAACATTTTTAATTGAACACTGATTTTGAAAATAAATTTCCACGATTTGAAAACGTTGTTCTGGAGTTAACCTATTCATAATGATTTGCCAAACAATACTGAGTAGAAATGCCACTTTGAGCTGTCAAAACAACTGTCATAAAATAAAACGACATCTATCGGAAAAACAAACCTCCTAAAAAAACACCCGTTACATATAAAAACTTTGTTTATATAATTTCTTCTTTTTTTTCTATTTTCTTTTAATTTAAGGTACTAACCACTAACACTAATCTATGCGGGCGAATAAAGGATTGGGAAATGATTAGGACAGCCTACATTTAATGGTTCCGGGTTTTTTTTATATAATAATAAATTGATTCGAAATGTTATCATTTGTTGCGTTCATTTCTTTGCGTCCGGTGTAAATTTTCAATTTTACTTCGCTCTTATAAAACAGTGTATTTCTTTTAAGATTTCTTTCTGGTTTAGTGCGATAGAATAAAAATGTGTAAGTAATTTTTTTTGTAGTGGTTTCGCTGAAGATGAAAATGTAGCACATCCTAACTCATAAGGAAACCGAAATGTCTTACCTGACAACATGCAGCAAATTCAAGCTCTTCTGCGTTCCAGAAAAGAACCACCCCTCAACCACTGCTGCTAGCCGGCTGAGACATGCTGCACTGGAATCAACAAAGAAGAGTCTGAAACAGTTTTATTATCCGAATTGTTCCGATAATAAAACTGTTACAGCATTCAAAATAAAAGTCATTGCGCGTCTTAACTAAAATCAGAGTGCAACAGTGGCGACCAAAACAAAGTCTTTTATAGTGAGATTGAGTTGTTGAATACTGATGAGCATTTTGTTAACCTCTCACTCTAAACAACCTTTATAAATTCTAATTTTGTCGTAATACCTAACATAAACTACTAAAGTATTCGCAACATTCTTGATCACAGGGTCTATTGAATTATTTAAGTTTTGAGTCTTACATAATAAACTCACTAGAAGCAAGTAATTTAATGAACCAAAGACTATTGCATATCAATGTTCTAGAGGCGCCTAAGAAAACTCGTACATAGGGTGCAGAGTACTTCAGCTGTCATAGTGTACTTGATTAATAAAATTTCTTCCAATAAGTGAGTGAATTCTACAAACCTGAAATAAGTAATGCTTACAGTGAGCTCAAGAAAAGGTAACTTTAGCACCGAAAATAATGAAATCAATCAAAATTCCAACCACCTAAGAAGCGTACGATTCACAACCTTAAACACACAAATTAAGCTTCTAAAGGATGAAATTAAGGGATGTAACAGAAGTAAGCGAGAGATTTATGGATTCTTAAAAACTAACCAGGATAATAAAATTGATGATAATTTACTCGATCGAATTTCAGATCAAGAGTTTAATGACTAAAGTAATTTAAAAAATTAAACTTGTTCATATTTCATTAAAATTAGCCGGAACACATGAAGGATGACAGGTATAATCTGAATAAGGATTAATTGATCAGAATGCATAATTTCCTTGTTTAAATGTTGAATAAATGTAATAATTTATAATCTGTAACTAGGAAATATTGAAACTCCAAAATATTTGTTAAATTAAAATTTATTAAGCTTGCAAAATACACAATACACAACTAATTAAACGAAATACGAATCATTTCCTTGTATTGCGGTCATATCAAATTGAATCATGACGAGGACGTACATTGAAACTGAACCAAAAATCTATAATAAAATGTAAGTATAAATATATTCTAATCAAAATACACTTGGGTGCAAAAAATTCACACATTGATCAATTTTTAAAAAATCTAATATTAATTTAATTTTCTTGATTGCAGATTCAAGAAAAAGTCTAGCTCAACACCTATCCAGTGGTACCTTTTTTGTACTTATACAGTGCCAACAGTAAAAATCGAAACAAGGAAAACAGCAAAAAACATTTGCCAAAGTTTTCGCCAAATCTTAAGGAAACTCTGCGATCGCCTGTTGCAGCTCCTGGAGACTCGTTGGATCAATATCTTTAGCTCGAACTCTTTTTTTCAGCTCGTTTCATAAATGCTCGATGGGATTGAGATCCGGGCATCGAACTGGCCTCTCCATAATAGGCACATCCATCTCTTGAAGTACTGATGCACTATACCAGCCGTATGCGGTCTTGCATTATCCTGCATGAATGGGAAGTTTTCACCAATAAACCCGGCAAAGGTACGATGTATTCCTCCGGCCAGTATTCACTCCGGAGATGAACACTAGATCTGTCTTCGCTTCCAGTGGCATGCCACCCGATAACATGCACGATCTACCGCCATACGAGACACGTTCTTCAATGCAACATTGTGCAAATCGCTCTCTTCTTAGATCTTCTGTACACTCTTCCTCGCTCATCGTTGCCATGTAAACACATCCTGTACTGGTCAGAGAACAGGACTGTTCTCCATTGTTCTTCTGTCTAATCCAAATGCTCACGAGCTAACTGAGGGCGAGCTCGTCGGTGGGCTGGGATCAATTTCGGCTCGTTGCTGGTCTGTTTGCAGTTAAATCACCTTCTCGAAGTGTACTGTCCATCCTAGGGGATAAGTATTCATTGTTGTTTGGTACTTATACAAATTGCGAAAATTTTAACAAAGTGATAAACGATAACGATATAATTAAATATAGTGAAAAAAATGACTTCAGACAGATCTCAAACTACAAAACGCCAACGAGCTGATAAGGAGATATGAAAAAAATGAGTTAACCGATTTACCTGTAGAAAATGACAATGTGGAGATCTCCCACAGAACAATAAAGGTTCTCAAGGACGAGATCAGGCGTTTGGGTCTTAACGATCTGGGCTTTTGTAAGTCAAATCTAACTAAAACAGAGACAAAAACTTTGCTGGAAATGACGAGTGCAGTTAGAAAATGCGCAGATGTAATTATTTTGGATACAATGGAAATTAAACAAAAATATAATGAAAGAGATTCCATTTATAACGACATTGGAATCACTGCGGAAACACCAACCACTTGATAAACAAGTAAAACTAGCAACGCCATCGTTTGCGGAGGTAATCCGAAACACACTCAAAAGAACTGCTAAGACTCCGTCCAAATCAATATCATTGTTAAACCAAAGGACGCTTCCAAATGAAGTTAAGGAAAGTAGTAATGAAGTTAATGAAAAGTTAAATGAACTAGTTAAGCCGGCTGAGCTGGAAATAAAAATTAAGAAGACAAGGGAGATTAAGGAAAATATCATAATAATCGAAGTTTCAAGACTCAAATTTAAATGCATTAACTAGCAACGCTGAAATTACAAACGCTGGGCTAGAAACTAGTATACCAGCTAAAATCACTCATTCTATCACTTAGAATGATCTATATGATGTCAGTAGAGAATTGTAGCAAGAAGAGCTTTCAGCGCTTATAGTTAAACAAAATCTGCCTGGAGTTGATCCGAGCGGGATAAAAGCTTGTTTTAGAACTGATCCTAGAGACCATAACACGGGACACTGGGTCATTGAGGTTGAGTCGGACATACGCAAAAATCTGTTACAAAAGAAAAAGATATATCTGGAGTGGTCCTCCTGCAACATTGCCGACTTCTTACTGCCTACTAAGTGTTTCAGATGTAATATGTTTGGACATATAGGAAGGCACTGTAAGTCAGAGACTGTAGTTTGTGGCCATTGTTCCGAGGTGGGATATAGCTACAGTGAATGCCCGAAGAAAAAAGAAATACACAAGTGCATCAATTGCATTAAAACTAAAAAACCACACTCGCTAGTTAGTGTTACTAACAAAAACTGCCCTACAACGTTGCGGTTGGAAGTGAAGTAAGAGAGACGGTCGACTAGCATACAACTGATGTGGTATTTATGGTATTTGAACCATACTCGGCAAATGGTAGCATAGGAGGAATGTCAACAAGGGCAATTGTTGCAACTGGCACTGATGTGGATTACAAATCTGCAATTAGTATCCACAATAACAATATTACGGCCACGAAGCTCACCCAATTCAGTGACCCACATTGTGTCTGTATGGAATTGAGAACTTTAGCAGGTACTTTCTATATTGTGAGTATCTACTTTCAGGCTAGTGACGTAGCGGAACCATATCTGCAAATATTAGAGGTTATACTTAATGCGCTAAAAGGAAGGCAAACAATGATATGTGGTGATTTTAACGTCAGGTCAGCTCTCTGGTTTTGCACCACAACTAATGATCGTGGTCTTGAAGTTGAAGATTTTGTATCTAGCCATAGACTCCACTTGCTAAATAAGGAAGGACAAGATAGTACCTACTGCCACAATGGTGAGCCAAATATTGATCTCACCTTAGTGGCTAGTGGGCTGTTAAACAAAATTAGTAATTGGAGTGTCAAAACAAGTTGGATATCTAGTGATCACAGGGCGATCTTGATCAAGCTATCTGGAAAAGTCTTGAATTATAGTAACAGGGAGACAAATAAAAGGTTTGCTCTGAAGAGAGCAAATTGGACCCTTCTGAACGACGATCTTTCTGGTCAATGGGATCACGTAAACTGGGAAGACTGCAACTGCTAAGACACTGTAAACAGACTTACTACTACATTCACCGACAGCATAATCAAAGCCTACGAATTTGCGATACCAAGGCAAAAGTGCTCCAAACGACAAGTCGCATGGTGGACTCCTAGTCTTAACGGAAAACACCGGAAAAACAGAGTTAAGAAAAATTAAGAAACTGATGTACAGGCAACTAAGAAACTCGTATTTTAATCAGATTGCACGCGAACAACAAAAAAGCTTTGAAAGGTTTGTCTAGTTACATGGTAACAGCGAGCCATGCGGATTTATATATAAATACTAGGCGTTAATTAAATATCGGGAGACATTAAGCTCAATTCTATCTCATGGAACAAAAACAATATGGCAGAAATGAACCAACTGCTACTAACAACTAAAACTCTCTGCTCCTTACGATGATCCTGCAAATAATTCAGAAGAGCAAATGAATACAAGAATATTGATGCAGCCGGCACCTACGAATGGAGACGATCCGCCTTTCAGTGAAGAAGAGGTTGAATTAGCACTGATGAGTAGTAAAATGGCAAGGCACCTGGACCTGACCTAATTGAAATAGAAGTACTGAAGGCTGTATGACCTATCATTGGGAGTAAACTAACACATCTGTTCAATAAGTGTTTAGCGCTGGGTGTGTTACCGCAAATCTGGAAAACAGGTAAAGTTGTCAGAGACCATTAGTCCTTCTTTTGGAAACGGGCAAACTGCTAGAAAAAATAGTAACGAACAGGATGCTAGAAAAATTTAACACCAGAGGACTCTACTCTACTTAAGTTAAAGGCTCAAATGCAAAGTACGTGTTAGGACTATTCCTGGATATTGCAGGTGCCTTCTACAATGTCTGGTGGCTTTGTATTATGAGTCACCTGAAAACCATTGGCACTGCTAAAAATATTTATAAAATAATACTAGATTATTTAAAAGATCGAATAGCGATAATTGGGGACTGCCATGGAAAAATTCAGAAAACGGTAACAAAAGGGGCACTCTCTGACACTCACTCACAAGAATGAATCATTGGCCCCAACGTTTGGAACATCGTTTTCAAGGTTATAATCATATATAGGCACACCAGGCAAGATCTTGAAAATAAGACTCAGTTGGAATTAAATCGTATGAGGGAATGGTGCATGAAAAATAAACTAGATCTTAAAGGTAAATTGGACGCTAATAGATCGCATGTTGTAAAATTAAATAATATGAGAATAAAACTGGCCAAAACTGTCAAATATCTAGGCGTTAGTATTGATGAGCGTCTTGGAATTACAAGTCACGTTAAAATTATCGCTGAAAAGGCCAAAAAAGTCTTACACACAATTGCAAGAATCTCGCAAGAGGATTGGGGACTTAATAACCGTTTAAGCACGTATTAACATACGCGTGTGCAAGCGGGGTGGACGAGTTAAATGATCACCACATAAGCGCACTGGCAGATACACAAAGAAATGCCCTGTTGAAAATAACAGGTTGCTATATAGGCCTACCCTCAAGCTTGCATTAAATATTATTGCAGGTGTTATGCCGATAGATGTCAAACTAAAACAGAGTGAAATTATCAGCAATATTAAGAAAGGACGCCCGACTATGACAGCGAACGTCATCATTGAAGCTGACGAGATGGTGGATAAGAATTCACATATCCGGAGAACGAAAGAAGAATGCAGCAACTTGTGGCAGCAAAGATGGGATATCTCCACTAAAGGAAGATACACGTATGAATTCTTTCCAAATGTTAGGATGAGGCTCAACACGAGAATTTCCCTAAATAACTGCTTATTATAATTCATTACCGGACACGGTAACTTCAACAGCTACCTACCTTTATTTAGAATTAAGGAGAATGAACTATGCCTCTGCGGTGCAAGTATAGAACCACCTGACAACAGCAATAATGCGATTTGTAACTTCACGGACTTTTGTGTACGTGTCATGCAATCGAAAAATATGATAGTAGAGCACTGTCGTCTAGACCATGCATGCCTCCACGATGGCTAGGGACGGAAACATATCCATGTACTGGTGCAATGGATATGGCTAAAATGCATGTATGAGAATCATGTAATAATGTAGTTAGGGGAAGGGGGATGTAGTCGCCAACAGCATATAGAAACAACAATATAGGTTCGTTACCTCGGTGTGGCATCTCAGGCTAATGGCTTAGCTTAACTGCACCAAGTTCTTGGAGCCGCTGTCTCAGTTGAACCCCATTCGACGAAGGGAAAATCCGCTCATATTTAGTTGTCGAGCCACTTCACTATGGTTTTGCCTCGCATCAATTAATACAACCACTTGAGCGGCTACCTATGATGCGGCATTCATTTTCTTGTCCCGGATGAAGATCTAATCGATAGAAGACCGTTCAGGCTAAGCGTTAATATGCGAATGATAACTATTCCTTTAAAACGTACCCTTTTATACTTGCTACAAGTTCCGCAACCTGTGCTCCTGGTTTTGAACAGAAAATACTCACACATGATGTCATTGGTTAGGTGATGAAATGATCTTTAACTTGACATACCTTGATTCAAAAAACATTGCAACTGTGCGATTTTTCTGCTCTCAAGTGTGGTTCAGTTTATATACTTACACTAGCCAGTGTCTCAAAATCCAAATTAAAAAAATTATTTGCAGTAAAAATTATTGGTTGGTTATTCAATTGGAGGATCAAACGACGTATAACGGATTGGTAATAGTGTGGTTTACGGCAAAATTTTATATTTTTTACCCGGCTAAATATAGTCTGAGCCTAACGCAAAAATAAATCGATTATGTCAATTACTAATAAATGGCCAAAATTATGTTTACTAATTACCATATCTTTACAGTCGCCACATAACCGGATAACGCAGTAGATCAAATTTGCGTGGTAGACAGTCATTGCAAAAGGCCCTGTAAAATATAATTGATTTGTCACAACACGCTAAGAAGCAATTTTATATTATATTTACCAAACCAGTACGCCATTCCTACATGTTTGCTATGCACTATGATGTACCAGTAGATGTTCGCTATTAAATTAATAATATTGGCTGCCGTCATCGTAATCAACGATATTCCAAAGCACTTATTAAACAAATCAACAATTTCGTAAATTTCTAAATACAGATTTTTTACAGTTAAAATTCGTTCGTAATTTTTAATCAAATTCAATTTAATCGCATCGTTATAGAACTGATTCGTTGTATTCGTTTCTAGCTCGCCAATGGCGGTTTCGAACTGGCCACAATTGATTTGGATGTACGACATGAATAGGTGAAAAATTTGTCGTATAATCAGTAGGTAAAATATGATTTGGATAAAATGAAAATTGTACATGAAACTTGTAAACGCATTATGAAAAAGGTAAACCAAATAAAACGTCAGATATGAATTAGTGACACACACGCTTATTTGCCCGACCGCATAGACCATCACCAGATATGCTAGATTTTTAATTACAAACCGGTTATTATAGCCACCGTGATTTTTAATCATTCGGCCGTTTAATTTCAGCACTCTTTTATTCACCGTAATTAATTTTTTTAATAAATGTATGTGGATATCAATTTTGGCGATTAGTTCCACGAGTACAATAATCATCACCAATTGATTTATGTAAAACGAAAGCCGATCGATAAATGAGGTCATTTTACCAACTTCCGGGAACATATCATCTCGTTGCATCGCAAACCATAAATTTAATAAAATTATTATGATTACGAGAAATACATAAAAGCGCATAAAATTGGTTTTGGTAATTTGAATTTTTCCAATCGTTTCCATCCCTGCCGTCTCCGCCATCGATATCGATTTTTTGTTGGATGGTTCACGTATTTTAATTGAGAACGGAATTAAACCAATTACTTGAAACAATTTTAATATTTTACAATTATTTTCGATTGAATAATTATGAGACATTTTTTTTGCTACCTTTACAGTCAATGGGCGAGTTGCAACTAATTAAATTACAATTATTATTATTACCTTGCATTTCTGTTTGATTCGCTGGAATTTAATAATTCATAAATTTTTTAATTTGCTTAATCACTTTGTGTTGCCGTTTATACGATACGAGTAATTTATTCAATTGAATAAATAACTTATTCAATTGAAAGTAAGCAGGAGGGATATTTACGGCCCAGAAATAGTATATGCGAAATCCCCGAAAACACTATGTGCTTTTAGCAAATGACTGTACAAAGCAACTCGGAAGATTTTATTATGTTTGGAGTACCGCTAGGCGAAACAATCCCGAAATAAACTGATACAGGCTTTATGTGACAGGTTGTGTTCAATGTCTGAACTAATTTTATATAAACATTTGTAAAATTGACTTCTTTTGCGCCACGAGAATTGACAATTGAAAAATGAAAGATTCATAACGTAAAAAACGGAACGTCGGATTAATGACAAAAATATTGACAGAATGAAATTGACTGGGCGAAGAAGGCTCTATTGCCGACTGCAATACTAGTTTTTATTGAGAGGATTGCACCCTACCAGCTTAATAGGTCCCCCTCTCCTGTTAAACGCACCAAGACGGCTCAGAGACTCTTTCGAATATGCCTTACAACCACAAGTTGAAGAGTCCAGGAATCAAGTCAACGCATTCACTACAACAACTAAAGAAGAAAACGTCATACTGGCTTTGATAGAACGATGTTCATCGTTCACAAAAGCAATAACGAGCATCACATATGTTCTTATAGGTTTGCAAAAAGAACAGCTAAATGGTCACCAAGCCACCTGACGACCAAAGAGCTTCACGACAGTTTGAGGTTAGCCTTAAAGTTAACACAAGAGTTTTTCTTAGGAACATTTTACAAATACCATGAAAACATAGCGAATTAAAACTCCATACCCTTAATCCAGAAATAGGTAAAAACGGATTGTTGCGAGTAGGAGGAAGGCTGTCTAACGCCAGAGTTAGATTCGATATCAAACATCCAATAATTATTCCTTATACGAGTCCTTTCACAACACTGTTGATAGACTACACACACAAGATGACGTTGCACGGAAGTAAATCCCTCACGCTAGCTTTTATCCGCTTCATCAATAAATGTAAGGTTTGCGACAAACATCAAGCACGAACACTGGGCCAAATGATGGGAGATCTTCCAGCAGCAAGAGTGATTCTAACAAAACCGTTTATTCATACAGGAGTGGATTATGCTGGGCCTTATCAGCTCCGTTGCTCACCAGAGCGAGGTAACAAAAGCTACAAACTATATACAAGCTATACACCACCAAGAGCACCACACTATGGGAAGTGGTAGTTAAATCCGTCAAGTATCACCTACGTAGATTAATTGAAGAACAACATCTAACGTTTGAAGAGATGACAACAATTGTTGGTCAAATAGAAGCATGTCTCAACTCACGGCCTCTTCTCCCACTATCTTCAGATCCCAATAACTTCACAACTGCAAACAACACCAGAACCAAACCACCTAAATCAAAACATTAGCCATTTATTGGGTGTACAAATGTATTTCCGACCTTTTTTAGTGAAATAAAAGACATTAGTTTGTGTAGAAAATGAAAGAATGTTTTATTCAAAGGATGCTCTTTCGGAAGCTATAACCTTTGAACATCGTTCAGGCAATAAACGGATTCCCGAAGGAACAAGTCTGGTTCTTTCGAGGCGATCATATGAAGTGAAGTGCTGCTGTGCCAGGGCTGATTGCATAGACCGGAACAAGTGGTAATCAGAAGGACCAATGTTTGGTAAATACGGCGGGTGGGGTAGAATTTCCCAGTTCTGCCTGTCCAAGTAGTTTTTGACAGGTATAGCAACATGTGTTGTTACAAAATAATCTTATCGTGCCTTTTATCCCATTCCAGTTGTTTTGCAGCTAGAGCTTGCTTTAAAGCCATTAGTTGTCGTCGATAAACTTGTCCCGTAATGGTTTCATGCTTGACCCACGCTGGTTTGCACTTTGGATTGCCATAATGGATCCACTTTTCATTCCCAGTGATGATCCGATGCAAAAACCCTTTCCTTTGTTGTCGTTGAAGCAACAATTCGCACATGGTTTTCCGACGTTCCAAGTTCCGTTCTTTCAATTTGTGTGGCACCCAATTTCCCAGCTTCTGAACCAACCCCATTGCATGTATACGTTGCGAAACACATTGTTGGGTAATATTCAGCTCTTCTGCCAATTGTATTTCGGTCTGACAAGGGTCCACATCAAGCAATTCTTCCAATTCTGTATCTTCAAATTTTCTTGGTCCGCCTTCACGTTCTTTGTCTCTTACGTCAAAAGCACCAACTTTGAATCGTTGAAATCACTCTTTGCATGTTGTATTCGATGGAGCATGTGCACCGTAAACTTGCACAAGCAAACGATTTGTTTCCGCTGCACTTTTCTTCAACAAAAAATAAAGAAGTAAAACTTCCCGTAAATGCTGTTTTTGGCACAAAATTCGACATTTTCAATTACATGAAAATAATTGTTGTTTACGCATTGAACAAATGTCACTAGTAATTATTCAAGCTCGACATCTAACCTCTAAAAAACATGTATTGTCCGATTGAACAATATGCAAGAAGTGGTCGGGAATACATTTGTACACCCAATAACACGATGGAGACTTCTGCAGAAAATAACGCATTCTGGAAGATCTCGCTAACCGAATACATACTACCGTTACAGAAGCGAAGTCAATGGAACAAACCAGACCGAAATATAGCGAAAGGAGAGCTAGTGCTCATTAAGAATGATGACCTGCCAAAGGGAGCCACTGGAAAGTGGCCTCTAGGAAGGATCCATGAGGTACATAGTGAGAACGAGAACCGTAACAGTAAGGAACACCAACGGAGGATTACTCAAAAGGCCAATCACAAAGATCAGTCGTCTGCCGATTGACGACGAAGGACAATGCAAGAAGGTACTTTCGTCAGAGAAAACCCAAATAGATGCAGTTGAAGCCAACTACCTCGCAAAACAGCATAAACGAGTGACAAGAGCAAGCACCGAGTCCAAGCTGCTACTTTACACTATATAATATATCGAGATTCTCCTCTCATCCCGGGATCTACCTTGATAAAATTGATCAAGCAAGGCTAATCAACAGAGAATGGAGGATCATAACCTATTATAACCTCACTTCCTATGTTGCCACTTTGGCAACACTGCTCGTCAAATAGCAGCTTTTGCTCGAATACAACCAGTACACACTGATACGTTTCACAGATAAAAACACTCCACGTAGAATTAAATGAACAAAAGGAAGTATTAAACGCCTTAGGTGAACATAAAAGCACCCGCAAAAGAAGGGCGCCTTTCAATTTTGTGGGTGCAATTTCCAACGAACAATTCGGGGTGCTAGATCAAAGAAATGGCAAAACCTACAAGGAAAGCATAGAAAAAAATGATAACCAGCAGTACCAAAATGAATTACATATTACAAAACCAGATGTCCATATTAGAGTCGACGTCAACAACGTCATGAAACACACCCAAATTCTAACAACCATCCTCTTCCATGAAGAATTTTCCGATCGTGCAATACACACTATGCTGGTTCAGGAGCAAGTCAAACAAATCATTCCTAACTAAAAACCAAGTCAGGCTATGCCATACCGAAGTGAGAATATAGCCGCCATCTATAAAATAGCCAATTTCTGTTACCAGTTGAATTGGTAACAACGGGAATATCGATTAAAGATGTCACGACTGTCCAACCGATTGAAATTTAATAAAAATTTGCAGATCTACGTTCCTATACAGTTTTTCTGATTACGTACTAGAGCACCAGATCGAACGGTAAAGGCTGGGGTCTCAGAGATACTAGCTTTTGTGGGATTTCACGACATTTAAGATCAGGCTAGTATTTCTCACAACTACATGCTTGTTGATGTACGAGAATACTTCATTTCTAGCACATCCAACCTTCTCATTGAAAAACGTCGATCTTTCATCATTGGCGAAAAAAGATATTCTGGCAAGCACACAATATTTTTGCTTGTCTATTTATTGTTGTTAATACTGGTTATCAAAGATGGATGTAGCTAACTTTTTTGGGGAATTAAGAAAAGCTGAAGTACTACAGAAGTCAACTTCCAATATACAACTCTTGTTTCAAAAGTGTTTAAACGAGCGAATAACTCAACCTTCTCGACGTGAACCTGTCGATGTTTGCTTCGATACACAAAATCGTAGTATTTATTGAAGAGTTTGTAGAGATCGCCTCTCGGAAAACCTGGTAATTTTAGCGAAAATCACTAGTACGTCAACAATTATTTGGTATAGTGTTCTGATTTTTCGTTTCAATTAAAATGTTGTGTTTATTTGTCTCGTAAAGAGAACTTGAACCTCCTTCAGGTGCCTGGGTGGCCGGATAGAAGAACCACTCATCATCACAGACCAACAAGATCATATGCAATGCACAAATCAATACATTCTCTTTGGAGACTGGCTCTATCGATTCTGAAGGAAAGTATATACTGTGAGCAGCTGCGAAGAAATTGTAGATACTCAATAAGAAAATGAAAAACTTTAAATTAGCTCAGGACCCAGAAGAAATTTGTAAAATAGCGGTTAGTGAAATAGAAAAAATCATCTATACTGTTGGGGAAGAATTAGACAGAGAGGCGGAGTTGATCTTAAAGCATCGCCCAGGAAGATTAAGAAAAGTAATGCTAAATCATCATCTGAGGTCAAAGTGCTGTACAAGTAACAATCCAAAAATTGTTCTACCTGAGGTCTGCAGCCGACAGAAAAGCCATATAAGGTAATATAGCTCTAAGCAATGACGTCTGTAAAATTATTATGCTGGACTTCGACATATATAGGAATATCTTATCAATGAAATTGAATGCTGAAGAGCATCAGTGGTTTATTTATGAGGATAAACAGGTTCCACCTATATAAAAGTTATGGTCAAGGGTGTTGCTCTAGCTGAAAAATATAGTAGAAAACTTTGTAAATAAAGGTTTAAAAATATAACTTCATGAAGCTGGCACCTCATCAAGCGAATTTTGTAAAAACAAAAGTTGGGTCTAGTTGGCCACCAGTCGGTCACAATTGGTTAGTTATTTTCAGGAATATGAATTTTTGCACATGCAAATAGATTTCTAATTATTCGGTGTAGCATCCTTGGGATTTGAATAATCCAAAGTGAGGAGTTAATTCGGCAATAGATGCGGGTATTTGGTCAGGCATAATAAATAATTGATCAGGCTTAGTAAATAAAATATTTAATTTAAACGGAAATGGTTTCTGATACACTTCTAACAAAAACCGGTGTAGCATCGTCGCTTTCAAAAATTTTGATAATAACTCTGAAGCCTGACAAATTATTCATTATGCCTGACTATAATACATCGGCATATATTGCCGAATTAACTCCGCACTTTGGTATATTCAATTACTCAAATTGAGGGTTCAAAAACTTACCAGGTAGGCTAGCAACATGTTTTGTTGCATGGTGAACTCTGTAACAGGAGTTGTGTAACATTTCAACAAACATGCACTGTTGCTAGGCCAAATTTAGATTTCAATATAATCTAGAGAGAAAATTGTATTTGTGTTGCATGAGCATCTCTACATATAACAAAAACCTCCTGTGTGACATTTTAATCAAACCCTGCAGGCCCGACTAATTATTGGGTTTAGCTGACCAATTGTCAGAATTTCGAGCTTAATCGATAGCATTCATTATTTTTTAATTTTCATTACTTGGATTGCTAAAGTTTTAAGTTGACCTTGAAATTTGTTCAAGAATTTGTTAAAAAGAATGACCAATTAGACCCAACTTTTGTTTTGCAAAATTCGCTTGATGAGGTGCCAGCTTCATGGAGGCGAGAAATATTAAATGTTTTGAATATTTTCAAAAAAGAAAGAACAGAAAACGAGGAATGAAACTCAAATTTTAAAGGGACTTCGACTCTTTATTGCAACAATTGAGAAGAAATTGGTTGACAAAGAAAATGTTCAAAAAACTTATGGTACAAATAGAATTCTTCACATGAAGGTGAAAATTAAACCAATTATGCCTCATTGGCAAACAATGCAAAAAATGTCAAAATTTAATCACAGCCAGAAATATTGCCGTCGGAATCCGAAATGTGTAAAGTGTTCAGACAAGCACGTGATTCAGAATTATACAATCACTCAGCTAGAGTTGAAAATTGTAAGGGTTCGTCATCAGGCTAATTATCGAGGCTGTGAAGTTGCTAAACAATTGATAAAGCAGATGTAACAGAATCCTCAAAAAACAAAGATAACAAATCTAATAAATCCCTCATGAAAAAAATCATAAATGCTCAATTTCTTGCTACCAATGATGCCAAAACACAAAAAAAGTTGTACGAAAGAGACCAATAATTTAGGACGTAGATCTATTTACTTCAGATTAAATTGGATTCACCTGGGGTAATTCTATGACATACTAAGACCTTATTTATTCAACAGACATTTTCGAGACAAACATGATGGCGAATAGTGTACGGTGTACCGCAGGGGTGTATCGCAGGACTAATCCTGCATTTACTACATGCAAGGAGTATTCCAACCACAAATAAGGAAACTATACCCAGCTTGGTCCGGATTGTTTTTTCTATTGAATTACAGCATGAGTTTCCTCTCATTCGAGATAACTCACTTCTACTCTTTCAAGCATGCTTTGTTTTTGGAACTCCACAGTCTTAGAACAGGAGCAGAGTTATTTTCATCCTGGAAGCTGATATGCGGATTATACCGACTCAAGGCATTTCGTTCTACTACTCTTTCTTCAATTTTCCTAAATTCTTTGAAAAGAATTGTTGACAGATATATTACTTAGAGACAGTCACTTAAATATTCCTTCCACGCAGTAGCACTCAACATGCTTACAAAGTCGGAAAATCGTAGTGTGAAACTGCTTTGCATCAATTTGTTACAAGTAGTATTAAGGAGTTTCTGCGGGTGTTTGGTCAGCTTTCTTATGGTTATTGGCGTTATAGCTGATGACTTAGTCGTTTTGGTTGCGAGCAAACACATAATCTACTATATGACTTAATGCAACGCGCTCTTCAAGTTGTAGGAATGTTGCGCCTTTAAACGGGCTTGTACGTTAATACATCTAAAACTAGTCTGCTATTTTACTTTTCGTTTTGGGAAATGATCGCCAGATCTGACATAGTAAAACATCTTGGTGTTACTTTAGACAGTAAACTTCTAAAAGCCACAGCCATTTTTTGGTAATGTAGTAGATCATTAGGAAAACCCTGAGGCTTGACTTAAAATATGCTAATGTTTATTTACAAATCATTGGTTGTACCTATGCAATCTTACGCTTCTGTTGTTTGGTGACTGTGATTAAATCAAACTCCGTTATTGCGAAACTTAACAGTGTACAAGGTATGACTGGCCGCATTATGATCGGTGCTATATCTTCCACTCCTATACTTGCGTTGCAGAAAATCTTGTTTCTGCACACTTCCACTGTAGCCGTTCATCTTAGGCACGACTTGCTGTACTGCTTTTCAACTGCAGTGCATTGGTGCGTGGAATACCCTCGGCTTGATTGCAGGGCATAGACAAATTTACAATTTGTTTAACTCATCTATACCAGGAATCAATAAGGTTAATGACAAATTGCTATACCAGTATTCTGCTTCAAAAATGTTTGCTCTATAGTTTATCCATCGAGAGGCTCCTTCACATGATCTATGATCATGCTGAAGTCTAGGTCTAAACTATAACACTCACAGTGATACGTTGTGCGACGGATGCTTCTAATTTCGATATTTCAGATGAAGATATTAGTCTTGGGGTGGGTTCCGGCTCATTGTGATATTGAAGGAAATGAGATAGCTAAAGCATTAGCTAAAGCGAGATCACTTTTGGAATTCATTGGGCCTGAACCGGCTGCATTCTTGTCCTATAATAATGGAAAGAAAGCTATTAAGAGTTATACTCATTACCGAGCTAAGCATAATTGGCTTGCTTCCACTACTTGCCGAAAGGCAAAGCACTGCATTTTTGTACCTAACCTGAGGTTAACCAAATACGCTTGATCTTCGAAGACTAGCTAAGATAGCTTAATGCTTTAGAAGCGTTTTGGTCGACATTCTGATCGGTCACAGCCGTTTAAACTCAATTTACAACGAATGGGACTTGTTCCTGATTCCTTGTGTGACGACTGTCTTGAAGAAGACGATGACAGCTATGAGAGCGGCCGTTGACACAGTCTGGCATAAAGGTACCATAAGTTACCACAAGATAGCGTTAGTTGGTTCTAACTTTATGTACTTTATATCTCGGACCTACCAACCATAGATGGGACAAACATGGCAACGTTTGTGGATGGTAAGGCCATCTTAGCAGAAGAGCATACTTATATTATCAGTACCTGGAAGAAGATTTGCCGAATACAACCTAATGGAACAAAATCTGTTCACGTAAACTTCACTAACAACTCTCAGCAAATTCCTGGTACAAACACGACAAAACATCTAGGTATAATTCTAGATGTGAAACTAAAACGCCAAAAAGAAAAAAGTTAAACAATAAATACAAAAAGATATATCTTATTAGTGTTACTCTACGCATCAAAATACTGAGATTACATCGTATGTTGGATGACACAAACTAAGTAAGACGGCTGCGAAGAAAGACATCGTTTGATTTTCAAGATCCAATCTAGATCGACTACAGATTTAATAAATATATAAAGGAGACTACCTTGTCCAATATAAAGAAGACTACCTTGCCAAAGATTTAATTTTGTTTGAAACCCGTAGACACCCATCATGTCCAAAGCTACTGCAACAGATAAAGCATATTGGCTAATTAAAGTTTTAATTCAGTCTCAGGTTGTAAACAAGATTCAACACCACGCGAAATAAACATTATCAATTAAAAGTTTCTGTGAATGAAAAAACGTTGGCCTATGGAAAATTATATTTGATATTTGACATGCTGTTAGTGTTAAGAGGTATTTTGAGCAGCGATTTGATTAAAATCTCGTATTGCATTTCTCTGTATGTTTCGTATCAACTTTTAAGATCTATCGTGGGCTCTGGTAGTCTATCGCCATTTCAATCAAAAAAAAATAAATCTGGTATGGATCTGGTATGAAAGTTTGAAATGGCAATTGGAAATCGAAGTTCGCTACTAAGCCAGATCAGGCGAAGAAGTTAACAGACTCAAGCAATGAAAAATGTTATTGTTTTGCAATCGCAACATCATAACGACATAACGTCTTATGAAATGGGATTTTATTCTTCTTTGACATAGGACAAGAGCGTTTTAGAAAATCACCCCTTGATTTGTTCTTAATTCAACATCTCTATGATTTATATTTCAGTTTGGTTATTTCGAAATATGAATATCACACTAAGTGTTGAGATACAGTACTTCCCTTCATTTTCCTTAAGGTAGAGAGAGAAGTAAACTATTAGATACTTTAATGCTTCGGAGCGGGGCACTCTGTTGTTTTTTAAATCAAATATTTTGTATTACGGGATAGAAAAGAAGTAATTTAAAAAACTCTCTTCGTAAACTATTTTGGAACGTGAAATAATTCGTAGTATAAACTGTTTGAGCATAAATTCTTTTTGGCTCATTTTGTTAAAAAGTACTCCTTTGAAAATTTAAATATCTGGACCCCTAATTGGAGGAATTGGGAATTGGGAAAATATTTTGCCGTAATTACAAATTGCACTAATTCCCAAATATTTATTTCCCTCCCGACACGTATATTTTGGCAGACTGGGAATAATTTTTCGAGGAAAATTTTTTTCTATAGCTTTTATAAACTAAAACATGTATTGCGACCTTATTACAAGTTTAATTTATTTTAAATATATAATTACAATTAGAAAAAATAATGGGGAACAATTAACGTCAAAACTGCTATAAAATGGAATTATTTTTTTCCAATAAAAAAAATTCCCAAACGACAGAGTATGCTTTCGGGAATTAAAAATTCCCAACTGCTAAAAATACGTCACTAATTCCCAATTCCCTATTCCCGGGGAAAACCAGAATAATGCCACTGGTCACCTTAGCTTAGTATTACCTGTGTATAGTGTATATGATGACCATTTTGTCCAATGTTTTTGCACCCAACCATGTTTTAAAGCGCTTATAGCTTAAATTTAATAAATATTTACTTTAGTAATAAGTGAAACAATTTTATAAAACATAACACTTTAAAAATAAAACAAACAAACATTTTAAATAAACAAAACCAAGAAACAAACAATTATTTGCATGATGGTCGTTGACTTGTTCGAAGAAACGGAATTTATAAAACAAAACAAAACGCAAAACAGACAGTACCCTATAAGCAAGTTTTTTAAGGTATCACAAAAACTCTATTTTCGTACAAAATTCCGTACCATAAAATATCAAAGACAAAACTTAAGAATTTGACATAAATAAAATATTTCGCTAACAAATTTTATTTTTGTCTTGCATCTTCAGTTTCATTTTCATGTGAGAAATCGACGGTCGAACGCGTACACTATACGGTTTGCGTTCAACGCACTATAATTTTAATTTGCGTACAAAGTTTGCCTATTTTATATGTGGTGGTGAAGAATTTAATTTTGTTATGGTCTCTCTACAAATAGTTAAGGATTTTTGACGTAGAAGTTCATTTTGTTATTTATGTTGCTCTCAGTTGAGATGTCGAGAGAATAAAGACGTACAATTCGATCGCAAACTTTTGTTTTATTAAATTCACGTGGTAATTAATTCATATACTAATTAATAACTAATCAAATCAAATTGGTGACCCTGACACGATTAAATTTAATTAGAAGTACAGAAATAATCTTTCTCGTTTTTAATTCGAGTATAAAATATGAAACCTAAAAAATTTGTGCTGTACATTTTTTATTAACATGGGTGTACATTTAACATCGTTCATCGCAAAAAAGACAACAACCATTGAATCACGTACCTCGCTTTAATCCACCCCACAACCTGGAAATAAGAATTGGGATTGGGGATTCGAAAAGTAAATTGGTACAGGGTGAACTATATGAGAATGGAATTTCAACGTTATTTGCGAAATTACCAGCAACGATGTAGAAACTTGATTTTTATCGCTGGATTCTTTGTTTCCTGCATCTGATATCCTGCATCGGCAAATACCCATTCTCATTAAATACTAGAACTCGTCTTTTGAAGCGGCTAACTTTTCTGAGTCGAATCTTCGAGGTCGAGCGGACGATGGTTGTCTCGTTTTTCTATTTAATGTACGATGTTTGAATTTCTGATTGTTGATGGAGAAGACATTTTTGTGATGTCTGCGAATTCGTTTAATTGTGGAGCACAATGTATGTAGTGGAGGTTTTTATTTACTTTATTTGGAAACGATGGGAGTCACAAGTTATGTCATCTACCAAATAATCCCCTTTTAAATCAATCAACAGGTCGAAATTGTGTATCAAATTTGCTCCAATGATCGGTGTTTTGACGTCAGCAATAAAACACTCCCACTCGAAATGTCGTCGTAAACTTAAATCTAGTTTAATTCGTTTTTTGCCATAAACCTTTGTCGTCGTTCCATTTGCTGCAAAGAGTTTATACTCGGTTGGATTATTTTCTTCACTTGGCTTTGGCTGTACTACGGATATATCTGCACCCGTATCGATGAGGAACTTAATAGCCGATTTTTTTTCTCTCTCATGGACAGACGGTATAAGTTGAAACGAGAATTTGAAGTTTCTGTTAAACTCGTGTCAGCAGACGACTCGGTTCATTTAGCTGATTACTTCTCATCGTAACCTGTTTCTGTTAACGACAGGGGCTACAAAATTTAAATGATTTTTGTCCAAATTGTTGATGATACCTACATTCGTCAGTACACGCCGCTTGATGTAACATTTTGTGTACGTGATGAAGAGCGAGATCTACTGGTTCTACTGGTCTTTCTGTTGTTGTTTTCCTTTAGAAAGTCTTTAGTTTTCGGCTCGATCATCACTTTGTCGATATCCTGTCTCTGTCCAAGATTTCAACGAATTTGCTTCGAAAATTTTTACACCAAACTTTTTACATGCGTTAGTAGGCCAAAAAAACACATTCAAACATAAATGCTATGAAAACATTTTAAACAATTCCTGGCGAAAGCCAGGATAGTCCCACAGTCTGAAAATCGACTGCTTTTGTGGAATGTTTCTAAAACAGCATTTGACGATTACGCATTAATCTTGGAGTTTTCCTTGCTGAGATCAATAGGCTAACACAAATTGCGATTAACAAAACGAATTCTTCAAAGACCTTCTTAATAAATTTGTAATTATCGGAAATATTAATAGCCAAACTATGGATAACTAAATGATATACTTGCTATAATGAACAGTCCCAAATTAGCTAGACAAATTAAAAAACAAACAATGATCGGATCAGAGATAACATTTATATTTTATTTTTTTGAATCCTGTTAATTTGTATCCTGTGACAGGATAAACATAATTTATCATTTTATAAGTGACATTAAAGTTTAGACACACAAACGTAAAACTTCATTAACAAGACAATGATAATTATGAACAATGTATTTAACTTTTTTTATTTTTCTCGCTCAATTGGAACTGAATTAGAATGACAAGATATGTAACAATTGCAGCAGCCATCTGTAAAACATTAAATTGCTTGAAGTGTTTTGCATACTCCAGTCGTTTCACAATATTTATACTTACGGATCCAAGAAGGGTAAAATTGATGGAAAAAAATCCATTTGCTGTTATCGAAATTGGTTCGTGAATTAGTTGAAGTGAAAATTCACGGATGAGCGCGTTGTTCAAATCATTTGATAAATCTTGATCCATTTTATGAACTAGTCCGCCAGTTATCATTGACTGAAAATAAAATAATATTTCGAATTTAATATAACAAATACAAAATTCGAGGTTGCAAAAAGCAAATGCGTAGCGAAACATAATAATTCGCTAAAGCATTGTGATTAGAATTTATATATTAAGTTCAAAACATTTTAAATTTTGTTTGTACACCTCAATGTAAAACTAATATCTGGCTATCACCCAGAATAACCAAAAATTTCACAATGAATTGTTATTTTTAGTTGAAGCATTTTTGTTAAATACCCTATAAGCCTAATGCTGATTTTAATAATCCTAGGACTGATAATGACGTTTATCGAAAATATTGTTTATCCAAAATAGGGGCATGATTGCATTATGCATAATTTCTTCTTTAATTCTTCAAATGCTTTTTGATGCTCTGTGTTCCACTCAAATGGTTGACTTTTTCCAGTAAGGCGATGGAAACTTTGTGTAACATCTGCGAAGTTTGGCACGTTTCGTCGATTGTAGAAGCGTAATCCAAGGAAACCTCTTAATATCCGGCTGATATCCATTGGTGCAGGCCAATACATTATAGATACTTACTTCTTTGGATTCGTTCGCGTACCATTCCTTGAAACATTATGACCCAAATAGTTATCCTCTTCCCTGAACAGTCTGCACTTCATTGCATTTAACTCAATCCTGCCGCCCGGATCGCCTGTAGTACTTGTTTAAGATTGTTGACGTATTCATCAAATGTACGGCCTAGTACAATAATATCATCTAAATAAACCAGACATGTTTTCCAATTTGGGTCTCTAAGAATTTGCTCCATTAATCTCTCAAATGTAGCAGACGCATTGCATAATCCAAACGGTATTACCGCAAATTAATAAAGACAGTTTCCTACATAAAATGCTGTTTTCTCTCTATCATCAGGATGCATTACTACTTGCATTACTACTAATATATGGTTTTCAGATCCAAGACACTGAAAATCTTGGCGCCTAACAGCACGTCCAAGGCGTCGCCAACGCGCGGTAACAGATAACTATCCTTCTTCGTCACTTCGTTTAATTTACGTGGCTCGTTCGTCCAGCTTCCACTGCGACATCTGACTGTTCCACTGAGAGATGGCTGCACAGTGAGCGAATAATCTTCGTCTTCCTATGGTTTGGTGATCGACGAGATTGTCTAAACTGTTGGCAATGTAGTTGATTCCTTCAACTGTACCAATGACCACTCCTTTAATCATGACATTTGTTGATGGGATCGCGTTTAAAACACGTGCTGGTACGTTCTGCTGGAATTTCACTAAGGTTCTCACACACAGCAAACCATTATATTTTTGACTGATTCTCAGGCTCCACAATTCTCATCTCCCAAGATCACCTTCAATTTTCGCGTATATAATTTTTTGGGCTCTCGACCTTGTCTTCGACAATAGCCCGCAATAAATTTTGTTCGCTTGTGTTTATTTGAAAATTATTTTAAGGGCTACCTCCCCATTGCGCCATTTTAAGACCAATGGTTCTTCAAATCCACGAGCATCTGGTATTTCTTCATAACATTCAGTCCGATGATACGTTCATCAATTATCCCAGCTACGATTAGCTGATGTTTGAACCGCATTCCGCCAACCGTTACTGGAAGAGTTCACTCTATGTTCTGGATCTACCTTATAGGGACGCACCAACAGCTTTGAAGCTCCAGTATCCAGTATAAAGGTACTTTCACGCCGTGCCAATTCGCCAATAATAGCGACACTTTTGTAATCTGCCCCTAGTTGAGTGATTTTAACGGTGATCTTGGGACATTTTCTACCTTCCACCAGCTTACGCAATTCAAAACTGGTGTAACTTAGTTTTCCGGATCCATGGTCATTAAATGAGGACAAGTGATTTTTCTCCTTATTTCGCTCAGCGTCTAACTGCCTCATATCTTCGCATTTCTTGCCTCTTCCAAACACTGTGTTAGTTGTTTACAATCCCTCATGTAATGTTCGGGTTGCTCGCATCGAAAACATCGACACTGGGAACGCGATCGTTTTCTTCAGTTACCTCGAAAAACTGGCCGTGTTTTCCTTATCTCTTCTTTAATAAGGGCCTTTATTTGCATGATATCCTCCGAAACCAGCTTGCGCAACGTTACTGTGATAGTGGTTAAACTTGCTCTACCTGCCTCATAACGCCATCGCCAATACTGATTCATGATTTTACCAATAGTATTGGCTCTTAAATGAAGTTTTAGATGTTAGTCCGTTCAATTCATTTGCAGATGCATTGCCGTAAGCCCCACGTAATTGCCGCTTGCGTTGGAGTTGAATCCAGCATAATTTTTTGAATTGTGACTGCCCGTATCTTAGCTCGAACTCAGTCATGACCCGCTCATAACACCTTTCTGTTGCGGATATGGTTTGAAAGACATCTGCAGCTTTCCCACGAAGAGCCAAAATGAGTGCATTGGCTGTTCTTCTGCGCACCAACAGTTGTGCTGCACTGCCGCTTGAGCGGTGGTGTGGTTCGGTCGAAAACGTTTTATTTAGCTGGCCATCTGGAATAGCTTGCAATATGTGTGTTTCGAGGCTGGCAACCATTTGCTTAATTTTATTTCCAAGTTCCTGTTGATTTATTTATATTTCAAAATCTTTGAACTGGATATTTACTTTTACCTCGAAAAAAACTTTCTTCTCTTAGCTCTTTAACTTGGATATCCTGACATGCTGAATTTGATTGAAATTCTGGTCTAACTCGTCAAACCGCCCACCTTGTTCTGCTCGTAGTTCTACCCAATTGGGCATTTTGTTCCTTACGAAGCTGAGCAAATTGTCCACCTTGCTCTGCTCGTAATTCTGCCAATTGTGCACTTTGCTTCTCGGATTTAGCGACTTGATGGTCTCTCACTTGGCGCCTTGTTCTGTGCGGAGTTAATCGAATTTTGCACCATGCTGTTGTTTGGCAGTAGGCGGCTGTACTGATATGGTTGTTCATTTTTGCTCCATCGCCCAGGATTCGAACTCGCTCCCTTTGGATTGATAATACTAGGTGCTGTACACCTTAACCACTCGACCGCAAGTGATATATCTGTGTAGAGTAGAATTTGACCTGACCTTCTGTGTAGAGACATATTTGTTTTTTGGTGCCCAGAAACCTCCAAAACTTCGAGAAATATGATTTTGGTCATCAATTTTTGCCATTTTAGTCAGAATTTCAATAACTTGAACACAGACCGCAGTTTTCAATTTCTGTAAGTTTCTTTATATATTTCGGACCATTCATGTGCAATTTTTAAGATTGGTTAGTTTTAAATTTGGTTTCATAGATTCATTTCTAAGAAAGAATATAGCGGTAAAACATATGTGGGTACTATTACTAATCGTATTGGCTGTTGAACTGAATTGAAATAACCTCACTGAATCTGGAAAGTTGATGTTTGCGCTAGGACATTTTCAAATTGGAGCAGTCCTTTTGGCTTTGTCAGAACTTTCATTATTAAGTATAAAATTCACTCATTTTATCACGGTCCAAAGTAATGCAAAATCATTCGTAATCTGCGAGCCATTAGGAAAATAGTAGCACTGCTTGTGGATCAGCCCCAACAAAACTCTAAACGAACACTTGAATGTATCGAGTTTTGAATCAGCAATTTTTAAACCTTTCATCGCGTGCACGAGCTTAACTATAAAAGTAATTTATTTATTTTAATTTACTTACCGATTGTGAACACGTGTAGCACGAATACGCCAATATCGCCAATAGAAACACAATAGGTATTAGCGCACATATGCAGTGATATCCATTAATCTTCTTAATAATTTCTTCGACTGATAAAAACAGCCAGTAGCTATTCGTTGTAAACTCAATAAAATTTTCCGTCGTTATAACCAGGAGCGACCACCCAAAGCAATCATTTATCAAGTTACAAACATCCCATAGCTTTCCATAAATAATTTTGATGTACAATATTTTATTATAAATCATATTGTTGCTATTAACACTGTTATTGTTTACATAATTATTCATGTTAAAATTATAATTGTACTCCTTGACATAAAGGATATTGGCTAGTTTATCCCCTTTACCACCCAACTGTTTACTGTTATTATTATTCCCATCCGTACTATTACCATTGTTATTACTATTATTACTTTCCAACAAACTGTTCACAATCAATAATATTTCATTGATAAAATCAATATAGAAAATATTCTGAAGCAAACGGATGCGTATAAAGAACGCCGGCAAAAAGTGATAAATCCAAAACTTATCAAAGTCAAAGTACAAAAATATAAAAAATATCGTTTGAATTGTCAACAGGACCAACAGGATGAAAACAAATTTTTTCAAAAATCTCCTCTTTACCAATTTGTAATCGATCGAATAGAAAAGATTTTTATTCAAAATCGTGTTAATCATATTAAAGGTATTTATGATTTCCAACTGGTTGTAGCGTTTGACATACGACTGCAGTAAATTGGTCACGACCGCAATGATTAGTATCAAAAACACTAGGCCGCCCACAATGATGTACAGGGATGAGGTTTGCTGCTCGTAGAAAAGATTATCGTAGAAAAATGCTTTCACAAATATGGCAATCGTTATAAATAAATTGATGAGTGTTAGGAATTTAAGAAGAATTTTTAGTAAACGATTCGATTGCATCGAAAATGGGCAGTAGCCGAACAAACGAAAGAACAGCAAATAATTTCGAAATTGATAACTAAATTTTTGATCACTTGGAATTTTTAACGCTTTGATTTTATTCTTAAACATTTTGAATTAATTAAAATTCACTGGATGTGGAGGTCTTATTACAACAAGTATTGGTTATTAACTAAACCAGTAATTGTAATGATTTTTTTTTTGTCTAGTCAACATCTAAACTAAATATTTTGCTTTGATTAATTGATGTGAGGTGTATTTGTATTATGAAAAGTTAGATTTATACAGTAAAGGGTAGATGGTTTGGAATATGTGTTTAAGTTTTCGAGTACCAGGAAATGATAGCGGTGGATGGTGATTTCGCGAAAGTTCATTTTGGGGTTCGATGGGACGCGGATGCCTTTTTAGATCTTTTTACATTTAATGATTTCCCAAATTGTTGGTGATGGGAGGAGTTTTTTCCACATTTTGAAATATCAATTGCGATGAGTCCGGACTTCAAGAAAATTCATTTAGGGAGCTCTTGGTTGTGCCAGGGTTTATTTTTTCGGTCCGAAATATTTTGTTTACAATTGTTTTTCGAGTGCCAAGTAATTGCAATAAGTCGTGATTTCATCATAATTTGTTTGGGCGAACTCCTCAGTAGCGCTTAGTTTCATTTTATAAATGTTTCTGGCCCTAACGATTTTGGTAAAATTTCTAAAATTTGGTAAAAGTTTCTCAAAGGTGATTTTTATGCTTTTTGGTTTTACGTGTATATATTTTTGCGACATCTGTCAAAGTCAATTGTTCTCAGTTAGCATTGCCATTTCATCACGGAAAGCCTACACCCGAACAACGTTTATAAACGATTGTATTTTAGTATCAAAATTGGTTTTCAGTGAAAAATGTGTTTCTTATAATCGACCTACTGAGCAAACAATTCAAGCCATTGTGACACAATTTCGCACCAATTTTACGTTATTGGGCATCAATCCACCAAATCGTAGGCGAAGAGAGCGTACAGAGGTGCTATTGTAGCAGCTAGCGTTGATGAAAACGACAAAATGTTCATCCGTCGCAGGACACAGCAATTGGGATTATGTTATTCGACTACGTGGAAGATTTTACGCAAGGAACTTGGTCTATTTATTTATTTATTTATTTATTTAAAAAAATCTATTCTGTGATTTACGAGGGCGGATTGAAAATGAAGCTACCTAAGTAGGAAAACAAAATTTTTTTTTGCCAAATACATTTATTTCTCAACATAGTCTCCATTTAGTTCGACACACTTAGTAAGACGATATTCCAACTTTTTTATACCATCTGAATAATACGATTTCGGGAACCCCTCAAAATACGCGTTAGTTTCGATAATCACTTCTTCGTCTGAGATGAATCTTTGTCCTGCGAGCCATTTTTTCAAGTTTGGAAACAGGAAAAAGTCACTAGGAGCTAAATCTGGACTATAAGGTGGATGATCAACCAATTCGAAGTGTATTTCACGTAATTTTAGCATCGTATCTAATGCTGTGTGAAGTGGTCTGTCGAACTTGTTTTTGTTCGACACTGAGCAAACGCGGCACCCATCTTGCCGATAGCTTTTTCATATGCAAATGTTCATACAAAATGTTGAACACACGTTCATATGATATGTTTACCATTTCAACAATCTCACGCAACTTGACTCGGCGATCATTCATAACGATATCGAGGATTTTCTTGATATTTTCTTCAGTAACCACCTCTTTTGGCCTTCCTGTTGATGGTATTGTTGCAGTGCTTCTTCGGCCGCGTTTAAATTCAGCAATCCAATATTTTACCATGTAATCTGACGGAGCAGACTCACCGTAATGTTTATCGAGCTTTTCTTTTGTCTCTTTCGTCGTTTTTCCTTTCAAATTATAGTGTTTAATCACTGCACGAAATTCGTTTTTTTCCATTTTTCAAGAAACACCAAAGTTGCTTACTTCAAACGACTACAACAAATAAACTAATCGATGAATTTGGGTGAAATTTTAACAGCTGACGTTTGGCAGATCGCAATTTCTAAAAAACAAAAAATTTTTGTGTTTGTGCTGCCATCTAGCGCTAGGTAGTTTCATTTTCAATCCGCCCTCGTACATGTATGATTTCAGAATTTAATTTAAAACAAAAATATTAAAAAAAAAATAAAATAAAGAAAATTAAAACACAGAAATATATAAATCAAATCTTGATTTAACAATTAAAAATTTTAAATATAATTCTTAAGTATATTTTTGAACTTGTCCTTTGATAAATTAAAGTCAAATAGGTCGTCGACGATGTTGAACGATTTAGACGACCTATTAATGGGGTTATTTTCTCCATAGTTTGTGGAATGGTGTTCTAGTGCTAAAAATTCATGGTTTCGAAATGTTCTGCAAGGCACATGAATTGATATGTTTTCCAAAATGTATGCTGAATCAATGTGACCAAGCAAAACGTTACTAATGAAAGCCGCACCTAAGAGAAGTCGCCTATTTTCAAGCGTGCATATTTTGTAAGGTCACTTTTCTTTAACAAGAAGATCAGAAACTTCTTTTGAATGCTTTCAATTCCTTTAATGTGTACAGCATCGTATGGATCCCAGACCGGTACAGTGTATTCCAGTTGAGATCAAACGTAAGCGAAATAGAGTGAACATAAGGTTTGAATATCTTTAAATTCACCTGTCCACCTTTTAGCAAATCCAAAGATGGCATTCGCTCTCGCAATACAATTTTCAATATGCCTATTGAAACTAGCATTCTCGACAAATGTAACACCTAGATCTATGATCTGAATAACTCTTTGCAATACTTCGTTGTTGACTTTGTAGGAAGTAATTGGCGGATTTCTCTTACGATGGAAGACATGATCTTGCATTTCTTAATATTTAAGAAAAGCGAGTTTCGATCACACTACTCACTTAATCTATCGATGTCTTCTTGAAGTTTCTTCGTATCTAGCATTCCATTAACAGTTCGAAAAATTTTCACGACATCAGCAAATATGAGCACGTTGGAGTTTTTGATTATCTCCTTTATTTGATCTATAAAAACAATAAATATCCACGGTCCGATGTGAGATCCTTGCGGAACACCAGACGTATCTTTAATAACGTTTGATTTATCATTTATCATTTTTACAAATTGTCGCCGGTTTGATAGATAAGACTTGAACCAATTTATGTAATCGAGTGAAAGCCCAAATGCGAATAAACTCAGGAGTGCTTTTTGATGGCAGATGAAATCAAATGCTTTACTGAAATCCGTGTACGCTACATCAACTTGATGATGGTTTTCTATCTCATTAATTATTTTACTGGTGAATTCAACCAGATTAGTTGATGTGGATCGGCCAAGCATAAACCCATGCTGGTTTATTGATATATGACGTGCAATTGTGGATTTAAAGTTGTTGCATAAAACTAATGCAAACAATTTTGGAATTGATGATGTAGTTGATATTCCTCTGTAGCATGTAACGTCATCTCGTTTGCCCGATTTAAAAATTGGTGTATTTTTTTAAATTTTCAGAGTGGTTGAATAGATAACATAATGGAATTGCTAAAATGTCCGCGTACTCCTTCAGGATAGAAGAGGGTATATTGTCAAGGCCACAACCGACTCCAAATCCCTTTAGAGCCAATAAAATGTCATCCTCATATATAACAGGAGGAATTATTGTTACGTTGGTATTGCTGGGCTGTTCGTACAATCTACTAGTAACGCTTGGTTTATAGACTGATTGGAAAAACGTAGCGAACATGTCAGCTATATCTTTGGAGTTTGAGGAGCTGGTATTGTTATAGGTCATATTAGAAAGGTATTCGTCAATTCCGCGTTTATTCCTAAAGTATTTCCAAAATTGTTTTCAATTTACTCTGATGTTTCCTTGAATTTGATCGAGATACGATCTGTATTTTGATTTGAAATAAATTTCAAATTCGTTACTATGTGTAGAGACATTATTTTGTCGGCTTCTAACCCGCTTTTCAACATTTTGGCATGCGCTTTCGACTTCCGATTTTTTAGGTTAACTAGTCTATCATCGAACCACTGTGGGTGAGCATTTTGTGGTTTACAGCACATAAATACATAAAGTTCGAAGCCTTGCTGCATAATGTCACTCAATTTATCAACATTTTCGTTTATATCATTGGAATTGAGAGTTGTTTGCCAGTTGATGGATTCTAGATAACTTTGTAGCCCCGCACGATTTGTTTTTTTGAAGATGTATTTGATTGGTTGTAGGTGTTCCGAACTCGCCATTAAATTAGTTGAGTCAAATACAATATCTAAAGACTTGTGATTGATATCGTTAATTACAAAAGCTAACACGGATTCTGAAATTTTGAAAGTGTCAATGTCGTTGCTGAAGACAAGATCCAGTAATCTATCACAATTATTAGTAATTGTGTTTATCTGGTTCAAATTATAACCAAGCATGGCGTCCACAAATAAAGATTCAGCATCTGCTGTTATATTGTTTGGAAAAATACAATTTAGTTCCGGGTCCATATGGAAATATTATATTTGGAAGGTTAAAATCACCAAGCACAATAACTAAATCTGACGAGTTTGTTGTATTAATAACTTCATCAATCGCATCGATGCAAGTTGCGTTATGATCACAATTTGATTGAGGTGGTGTATACGCTGCGTAAATGAATAGATTGGTTTGGTTAATTTTGATTTTTACACCAATTTGTTCGACGAAGGTGTATAAAATACAGCTCGTGCAACAACTGAAACCGAACGACTACTTGCCACTGCTTCGAAGGTTTGGTGAATGGGCCTTAGAATATCTTGAGGAAAAACTGTTTTTTTACCGAAAAATTGTGTTCAGTAAATGGGTACGTTAATAAGCAAAATTGCAGCCTTTGATGTGAAGAGCAGCCACGGGCAAAACTGCCAATGTACCCAGAAAAAACCATGGTTTAGTGTGGTTTATGAGCCGATGGAATTATCGGTACGCATTTTTAAAGATGACGATGGTCGCTATGTTACCGTCAATCGCTATCGTTCGATAATTTCTGACTTTTTTTTCGACCAAAATGCATGAACTGAATTTGGTGGTTTCAGCAAGACGGCATCACATGCCACACAGCAAGCGTATCCATGGACTGGACCACCTAGATAGTGCGATTTGGCGCCTCTTAACTATTTTTGTGGGGCTATGTGAAGCCTCTCGTCTATGCCTATAAATCAACAATAATTGCAGAATTGGAAGACAACATAAAACGTGTCATTAGCGAGATACCAGCTGAAATACTCGAAACCACTTTTTGGTGGAAACCAAACATTGGGCATCTCGCATGGACCGTGGCCAACATTTACATGAAGTAATCTTTAAAAAGTAAATGGCGAACATTGGTTTATCGATTCAAATAAAAATTATATACATTTATCCAATTTTACTTTGGTTTTTAAAAAATTATAAACCAAAGGTTTAAAAAATCACATCATAGTTCTATGATGCATCATGTTGCGAGATGTTGCACAATGTTGCATTATGTAGCGTATTTTTAGTATGTAGAAACAGCTTGCATCACCTTTCATCATGATGCGCTAATAATATGACCGGCTATATTGCACCATGTTGCGTAGTGTGGCGCCATGTTACATACACCTTGTTGCATTGATTGGTATTAAATTGTAACACACCAAATTGGGTACGGGAAATAGGATTCTAAAATTATTTTTAGAGGAAGTTCCACAATATGGCCAACGGACTAAACTAGGTTATTTTTAACTTATAGTAAGAAATTAGACGTTGAAATAAGATTTTAAAATGATTTTGGGAGAAAGCCAACTGAATTTTTTGCATTAAATTTAATAAATATAAATTTTGAGGCTCTTTCCCGCCTTTTTCCTTGATTATGGTTTGAAGAAGTTTATTAATATGCCAGGGTCGTTCCTCTAACACAGTTTCTTTTTCATTTTAGATTTTGACATTTAGGGTTGCATGACGCTTGTGGTTCGTAAATCTGCCTTTGGAGGAAAAACCGAATTATTTAAATAAAATATTCTTGCATGTAAGTATTGTTATTGAAGTACGCCGCGATTCGCGATGCTCACCGAGAGCTTTAGCTTAAACGTTCAGGGTCTGAAATTTTAATGGATCATCATCTATTTTGTGGGAAACGTAGACGATAAATCTAATATTCCCAATTCTGCGTTGGCCATTAGTGGCTATAATTTGTTCAGGCGAGATAGGACTAGTCTATCCTATTAATGAGCATTTTAAATGAAATGCCAATTGGTACTCCCTCAATTTCTCAAAGACTCGAATAAGCGGAAGTTTCTTTTGAGTGTGGTTTATAATCCACCTAAAACGAACAAGAGTTTGCTTGCTCGATTTGATTGATTGATTGATTGATTTTGAATGTACGACCAAGTTCTTAGGCTTGAGTTCCCGGATGACGCCGGGTCCACCGTACACCCTTTTTTACACATAACAAAACCGAAGGATTGGATAGGTTAGTTAAGTGGGACAGAATCGGCCCGGTTACAGACACCTAGGTATAGCCGATAGTTAGTAACACAAAGACAACACAATTCTAATCTACTAGATGAAGGATAAAGGCTTAATAGGTTAATGGATAACGATGGCATTGGTCTTCAACAATTGCTTCTTTAAAACGGCAACCTAAGAAAAAATATTATTATTTCACATGAATCTGGAATTTTCCTGAAATTTAATTCTATTAATACTTTTCGGCTTCCTAACCAAAATTGGTTGACTCGACCCGTTACAGACACCTATGTAAAGTCGTTAGTAATAAAATGACAACACAATTCTAAACTACACAATCAGCAATTACAATGAAGCATTAATTCACAAGCATCTGTAAATTTCCTGAAATTTAATTCTAAATTCATATTTTCCGGCTTCCTAAATAATTGAAACATTTATTAATTTAATCATTCTGCAACTCCGCAACTTACAGTAGAATTTCCTGAAACCAAAGTTATTTGAACTATATTCAAACTCTAAAATTCAAAAAAAAAAAAAAAAAAAAAAAAAAAAAAAACCAGATTAACTAGATTAACTACCGGATTGCATTCAAATATCCCTTAAAATATCCATCCATTAAAATATCCTAAATAATTTAGAATTCGCAAAAATTTCGTATGTTTACTAAAATTTTTTTATAAAACTGATGAATTTTTCCCGACGCCCATCCTTTTTCACAAGGAAACAAATACTTTTATCACTACTTTTGCACTAGTTCTGGAACTTCTTCTACGTTTGCTGGGGATATATCACATACAATTAATCTCAGACATGATACATGCGACTCGTCTATGACTTGTCACCTCGTATTAGACTTGTCATAAACGATTCATCTCAGACTGGTAACAAACGTAAATTAGTAATTGGTGTGTCGTCAATGGCTTTCCTGCTGGAAGGTAATATTTAAGTAAAGGCAACTAGATAAAATTTGAAAAAATTATTCTAAAATGAATGATAAATAAGTTTATTTTATAATTTTTATAATTAAATATAAATCGTACCAGTATCTTAAAAGAGGGATAATATGTACTCGTATATTAAATATATTTGAATGAGATTTCCTGAGAACCGAATAATTTTAATATAATAGCTCGGCACTGTACATGTAGATTAATATTTAGGGTTGATTTGAAATTGGGAATTAATAATTATAATTCTTGTACTAAAACAGTCAAGATTGGCAACGTTGCATTTTATGACAAACATCCAGTCATTGGTGTATTGAAGTATACAAACCTTCTCTTTCTTTTGAATAATTATATTAATTATATCAAATATTTCTAGCTTTTCAGTTACATAGATATAACGAAGTTGCCGATAAACAATTCCTTATGTTAAGATTGTTAAAATCCCAAATCCAATGCAAATAATATTTCTTTTTATAAAGCAAAAATATCGCTAATAAGCTGTGAGAAAATACTAGTAACCCATTGAGTGTCACAAAAAGGCAATTTTGCGGTAAATAATAGGATTCGTTACCAACTCCAACATAGTTGCAATTAATCTTGCAAAAATGATGGATTATGAAGGAAATACAATATAGAAAACAGCTAATCATAAATTACCTACACTAAATTCTCAATGCACAGAAGAAATACGGAAACGGAAAATTCTATCGCTAATCAAACCAAAATAAAAATATAACAATTTATTACACAAACGCTGAATAATAGGATGAAGGAACATCACCAAAATAGCTCTCTCCGAAATCAAAGCGTGGAAGAAACCACCTCTACAAACAATCGTAGTAAAATGTACCAAGAGAATTATGCAAAGTCCATCCAGGAGCTAAACTTACCTCGAAACGATCCCAACAGACGGCATGAATCTTCCCACCAAGAAACCACTACCAACCACCAAGCGACCTCCTGCCAACACCACCATTCAACAAAAACCACGCTTCACAAAGCCGTGACGAATCCATGACAGATCACAAACGAACCATGGCAACCCTACAGCCCAAAAACTTCAGCGTACGACCGATCATACCAAAACTCCCAAAATGATTCAGCCCCCGCCAAATCGACAGCAAACTCCAATAAAAACACCCGAAGCATTCAGCAAAGATGCCAATTTGGACATACAAATCCAACATTCAGGCAATGATTCAATACTAAACTGCAAATCCGTCCTCATACACTAACAAATGAGAACTACCTCAATTCCTAAACAAAACAACTCAAAACAGTCAAAATACCTTATAAATACAGGTAACGACAGAACACACATGAACACAACTCTCCGCAAGTTGAGAAACACAACGTTCAACGAACAACCACCACAAACCGCAGACACCGAGCCATTACTCACCATGAACGAAACCCATTCAAATTACTCCAAATATCAAAAAAAATTCACTGCAATACAGCTGCAGCACATCCTCGCCGCACATCCTGTGTAAACCAATCACACACATACACCACTCGTTAAAATCTAATCCAGTTTTCGCACCACGGAGAAAAAGTATAACCCCCTCCCAATCGCCAAAAATATACATTCCTTTATGTGTACAATATTCATTTTGCGCGATCTCGACCTGCGACAACATCCACCCCTTGCCGATGACGCCAACCCAGGTCGACAAGGAGAGGTCAACGTCAGCCGCCTCTCCACAACGACTGTAAAGAATCTCACAAAGTTAACAAAATTCTAAATTATTATACATATAACAAATCAACAAATTATGAACAATTAAAGTCTAATCGACTTTCCCAATTCACAAATTGAATCATCCACATTCAAGAACATTTAGTGCAAATCCAAAGAAATTCGCCCATTTAGACAACGTAATACGAAGTCTTAGTGTAATCCACTACAAAAATATAAATACAACCGTGAGAGAGCAGAGAATATTATACGATCATTTTGTTTATATTTTGCGCATCCCATATACCATATTTTCACTTATATGTATATCCTTAAATAAAAAAATTAAAAGAAATAAGGATTTCAGTACAACATGCAATAAAGACTTGATATCCAAATTTTAAATTAGCTTTTTGGTCGTGATTTGTTCAACTTTTCCAAGAAAATACCATCTACTCATATAACGAAATTCAACAAAATCACTGTGTACATAAAAAACTATAAACAATACGTATGCGAGAGAAAAAACAAAATTATAAAAATTAGAGACCACGACAGTATTTTTCATAGAAACAGATTACATAGAATGAATGCCAGCAACTGTCGTCACAAACTGTTTCATACCACAACAACACAAATAACTCATCCATACGATTCATTGATTATTATGTAATAAAATATAATGTATAATGTAAAATAAAGTAATAAAAATAACACTTATCTTAAGCATCCTTTGTAATCAAAAAAGTCCTACATATTGAATATTAACATACAATGCGTACGATGCATTCAAACAACGGTGTCGAAAAACATACAAAACGAAATTTTTATATACATATCCTACACCATTGCAAGCGCACCGCACACAAATTAATATATTAACACAATACGTATAACTTTTCACTTTACTTATTACTTCTTTACACACAAATTATTATTAATATTATTATTTATTTCATTTCATAAGACATATATTAATAAATAATATTATGATTAATATTATAATTAATCAATTATTAACACATATTTAAACTATTTATTTATTTATTTAAAGGAGAGACAAAAATCACGTCTTTCCTTTACGACGTTCAATCGCCGACCGAACAAGAGTTTGCTTGCTCGATGTAAAAAAATTCCTTTTAGACATTGAGTGTCTTTTTAGTTATTTTCCTGCCGGTATGATGAGATTTTCATCTCGCGTGATTTCAAAGACATTTAAATATCTCAAATAGCATTAACCTTTCGGTCTATAATAATGTAGTGCCCACTTACCAACATTTGTTTTTTGCAATCAATTTACTCTTGGAATTGGCTATCATCCTTGCTTTTTCAGTTAATTGTTACTCTCGACCTAAACCTTAAAAGTTTAAGCTTTAGAGATTTTCGAAAATTGATAATGAGCCCTAATTTTTGGTTTATTCTAGCTTATAAGCAATCTCGAAATAGAGTGGTAGGGTAATTTCGTATCGCTAAACAAAATTGTTTCAAGATTAAGATTGATCCTCCATTTCATTTTAAGATATTTTGGCGTAATGTACGCAACTTGGCCCTTGGAAGTTGCAAAGGTGCTGCTTCTATAGATTTCAAATCTAATGATATTAACCATTATCAAATTAATTCTAGTCCCACCTATGACATTTCTAATATTGATTTGGTTTGTGTAGAATCCCGAAAAAGATTTCGTTTACAAATATATCTGGTCTATAGATTTGGTTAGTTTCAAATTAGTTAAGCGAATTTTTCCTATTGTGTCAGTGTACTTATTGCATATTTTCAATTTTATTTTAACGACCTCTTCATACCCCACTCAGTAGAAGCTGAATAAAATTATTTTTATTCCTAAAATTAGCAATCCGATCCAAACATTTGAAGTTCTCTTTCCAAAGCGTTTGAATTGGTAGTGGAAACCCAAATTCAATCTCATATCGATAGCTTTAATTTGCTTAGTATTTTTCAATCGAATTTTTGAAGGTTCTACGGTACTACCACAGCTTTACGTAAAGCGTTCAATTCAACTAATCGCCAAATTTTGTTTAATAAGCTTATTTCGAACTTCAATTTTTCTCTCTCTGCTGCTAAATTGATTTTAGACTATATTTCAGGTCGTTTCCAGGCAGTCTTTTATGACAATGTTATTTCTGATTTCTTACTTGTCTCTTCTGGCGTTCCTCAGGGGTCGGTTCTTGGTCCTTTACTATTCTCTATGTACATTAGCGACATTATTGTATGTTCGATTCGCCATTCTTCATTTCATATATCTGCCGATGATGTATAAATATATAGGAGTAGTCGCTTAGAAAATGATTTCATTAACTCTAACATTTCTCTTATTAATGATGGTTTGGTAGAAAATTATAATTGACCATTATCTAACCGACTCGCACTTAATGCTAGTAAATCACAGTTTCCTAGGTGATTCGTTAATTCCATTCTTAATACAGTTACAAATTTATGTTTAATTCTAAATTAAACCCTTACTTGGGGTGAACATTTGATTAAGGTAAGCAAAGCGGTTTTTGGTTTGTAAAAAGTGTAGGGTTCACTGATAGTAATTTTAAAAAGCGTATGTTCCTCTCACACCTTCTTTCACATTTTCTATATGGTGACGTTGTTTTGTTTGGAATCAGGAGAAAATGATTGTTCTCCAAAGATGTTTCAATGCTTGTACTCGTTTCATTTTTAGTATTAGGATATATGATCACATTCGCTCTTTTTGAATTTGATTCTTGGCTGTAGTTTGGTTGACTTTTATGAACTTCGTGTATGTCTTTTTGTTTTTAAGCTTCTTAGAACTAAACAACCGCCCTATTTATTTAATAAGTTATTATTCAGTAGCTCTCATTCTTTAAATTTACCATTACTTCCCACTATAAACCTGTTAAAATGGAATTTGCACCTCCTAGTAGCTAACCTAGAAGTTAATCAACTTCGAGAGCAGTGTGGCTGCAAATTAAACGGACTGCACAAGATTGATGATACTGAAGAGTGCTTTTTCAGCTCTTGCTCTGAATAACAACGACAAACATGAAGATAAACTTATCTATTACCTTTAAGAATATCAAAACAAGTTGGTATACTGATAGTGGCGTGATCGTTGAATGTTCCCCTGGTAGGGAAAATTTGAAACGAGAGTTTCGAATGCAAATTAATCAATTGCAACCCTATCGATTACGTTTTAAATTTCTCCATGATCTTCCGAAACTATTTGCAATAACCAATTATATATGATTTTTCCCTCTTTATACAAGGCCCCTCACTAAGTAACCGAACCTTTAACTATTATCAAAACGTTTCGTATCGCGAGAGTATAAATCTGCATGGTGCGAAATGGTTAAGACTCTTAATTTTATGTGCTGCGTCGGGCACATAATGATTTCTAAACCATACAGGAACCCGCGAAATTCGCAGAAGGTCATAATCATCATTAGATCTGATCCCATATTATGATCACCACTTTTCTATTAAAAACTTGTAAGTCCGGTTTCCTTCCCAATATGAAATTTAATTTTCTGGCGGAATTGATTAAAACTCGAGTATCTCGACAAGGCTAAGTTTAACCCGAATCGATAAATTTCATGTAGATGTAATTAAAATAATATTTCATTTGGAGTGTATTTCTAGTCTCGTATTCACAATCACAACATTATTTCGTAATTACGCCCTTAGGGGGACATCAGCAGTGTTGATAAATATCACGTACGAACAATATTAACGAAAAATCAAAAATTATATTCAACAGAAACATAATTAGACCACAGAAAGCTCAATGCTTTAGTTTTGATTCATCCTTAAAATCGTTTACAACATGACTATTCTTAAAAATATTGTGACGGGCATCACCGGCCACAAGAAGAGCCTATATTCAGTCTTTGGAGTATTTTACGTATTCAGCAAATTATACGGACATGTAATGTTCACGGTACCATCAGATGTTACAACACCAAAAGTAACAATGACTTATAAGGACAAACTATGGTTTTGTGTAGTATCGTTTGTGAATTTAATCCAAATATGGATAACATTTACGGAGTACGTGCACGATTACCGAGAGCAGGGTGCAACACTATATGATGTCGGCAATATTGTTATTGTTGTATTTGGTGTAATCTTTACATTTATTTTGACATGGCTTAATTTAGTTTATCAAAACTCGTATTGGACGATGTTTCGTATGCTGCATGATATTGACCAGCGCTTGATAAATTTGGATGTAAAGTTGAATTATCAGCATCAATACAAGCAAATGGTTCGTTATATATTTATAAAGCACGTACTATTTTTGATAGCAGCCGGATTAGAGGAATTGTCCAACAGCCAAAATAATAAAACTAATTATAAATATTCGTTTATCAAGAATTATGCATACGGGACTATCGATATGTTCTTGGGATCATTTATTATTGTAACTGAAATGGTTTGCTATCGCCTAAAATGCCTCAACAAATTAATTAAGTCGTATTTTAATTTAGATACAGGCGTAGCGATTATCGCTGTTTCTAGTAATAAATCAAATATTGATTGGGTGTTCACTGAGTTTAGCGTGATTTATAGTAAGATTGTTAAACTCTTGGCAATGAATACGCAAATTACGTTTATAAAAATTCTGCTGTCGTTTTTCGCGTTTTTCATTTACACGTTACTAACTACGTTCGCTGTATACTATATGATAAACCTCGATCTCAAAATGAGTGACATGCTCATAGTACTATCGCATTTGTACTGGAATTTACTCTATTTAACTCAAGTGATCCATATCATTATAGTGGGATCATCATTCCTGCAACAGGTATTTAATTCATTATAATTACAATTATTGTACAAAATATATTATGTGAATTTGTAATATAGGCTAGGCTAACGACATCGCTAATGTATTCGGCAATGAACCGATACAGTGACGATAAAATATTGGGGAAAATGCTTCTCTTTTCATTGCAAACCACGCATAAATTGCCAGAAATTTCTTGTAAATTATTTGTGATTGATTGGAAAGTTATATTGGCGGTAAATAGAAAATTTGTGAGAAATTTTGCAAGAATTTAATTTTCTCGGTTATTTTCAGATTGGAACTTCTTTGGCTTCGTATCTGGTTATTCTTATTCAAGTTCAAGGAGAAGTAACACCGAAGTGAACTAAATAATTACTGCGGCAGAAACTGTTAAATACACATGGATAAATGTCAATGATTTACCAATGTTTACTAAGTACTTTAATTATGACCATTAGAAAATCACATTTTTTCTTATATTGGTAAATTATAACATTCAAAAATTTCACATTAAATTAGTTTTATTATACTAATATTATACACAATATGTTTTTGGCTCGTTTCTCCATCTCCGTGGACTCTGTTTTGGCGTGTACCAAAATCGAATCTGCTCAAAACCACTTAGCATTAAAAACCGAACAAATTTATAAAATTACATTTCTTATTCACGGTAAGTATTACTAACTAAACAACAGTATGTTCTATTAGAATAAATTATTTACATTGAAATGGGTTGGGCTTGAAATATTTTATTTCAAACTACCTCTTTCAAAATCCCGTAAATCAAAATCACAGATCAAATCCCAATTATGGTATTAAAGCAATACAGGTAGGTATCATCATCATGCGCATCTTTTCACGTTTTCAGTTACAATTTTTTATATTTGAAAAATCGACTGTTAATTAGAAATATGAAAATAGGAAAAGAACGAAGTGTGGCACCACAAGTAGTCGCAAACGCATTGAATTCTTTAGTAGACATCTTGACTGCTGGATTGCATTAAAGCTCACCAACTTAAGAAGGCAACCAGTATACTCTCTTTGATTTTATTAGCAATGTGAACGAAATCATAGAACAATGTGAATCAGTAATTGATAAGGAACAAATTTCAACCTTGTTTTTAAAACGACAAGAAACAAAATACGTCGTGAAGTAAACGAAGCACTGACTACGTATGGTACACCATTCGAGACTTACATTCCATATACCAACAAAACGACACAATCGAAAAATACTTCGCATAGATCATTGATATACAATCGACCATGATAACGCAAGTTAATATAAGCAAGGATAGCCAAGCTGTCAAAGCAACTAAAGAACATAAATGTGTCTAGCTACTTGATGGGCAGGTATTAGAGAACCCATGGAGTCAATGGTAAGAGCCAAGGACCCCCGACCCAGACACAACCTCCGTTTCAATGGCGAAAACGTGTCGGTTGCATCCAGCTTGTTCGTTCCTTTAATTCGTCCATATTCAAAATACACTGCACACGTAACGAGTTTTGCAAATTTGAGTCATTGATTCTTTTTTCCAACGTTAGACAATCCCTACTCTGAGTATCATGTTTGATCACATTTGTCTCGTTAGCTTAGTAAGTCGAGAGTACTTGCTCTCTATTCGGGGATCCCGAATTTGATTCCTGGTGGTGACCAGAAAAAAAAGTAGCGACTGGGTGTTTTTAACGTGTCATATGTTATTTATATATGTTCGTCCATTTTCAGATTTTCAGATTTACAGCCAGAGCAGTTACGGCTTTGTCCTAAATATTTGTTATTTTTAATATTCGCACTTCACTTTTAATATTAATACACCGATTAAACTCACCGTATTTTATTAACTAACACAAAAAACATTTTTAATTTATTACACCAATTTGATGATGACGTATCGTTCGTTAGATATTTTTAGATTTTCGTATAATTGAAACACCATAAGCGACTTCCTTGTCTTTTACCATCTTTATTGATTATTTAAAAAAATTATTCAAAAATAACGAATACTTTCCTTATGTCAGCCAACGTCAAAAAAATAGTCGATATTTTTCCAAAAACAACGCTATAACGTTTCTGTAATATACGCAGTATTCTTAAACTTGTAAAATTGACTGATATTGTCAATACAGACAAGAGAAAACAAAACATTTTTACAGTTGCTAAATTCACTAAAAATGTATTGCATTGGTAAAAAAATATTTAACGAATTTAGTGAATTTGAATTTTTACCAACAACTGCAAAAATGTTTTACATAAAGTGTATTTTTTTGACACAATTGCAACACAATTCCATTTGGCTAAAGCAAAACTTGGTAAAAATAATGCAATTAAAAATTTTGTTTTAGCTGAATATAGAGGCGCCTTCACGAAGTGGGATTATTTTTAATCCAACTCTTTAGCTAATCAAATCCTTATATTCAACTAAGCCCCGCCCAATTTAATCTATGTTTAGTTGAAATATTTCCATCTTTTGAGCAAATAATCTTGGGCGCACTAACATAACAACAAAAATAAACTGAAATGCATATAAGCAATAATTGTGCTCATATATTTGCTGTCGTTGTTTATTTATGACATTTTTCCAATGAATTTGTCAGTTTATCGCCTTAAATAATTTAATCATATTGTTAACAGACAAGAAAAGTATATACATAAAATAAATGGAATAAATTTGTGAGATGCGGCATTTAAGTAAAACAATTCAGGTGAGAACCAAATATTTTATTTTGCCACAACCGTGGGATTATTGCATATGTAATCCACAGACATACGCTTGTTCGATTATATTAAAATAAAGCCCCAACTAATCGCAAACCAAGCAGAAATTGAAAGTAATTAACAAAAAATACAAAACAACAGAAAACATATGCCTTATATGCAGCCATAGACGAATTTTTTGAGCAAATCTAATGTGTCCAATCTCGTTTTGTGAAGACTGCAGCAGCGCTACGCCAATATATAATTGTGTATGATACTATTTTTTTAAAGAATACATTAAAAAAATTACAAAATTGGCTCCTGGTGGCAAGCAGTTTAACTAAAAATTCAATTTAATTTATGGAAGTTTAATTATTTTTTCAATCTAATTAAATTTTTCTCAATTCAATTTATACTTGCAATCATTAGGCATTTTCGGAAATAGCCCATGGTAGCTTTTAAGTAACTTACTGACAAAAAATTACCAGATCTATTTTCGAACATGTAGAGTAACTTTAGAGGAATTTACTTTTAGTTGTTTTTTAATTTCTGTCTTTTTATCAATTTGTATTAAATTCGTAGTGTCAGAATAATTAAAGTACAAACTTTCAAAGTATAAACTATTAAAAAAATACAACAAAAATGTTGTATCTGTATACAATTTTACTGAATATAAATATTCACACGCGAAATGTAATCTTACGTTTTCTATAGACAGGGTAAATTGATAAACTTTGTTACCAACATTAAAAAAATTTAAATTACCCAAAAGTTACCATGAGCTATTCCGAAAACGCCTATTGTAAAATTTTACTAATGCAATACACCTTAAATTCACAAAACAAAATTACCAATGAACAACCAATTGAGATTCCAATAGGATTTTTAAGCGACACCTTTAGTGGAGCATTTAAACTATTTGACAATACAATACTTGACATTTATTTCATAAATTTTTTCATCATCTCATGTTGTATTAATTTAAAATTTAAATGATAATATAATTATACAAATATAATGGACGAATTTACAAAGGAACAACTAAGTGCTGTTAACCAGATAAACAAATGTACAAATTATTATGATATATTGGGCGTGGACCAAGATGCGAGTGATGTAAATATTAAAAAATCATACAAGAGGCTTGCGTTACTTCTGCATCCAGATAAAAATAAAGCTCCAGGTGCCATTGATGCATTTAAAAAATTAGGAACGGCTGCTGCCTGTTTAACAGATCCACGGAAACGAAATGAATATGATTTATATGGAAGCGGGTCAAATGTGGGGAGTTCTTCGAATGAGGGATGGTTTGAGGGAAATTCAAATGATTTGTTTAATATGTTTAATAATAATGATATTAATTTGGGTTTTCAATCATCTAACAATATATCACCCGAAGACTTCTTTAACATATTCTTCAATAATGGTTTAAATAATTTTACTTCGTTCAATCCAAATAGTGTTTTTACTCAAATGCAAACTAATTTTGGGGAATCCGAGGAATACTACGATGATGAACAAGATGAGATTCCTAATCATAACAGAGAACATCGCACAATAAATGAACGTTCACTATTTCGAAAGCTGTTAGATTTAATATTTATATTTGTAATAACATGGATAGTAAATGGACTGTTGAGGCCGCCAAGACGAAGATAAATTTGGGTTATGTTGTAGGTAATTTTTATATATATTGCTATAGGAGCTAAATAATTTTAGGTAAATTATTATATGAAATGTAAATGGGAAATTTTTATCTTAAAAATGTTTGTGATAAAGTGTAACGATGTTTTCATCGCTAATTGAATAATTAATAGGTAATATGAAAATAAATCACTAAACAAAATCAAGGTTTTTAAATCGCATTTATGAAACTCAAAGCAAACAATTTAAAATTTGTACTAAACTAACCCTAAGAGCAATTTATCGAATCATATGGTCGAAAGGGTAAGTTATCAAATTAATGACGTCAAGCAAAAAATCCAAATGTCATCTGCAATTGTCCCTTGATTTTATTATTATTTTTAAGTTCCAATTTAAAACTTTTATTATTTTACACATTTGGGTACAATATTTATTACTTCATACCAATTAACACTAAACATTGATTGAAGGTTTGGAATAATACATAGTTTAATGAAATAAAAACAATTTGAAGTATATTTTGTGTCCGTGTGACGATTTATTTTTTAATCTGCGAGTAAAAGATCGAAACTATTTCGCATATACAAAAAGCAATTAGATTTAATTTACTCTAGTTTGGATACATAATACATATAATGGAAGGAAATAAAGATGAAGCCGAGCGCTGTATTGAATTGGCCATCAAGTCAATTACCGAAGGTAAAATTGAAAAGGCTGAGAAATTTTTACGAAAATCAGAAAATTTGTACCCAACACAACGCGCTAAAGGTAAATTTTAATTACAATTAGATATAATCTACTATATTAGAACACAATATTTTTAGATTTACTTGCCAAACTGAAAGCATCGAGTACATCGCGACAAGATTCAACCGATTCGGCTGCAAATGGTCAATCAAGGGAAGGTGTTTATAAAAGGCGTACTGGGACATCACCACAAAAACCTGAGACCCGAACACCAGAACAACCAGATTATACACCGGAGCAATTGATTGCAGTGAAGAATATTAAAAAATGTAAAGATTATTATGAAGTATTAGGAGTTACCAAAGAAGCAACGGATTCAGATATTCGTAAAGCCTATAAAAAATTAGCATTACAACTGCATCCGGATAAAAATAAAGCACCGGGTTCAGCTGAAGCTTTTAAAGCAATTGGTAATGCAGCCGCTATTTTAACAGATTCCGAGAAACGTAAATCTTATGATTTGTATGGTTCTGAGGAACAAGCAGCACAACGTCACCAGCCAGGTCATACATACGAGTATGCATATAGCCGTGGCTTTGAAACTGATTTTTCAGCTGAAGAATTATTTAACATGTTCTTTGGAAATGGTTTTCCACAACAGAATGTGTACATGCGACAACGAAGATTTCGCGCTCAACAAGAACAAAGACGAGATCAGAATCAACAACCTGGATATGCTGCACTTATTAACTTTTTACCAATATTATTATTGATCCTATTATCTATGATGTCGTCATTTTTCACTTCTGATGCGATATACAGCTTGCAACCGAGTCAGTAAGTATGATTTTAATAATATGTATGACGTGTCCTTAATGATAACATACCTTTATAATATTTTTGCAGAAAATATAATGTTCCGCGTAAAACTAATTCATTGAAAATCCCATACTATGTCAAGGATAATTTCCATACTGAGTATCAAGGATCGGTTGGTCGCTTAGACGCGTCCGTTGAAGAAGATTATATAAATAATTTAAAACATTCATGTTATCGAGAACGAAACTATAGTAAGTCTATTTGATTTGCCAAGCCTGATTTTTATTAAATTAAAATATTTTTTGTAACTGTAGGAGATTCAATGATTGGAAAAGCAAAGGCATTTGGAGATCGTGATTTATATCGGAAGGCTCAAAATTTCAAAACTCCTTCCTGTGATACATTACATAATTTGCAGAATTCATAATTAAAATATGTAAATGGTAGTAATAGCAAAATACAACAAATTGCCCTTTTAAAAATATTTAGCACGCAAGATAAAAGAAAATTTTCAAACCAAACATCATTTTACAAATCATTTTGTTTTAGACCTGTTTTTCCTAAATAATAATTATAAAATTTATCATCGATATTGTTATTAGAATTTTAATTATAAATAAAACATAAAAATTATTTATAAAAATAAATAAAAGATCCAAAATTAACATCTTATTTTAATGTGGCGTAAGAATGATAGATAGCAGTAGATACCGCAATAGTAAAATGAGTAAAATATGTATGTACAGGTAACTCTCGAAGAACTCGAGTTTCGAAAACACTGATACCTTCCCCCGACTTACACGATTTTATTTTGTTTTTTGTATACCATAACAAAAAGAAAATGTTTCAAAGAACACGGAACCAATTAATCGGGTTACCTGTAGTTTGTTATATTCGCGTTTCCACAAAAACTACTGAGTGCATGAGTTTATAAATGAGGCTGACGGTTTCATTATTGGACGGTTTATCAGCGAATCTAGCATCTGTTTTAGCCATCACACCACATTGTCAAGCGCGAAAAGGCTTTATTATTATTATGGAGCATTTCCATGCTAAAGTTAACGGAGCATATGAGTTTATAATATGCAAAACCAACTGTATAGCTCGAAATATCTTCTGGACAAACGGTTTGGTTGGCCTTTGATAAAAACCTTGGCATCAATATGTAAATTATCATTATTTTATCGACTCATTTTTCAACCTTGACTCTGTAGGAAAAATTCATCATTTTTGTATATTTTTATTAGAAACAATTTCGGATTTATAATGAAATTTTCAGTCTATTTTAGCAAAATAATTTAATTAAGATGCAATAGGCTATGGCATGCAGAGCTATCATCGGTGGTTTTTGCTCTATACCGATTCTTACATTGCAGACCATTCTGTTCCTGCCGCCACTGTAGTTATTCATTCTGGCTACAGCTTGTTCCGCCTCGTTCGGGCTACTCATGACCTACGATTTTACGGCAGGGTGCGATTGATGCTTCTAACCTCGCAGTTTCAGATAAAAATATTATTTTGTGTACGGTTAGTAAAGCTGTGCTCAATACATTAGGAGATCCTATGGCCACTCCCAAACTAGTGAAGGACTGTAAACTTATTATAAGCCGTCTCTCTTGCAACAACAGAATGAAGGTCATTTGGGTGCCGGCTCATTGTGATATTGAGAGAAATATAATGAATGATTCTTTGGTCAAGATGGATTCGGGCTAACATTCATCGGACCCGACCCTGTAACTCCATTAAGCTTTAATAGCGTCATGGACTCATTGTGGCATTGATCGCGAGAGTACCCGTTTTTGGATTCCAGCCAACTTTAATAATAAAAATTAAAGGAAACACTAACTGTTATGGTAAACGAATAATATTACATAATAAACATACGGCTATCCGTATTTCTGGTAAAGTTAACATAATTTCTATTCCTAATTGTCGGAAATTAAAACCATACATTTTAAAATAAGTAGTTTATTAATTATTACATATTATTGCTCTCTAGTCTCTCTATAAACAGTTAATATTTACGGGCGGTAAAAAACAATCAAAATTAATTAATTATAGAATACTCAGTTCTTGAGAGGAGGCTTCTTCATTTTTCATATTTTCTATTTCTAAATTTTGGAGCTGTTGATTCCACATCGTTGTGTACAAACCTGAAATTAAAATATGAAAGTTAGGTTTACACCTATTCAATAAAATATTTATTTTATAAAATTTACCATCCTGCTGTAAAAGGTCTTCATGTTTGCCCGCCTCGTGAACTTCACCATCTTTCAGAACTAAAATTTCATCCGCATGTATGACTGTCGATAATCTATGAGCAATAATTATGGTTGTTCGATTAGCACAAACTCTCATTAGAGCTTGTTGAATATTTCTTTCGGTTTGTGTATCAAGGGCACTCGTTGCCTCATCCAGAAGCACAATATGCGGCGCCTTAAGTATCGTTCTAGCAATTGCTACTCTTTGCTTTTCACCACCACTCAATCGAAGACCTCGTTCACCAACTTGTGTTTCGTATTTATCTGGGAATGTTAATATTCTAGTATGGATATCCGCACTTTTAGCTGCTAGTATTATATCTGCATCGGACGCCCCTATTCTACCATATTCAATGTTATATTTAATTGAATTATTAAATAGGACGGTATCTTGTGGTACAACTCCAATTATCCGTCGTAATGAATCTTGTTGTACTGTTTTAATATTTTGATCATCAATTAATATTGCACCATTTTCGATGTCATAAAACCGAAATAATAATCTCATTATTGTACTTTTGCCAGCTCCGGAAGGTCCCACAATAGCCAAAGTTTTACCGGGTGGGACATGGAAATTTACATTACGCAATACGTTTCGTTCGGGTGTATAACCAAAGGTAACATTTACAAATTTAATTTCACCCTTAATTATGGTTAGTGGAAGAGCACCAGGCGCATCAATTACTTCTTGGTCTTCTTTCAATAAATCGAACATGTTTTCCATATCGACAAAATTTTTTTGGATTGCTCGATAGTATGTACCGAACCAGTTCAAAGGTACATACAATTGAATAATATAACTTGCGAATAAAACATAATCACCAACCGTTAGTCCTTTATCATAAACAACCATGTATGCACAAAGCAGTGATCCAGCGACCAATCCACTGCAAACAATTATATTTTGTACAGAATTTAAAATGTTTAAGGTAAAAATTGTTCGGAACTCTTCAACTTGGTACTGAAGTATTGAATCACGATAGGCATCAACTTCATATTTCTCAGCCCCGTAATATTTAACAGTTTCGAAATTTAATAGCGAATCAACGCTGCGAGCTCTTGTTGCATTTTCTGCCAAATTCATCCTTCTCTGGAATTTTGTCCTCCATTCGGTTATCATAATGGTGGTTACTATCATTATTAAAAAGGAAAATGTTTGTAAAGATTAAATTTCAAAACTGCTTAATACAACTTACGTATGTACAAAAGCATTGTAACAAATACAATTAAACCAAACCATCCATTGAAATAAGTAACGAAAAACACTACCGCCACAAGAATATCAACAATTGTCGGTGTAATCGAAAATATAATGTAATTCAATAAATTATTGATACTGTCTGTACCACGATCCATAACACGAAGTACTTCACCGGTCTTTCGACCCAAATGCCATCGCAATGATAAACTGTGTAAATGACGGAATAACTCCACTTCGATTTCCCTTGTAGTATATTGTTGTATTCTAGTCCATAAATATGAACGTAAATTATTTAAAAGGCCCATTGATCCGGTACCGCCACCTTGCAAAAATTTGAATCCAACGTAAATTAGAATCCAATCCCATCGAAAATCCAGAGGTTTCGCCGTTAAGCTATCAACTGTATTAGAAAAAATTTAAGTAGGTAAATTAGTATTAATAATTTGTACGAGAAAATGCTGCAACCTAGAATTTATTAAAAAAATATCGTATATTCTGGGATTTGCATGCCACGAGAAGGATTAGTGCGGGATTGATAGTATGATAGTGCGGATAAAGCACATAAGCGAATCGGACCCTCCGAGAACCAACACTGTGTATGGTTTGGTCTAGCTTCAGATTTAAAGAAATAGATTCAGAACATTAATAGTTTCAGAAACGAACACATGCTCTAAAAAATCGGAGGCAATGAAAAAGAGGACAACAACTTCATTGAAATGAGGGAGAGGTTCCTACAGTATAAGTAATCCACTTCGAAAATATTGCAGTGCTTATCGAAGTTTTTTATCATCCTAATTGTTTCATTATGTCAAAAATAATGTTTTCTCTTTAAGTAAGTTTACTCATGTTTGGTTGCTCTAATAGATAGTATCATCTGGGCCGGGCTAGCTGAGTTCTATAACTTGGTGGCAGGTAGCATATACCTCCCACATAAGAATATAAATTAAATCGATCATCTCCCCGTGTCCAAAAATATCATTAAAGATAATCAATCATACAGATGATCTATCATCAAAGATATCAAGACCAAACAAGACGTCATTACCCATTCTGATCAATTTGGGCAAAGTTTAATTTACCTTGGAGAGCTCAACACTAGTTCATTCTATGGAACACAATAAAAACGTTATAACAAATACACCAACAAGGAAACCACACAACGACTACAACACATATCGCCCAATAAAAGAAATCAGTCTGAGTTCAATCATATTTATGGTTTATAGCTTGTTTAATATTTGAGTTTGAAAAATATTTGAAACCAACTCTAATTTTAAAATACATACGAGTATATTTCCCAGACATACATTGTTCATCGCATTCTGTTAATTTTTTTTATTAGTTTTTGCTTTTCTGTAAATATACTTTGGATGGACCAATTTTGTAACTGAGGTGATGAACGTGAGTAGTTTTAACTTTAGTTGTGCAACGCCGACTCACAATGTTGATTTAAGTTCATTAATTATTTAAAATTTTGTTGATATTTCTGCTTTAGTATGCTCCTTAATAATGTTTTTGCTCATTTCGTTTGTGTTGCAGAAACTTGATTAATGATTCATACTGTGATGCTTCCATTTGCTCTGGTAAGCCAGCAATTATAAAGAGATCTAGCACTATACTATTGACGACGTAACCGCACTTCTGAGTTTCGTTTAATATTTGCTTATGTAAATTAGAAACCCATACCACCAAATTAATTCGTGAAACTAAATTACATTATTATCGTAATAAATTAAATCGGACTGTCTAGTAAAACTCGAACTGGGGCTTTACCTAGCGCGAACGAGTTTAAAGACTTTATTTTCGATATTGACATACCCAACGTGCCAGTATCTAAGATAATTTGTTCATCAACAGTTTAAACAGTGATAGCGGGTTCTCCTTTGGTAACATTGACATTTAAGCTAATTAGTTAACAAAATTAAATCGAATTCTATCGGTCTTAATGGTATTAACCAAACTAACTTTTTTCTGGTTGGTATTAACCATTGATTATCCATCTCTAATTAGACGCACGATAATGGCTTAGTATAAGTACCAAATATCCACAGAAAATTTTCCGATTTTGTTGCTTAATAACAAAATCATACCATTTTCCAAATCTATTAAAAATCTTAGATTAATTTTAACAGAAAATCTCACCTGGGATGAACAAGTGGCACATATTAGTGGCAATATCGGAATGTTGTGTAAACTTTTTGTTACCACATTTTGAATATGCCTTTGAAGCCCAATATCAGTAAATCTATAATGCAAATATGAAAGTATTACATTCGATATGTGTTCAAGCTACAGAAATTTGACCATGTTTCTCGTTACCAAAATGTGAAACTTTGTGATTTTACTGTATTATTTTTCGAATTTTGTTTAGGCACCTAATTATTTGATTCGCAGAAAAGTACCTGTAGCAGAAAGAAGAGCTATGTTGGTCAGTGGTATTTGCACTTTTAATAAACTTGATTTATCAATTAGAAATTCCAGTTCGGTTACACAGTTTAAGAAGTTATTCATCTCACCCTTATCTAATATTTAAAAGATTATTTTTCAAACAGCACAAACAATCATTTTAAATAAAGTTTTAAAGTTTTTAAATGTTAATAACAATTTTAATCTAAATATCTGCAATTATATATGTATACATATAAACAATGAGATAAAGTTAAATGAGATTACATTCCAAATTGTATCTTTAATAATAAATAAAATACGCGGTTTTAAGTGAAATTTTAACTCGGTTTCAACCCCACTTGAATTAAATATAAAAGGCCGTTCTTGGCTTGGGCTCGCGTTAACGATCTGGTTCATATCTATTTCATCATAACTAAATTTATCCTCTCTTGTTCTTACCCCAGATTCAATATATCGATTTAAATTAATAGTTCAACCTTTTCACTCTCCCTGTGTTTCCTTTATAGAAGAATTTGTTGAATTGCGACATTAGCCATTAGTTCAATACATCATCAAACTCCATAGTAAAACTTATCATAAAGATTCTCCACTTCATTCACATAAGAAAACTAAAACTTGGAGAAATAAATGGTTTGGTCGTTTAACCTACATCAATTGTTTTTCAGATGAAAATCTATCTAGCTTTCAAATGGCAAGAAACAGAAGAAATACCACAATAACTAGGACTCAACTAAAACATGACCGTAAGATTCGTAACAGCATAAGCAGAATTATGGAATCTGGTTCAAATACCCGATCCATTTGGTTCGTCACTGATCTGGTTATAAGAACATTGCTGGCAAGCCTTTATTCATTGTACCTTTTTCTGATTTATAATAATATTCTTATGTTTGTATAACTGTCATTCAAAAACCAAATTTGTTAGCATCACATTAAAGTAGACTCGAGATTTCCTTCAATCATGAGAATATTCAATCAGCCCAAAAAAGATGATAAATCAACTCTTGCAACCAACTGACCGACACATTTTATTATGTTTTTGTTTCGAAAGCAGGTCCTCTAGCGAAATTATGTTGAAGCAACAAGGTATTGATTGAAAAATTTCGAGCTAACAGTCTTAGGCTATTTCGATAGCAAATTATTTATCAAATCGAAAAATTCAGTTTTAAATAGATTTTAAAGGACCGTTCTTATCACGTACGCTGTTCATTATTTACATCAATGAACGATAAGTATAAGAGAAAGATATGCATGCCTGGATAGATAGAGTGAATGAATTGGGGTAGATCTTTCAGAGTGATCTGGCCCTGACAACTATAGTATAGATATCATTACCTTAAGATGTTGGGTTTGTATATTCCCAGCGATTTGTCCTTAAAGAAGAGTAAAAATATAAAACACTTAAATTCATTGTAAAAGAGAAATCTGACAAACCATACTGTAATATACTGCGAATACAGACGTAAAGCATTATGTGATAATAAGTTATTTACCCACAGTATCTTTAAAATTAAAGGGCGTTACACACCGTATTGCCTAATACATATTAAAGTACTTTAGATGACCCTCCATCAAAATATGTTTGTATATAAAATTGAAAAACTTCAGATGATGATAATGTGGATGTTTATTTCATGCAGTCAAACAATCTTCTCGCAAATTTTATCCCTATTACATACGATCACAGAATGATCCAGATAATTTTTATATATATAAATACCTAACATAATAAGGAAACATCAGGAAATAATGTTGGGGCCTATTACGTTAATAATTGGTACGATGTACAACTAGTTAATTAAAATTGACGTTTTCTGCCGAATTCTGATAGAACTACAAAGATAATTAATGGAACACAAATATTTTTTTTGGATTAAATCGATGTTTTTGTAATATCTAGAGATAAGAATTTATCAACAAAACTTAATCAAATAAATAGAGGCGTTTCCAAAGAGCATAGGAAAATATAAGTATTGTAGGAATTAGATTATTCCTCCATGCAAAGAGAAATAAAATAAATTGTATATGTACTTTTAAGCTTTAAATTTTTAATGATGTTAATTGTGGTTGATTTGACCTAAAAAAGTGGGGCCTAGTCCGCCAAAATATATATGTATACATGTGCCTAAAATTCTATTTATCTCTAAAGTTATCGATTGAAAATTATTGGGTAATAAAGAATTTTAAATAGTACTTACCAATTTTCTTGTTATAAATAGGAACAAAGAGATTTATGGCCCGCCCCGCTAACAAAAGCAATATACAAGCCAGAACCCGAAGTTGTAAAACGAAATCACTTTTAGGCCATATATAAGGTAACACAGTTTTTAGTTTTCTCCATCCATTGCGAAATGTTGACTGATTTTCCTGCAATACAGTAAAGAAGAGATAAATATTTGCAGTTTTATCATTTTCAAATAGAGGCGTTTTTACGTTATCCAAATGGTTGTACAGTAAGTTTGAATGGTCGATACTTGATATTCCAGGAGCTTTTAATCCTAAAACGAATATAAATAAGGTACAAATGTACCGCATCACAAACAGTCCCATTTCAACTTGATCTTTTGTAGTTTTTAAATTAAACCACCATTCTTCCTGTTTTAAATTGATAATTGATAAGTTTTCTGATATGAAGATTAGTGTCCAAAATATAAGTAACACTAGGCCATGTCCACGAGTTGGAACAGAGGGTAACAAGTAGTTCCGTTCTTTTGATATTAATTTAAGTGAAAACAGGTATGAAAATATAGTAAAAACCAACGATAATATCTAAAATGAAAATATAAATTAGTGACTGTATGTTATGCAGTTAATGTAACAAATTACCATGTATCCATACACCTTCCCCCCATCATAATAAGTAGCTTGAAGTATAAATCTAGTAATGGCCAACACAGGTAAAAAGTATGTTAAGAATACTTGCAATATGAATAATTTTGATCTTGTTACAGTGTCTTCGACATTTGTAGCATATTTACAATACATGTACATTTGAATTGATCCAAATATTAATAAAAATCCGGTTATAACACTTGCTGTTATTGTATCCATTAAACACTCAGATACTCCATGATTTGACCACAGAATTGTAATACTCGAGTTTGGGGGACAATATTCCATTTTGCTGTGGTATTTTAGTCGACTTACCAAATTCTATAATTACAAAAGAAAATATTTAAACAAGAATTAGAACATGATTATGCAAAAAATTGAAATTCAATTAGGTAACACAATCATTAAAAGTCAATACCGATTATTCTTTTTGTTTGATAAAACTAATTTCTAAAATATTATTTATACTAAAACCTACGTACAATGCAACTTTATGATAAATTATTTAATGATTTATTTTTAGGGTGTAATGATGGTGTATTTTTATTAATTCATTTTATAAACAAACAAAATAAACATTATATTTTTTGGATTATTGTTAAAAAATTTTTTGGTTGCTTATCGATTTGACAGTAAACAGATGATTATTAATTTTGTATTGTATTTTTGTTGTTTATTTCGCTTCTCTTGTTCTCGGTTTTTAATCGGAGTGGAATTCTAGTATTTTCTATTGATTACATACCCGCTAAATAAGTTGAACCGTTCGCGAACAATAAACGAAGACTACCCTCTAAACAAGGTGAACCGTTTACGAACCATAAACGAATACTACACTCCATACAATTGTTCGCAAACGAATCGATTTTGCAAAAAGATAATTTGACTTTTTAGCGAGGTGTTCGTTCGCATATTGTTCACTTTTAATGATACGCAAACGTAACACTTTTGCATAAGATTTCCAATAATTTTATCCCAGTTTAAAATAATGCTGGAAATAGAAACGCAAAATTAAATATATAATTTATATTATTTTATTTTTATACTGACTATTTTTCATACTTATTTTATAATAAACATAAAATTCCATAAATCACTATGCCCTGATTTTAATTGATTTTAGATACATGTTTTATTAAATTTTCTATTTGTTTTATATTCTATGGGTCGCTTTTTATCTTCAACAATAGAAATATAAATTTCATTAATAATAATAATAAAATATAGAATTCTTACCTAGCTTAACTAATAACATAATAAATACACAATATGTAAGCAACTGTCAAGCGTCACAAATTTGGAGGGCAAAAGAGAAAGCATATAAATTTATAGGGCCGTATTTAGAATTTTTTTCGATCGAATGCAATGAAGTTAGGAAGTTTAAATTAAAAACTACACAAACAGTACATTAATTGTTTTTATTTAAATAAAATATTATTTAGATTCTAAGTTGCGTGTATTCAAATACTTATAAGTTACAACTAAAACTAAATTAAATTTTTTTTACCACCGTCATGTTTTGTGTTTATTTTGCTGTTTAGGAATATACTCATTTCTGCACCTCCCAAGAGGAAGAGTATTTGGCGGTTTTTTTTAAATGTGGTATCCCCCGTAGGGGGATAATCCACTAGCATATGGATGGTGGTGAACAGAATAATTTTTCTGAGACGAAAGAAGTTAAAGCACTTCTTTGTATATTTTTACATACTAAAACAACTATGATTTATTTATTTTACATTTCTTGGAAATGTATTTTTCTATGATAGAATGAGCTAACAAACTAATGTGTTCGTGGGAATGACTGTATTGATTTTCATCATTGAAAATATTTACACTAATTAGGTTGTGAAGAACGTTATAACTTACATCTTACTTACTAGATTGTAGTTGCATTATGTTTTTGTGGTCCGCAATCACCAATTCCCGTTTTAATACGCTTCGGAATATTTACAAATTTTTAATACTGACGGCAAAGGAGTTAAAAGACCACCCATATTTTTTGAATTGATTAGCGATTTATAAGAATTACATTATGGTATTAATTTGCAACAGTCCTCGCAATTCAATTTTCTAAATAAATATCAGACTATAAATCCCCCTATGTATTAAATAACATTAATTGAAAATTCACTTATACCAAATTCGTTTACTTTTACAAAAACAATTTGACCGGATTTTATGTAAACGAATATGAAAGAAATTTGATCGACTTTTGCAGTAATATTTGTGAAAAGAAAGACAAAAAATTGTTTATTATAAATGGCGGATTTATTATTTCAGCTTGTTAGCATCGGATAATAAAAAATTATATAGCAAAGAATTAAAATGTTCAATATAGTGTCTCCCATTTCTCAATTTAATTAATTTATTTATCAATAATTTTCAATTAAAAACATAAGGAATTATATAATTTCGCACATAAACACAACATTTTAGTACACTAGATATTTCGAAAATACGTCGCACAAACAAAATTACAAATTATCCTTACAATTTTAATAAATTTATTAAAATTAATTTAAAATTTATTAATTTAAAACTGAATTGTACAAATGGCGCGGGGTCTTTGTTTTGATGTTATGTTTTGACGTTTACTTTTGTATATATGTATGCGTAAAAATCTGACAAAATATCAAGATTTTTTAAAATTGATCTAGGCAATTTGTTAGATCAAGATTTTTGTGTGAAAAAAATTTGTAATGTCAAAAATGTTGATCTGACAGCTGAATCCGATCAAATCTTTTTGATCTGACAGTTCGAACGAATTTAGTGTTAGTATAATTGGGTATGCAAAAAAATCTTCGTCATACATATTAGATTCGTCTACTTTAGAAATTTCTTGGTCAATTGAAATATCATCTGATGAGGCTTCAACCATTGTTTTTTCAATTCTCCATACTTTGGTAAACTAAAAACAAATGTTTACATTATAATTTCTGTAAAAAATTGTATTTACAGTACATATTCCAAAATAAAAATAAATTATGAAAAGAAAAGCACATAGCACATGAAACAATCAACACCATCTTTTCGAACCATAGTAATACGATAAATGCGGCACTGGTAAAAACATTTGTTTACAAAAAGAAAGAACCCATGCCAACAACCAAAATTGTTTTCTTATTTTTAGCCGATTTATAACTTAAATTAAGGATAATTTTACCACAAATCACTTTCTTTTTAACATAATTTACATTTTATTTTATATAAAAACTTACTGATGGTACGAAATTCACTACACACAATCCACTAACTATTTTAATAATATTTTAACTATTTTTTAATTATTTTAATTAATATTTTCAAGAAGAGCACAAAATTTAACGCGTCTCTTTAAACAAAAACAAAAACTGGATTGTGGGTTCTTTCTTTGACATATTAGACCGCCATATGCGTTTTTTATATCATCATTTTATCCATCCTGCTCTGGCTTGTGACACATGAAATAGCAAATTTTATATGAGAAAAATCTTTACATTCATTCTATAGTTTATCCCTTTAAAATTGGAGAAGCAAATAAAATGATTCGTTAATAGTTCGTATACGCACCGTATTTCTCGAATTTAAGCATTTCTCGAATTCGTTTTTTTGTTTAGAGAGTACACTTCCTACAATAGTTTGCAAACGGTTCGCTTCTGTAGCTCAAAAACGAATCGTTTACGACCTCCTATCAAGATAACAAGAATTTGTAGCGTAGTAACTGCTCACAGAATGTTCACTTTTAACGTCGTAACATTAACTTATCGATTTTTGTGAAACGTTGACGTATCGTCGTTAGTGTTACGCAAACGTAACAAACGTGTTCACTAGCGCAACACACTTTTGCGTATGATGACTATTTTTCATACCTAAGTCATTGAGGAGGATACCTATGTATCCTCCTCAGTGCTTAAGTCTTAAATTTGTGAAACCACAAATAGTAAAATTTTATTATAAAAATAAAGTTTCTCATAACAAATCATATGAATTTTATTAAATTTTCTATTTATTTCATAATTTGGTTGAATTTTATCTGCAATGATAGAAATATAAATACCATAAAATACAAAATAGTTACCTACTTTAACTATAAACTTAACAAGATAAATTGACAATACGATCGTATGGTCGATGCTAAATATGATATATTTTTTGGCGTCTGTTTTATTATCTCCTTTTGGCGAGTAAATTAGAGCAAAATCACTACTTTTACTTTTCGACGTGCGATGGTGTTACAAAATTTTATATTTTTTTTTGAAATTTGGGAAAATGTTAAAATTGCTTATAATTTTATAACAAAAATAAAATTTTTATTTTATTTTATTATTTTTTGTTATAACAATAATAATATTCGCCCGACGAATCCCACATAACAAAATTACATCTCTCACTTCCTATGTAATCAGAATCCGACGAACATGATGATATGATTATTCCATCTTAAAAACACATTAAATGCAAAAAATCTAATTCAGTATATCTATTATCAAAAGGTTATGATGTTTATTATACTGCTTTTAATTTTTTTTCACTTAAAAATCGATGTATTTTAACTTATGTAAACAAAAATTACAAAAATAAACATAATAATAAAGTAAAAGGATTTTTCTATAAAAGGAGAGAATAGATTTTCATTTATGGTATTATAACACTGGCCTGAAAAAAGTGCAATAAAAAAGTAAACGGTGACTAGGACAGAAACAACAATAGAGGAAGAGACGTCACAATTTTTCAAATATCATGTACATTTTGTAAGTGAACAAATATTTTGTGTACCAATACAAAGTAAAAAAATTTTTGAAATTGTTATCAAATCACTTCAAATAGTTTCACAATAAAATATTCTTGTTGAATTCACTTAAAAGTATCAAACAATCAATCAATCAAGTTCAGTCAAACAAAAAGTATTGCGACATAAATCTAAACTGCTAGAATTGCTCGTTGGGCGGCATTTTTGATCAATTTTGGTATAAAATTTCTGATATATGTCTGGCCTCATTTTGGTGCAAGCAATTCCTATTCTGAATAAGAATAAATATTGTTCTCATAGTAACAACCAAAAATTGTATTTATTTATTTTTATTAGGTGGTAACAATTACATTTTGAAATTCAAAACAACATGAAAACGCCACTAAATATATTCAAATAAATAGTAGTGTGATAGAACATTATATTGAATATTATTACAAATCGTAAATAATTTTTCACCTTATTTAGAAAAATTCGATGTCAAAATAACAAAAATCAAAATCTTTAATCTTTAAAAATCTTATATATTTTTATTGCCAACATTTAAAAATAAAAGTATTCAATAAAACTGTCCTGAACATTAAAACTACAGGTAGAATACAATTATTCTATACCAGCAAAAAAATTGATTGGGGGGGGGAGGGACTGTTGTTGTAAATTTCCCAAAATAAGACCGCAATTGTATGCACTCACTCTTATTAATATTTTGTACACATATTATTTTTCTCACTTCAGATTTTTCAGACGCTGAAAATTAGCCAGTGTCCTAATACCTTTAACATCGATCTACAATGCGCGAAAAATAAAATCGTCAGTAAATGATTAATCATTATTCTCGATTTTTTTAGTTTAGAATCGACCATACAATCGGACATGAAAAAACAAACAAAAATTTATTTTTCGCTTTTTTGTTTAGAGGATATGTACCATGTTCCCATGACAAACCGCAGGTTTATGGATTCGTTTTAATTTCGCCATTCGAGCCGACAAACCTTTTTTTTATAGCAAATTAATATGTTGGCCAATACCAATAAAATAAAAAGCCATTTCTCTATAAACAAACATTACATGAGTTAGTATGAGATTATGTTTGTTTACAATAAATCTTATCTAAAATCTATAGAAATTTAAATTAGCTGTGTTTTTCTGCTTTTTTCAAATTTGTCCAATTTAAAATTAAAAATTTATTTTTTTTAAATTAAATAACTTAGATTTAGTAGTAATCAAATTGTTTCATTCGACATGTCATATTTCGAGAGGAATTTATGCATTTTCTTTCTAATAATCGTATTTTTTCATTAAGAAAGGTGTCAAATTAAACCTCCATACCAACCACTGGCTGCTGCATATGTTAAAATAATCCTTATTTCATTATTTGTAGTTGATAACAAAATAGTTTTACACTTTTATTGGGATGATGAGAAAAGGACAATCGTTTTGGCGTTCCGAAAGCCTTTCTTCTTTTTTCTATTTGATTTGTTAGATGTTTATCTTAGATTAGCGTAAGATACGCGTATTGGTCAATATTAATTCCAAGGTATTTAACAACAAATTGTTAATCTAACGTTTTATTGTTAAGTTTTATATGTTCATATAAAAAAGTTTTTTAATTTTTTTAATGTTGTTGTTCAGTTTTTCGTTAATACAATTTAAGTTTGCTTGTAGAGTATGTCGCATTGATGTTATATATTGCCGTGTTTCATGACACATATTGATCCGGATCAGTTTAAATTTTATATGGATGATCTAAATTTTGTTTTAGATCATAAATTTTGATTTGAAATCTGGAAATCTGGTAGGCACCTTTGCGTTGTTTCACGAAACGTGAATTGAACCGGATCAGACCAAGCCGCAGGAAACACAGCTATTATTAGATGTTATATATATATATCTATATCATCAACATACGCCAGTGCTTGACAATCTTGGAATTTAAGCTTTATTTTTTTAGTAGATCGGATGTGTATAATATGAAGAGGATTCGTGCAAGAATTGAGCCTTATGGGAGAATAGAGACAACATTTAACATTTCGTTTCGTTCGCTCGATATCTATTAAGATGGTTCCTGTTACTTTGTTTTGGTCAAATCCTCTTATTAGAACCAATTATATCTAAAATCAAATTTTACATCCGGGATTAAAATTTCTTTTACCTTTTTTCTCATCAAGAAACTTTTATATAAATTATTTTTTATTCTTTTATTTAGGTTTTCATTTTCGATATTTTCCAGTTGTTTGGAAAGTTATTATTATTTATTGCATTGTTAAACATAATATAATAGTTTCTAATGATACACTTAGGTGTATGCTTAAATGCAACGTTAGGGATATTGTCAGATGACTGATGATTTTTTATTATTTAGATTTCTGAAGATATCTGCTAGTTCTTCTATTTATGTTTGTATTTTATTCTTATATCATTGTTTATAATCGACACGTTTTTATGATTATATTCAGATTTATAGTAATTATTAGTGCTGTTGAATATAACAAACATTTGTCTCTATATCTATTTGTGTAGTGAAGTTGCTTACTGTTTCGTCTAGTCTCTCTCTCCATTTCAATGTTTTCACTGCCCTAAATGGACGGGCTTTTGTTTTATTATTTATATCTGAGCACATGTTTAGAAAGTCTAAACAGATCTGCACTGTTAAGTGAATTAAGTTAAGTTTATGCTGAGATTATCAATACTAATCTTTTCTTTTGGCCTAAACAGTTACTTTTTATTTTATTTATCGTCTCGGACTTTAAATAAAATTTGGCTACTGTATACGAATTTTGTTTGAAAACCGCGACTAGAGTTTTTTTTGTTTCATCAGTACGCTAGATGTAAATATAAAAGTGTATTATTATTTACATTAATCAACAATAATATTAATTTTGTGCATCGAATAGGTTAGTGAAACAGCAGCAAAACTCCCAACTCTCAGTTTTCGAACAAAATATGTACTCAGGTATGATAATTGCAGTTATTATTATGTATAAGATAAACTAAAACATGATGAGGTAGAGTCGTGTGAATGTTAATTATTGGAAGTAATCAATATAAAAACAACGTCTAAACAGGCTTATCCAACTGTACCCTACAGACCAACGCGTTATTTTTACTTTCCAACCAATTTTGCTTTCAGCATAAATTAAGCAAACGTCAAATCTGTCAATAGTTGTAAACATTTGATAAATTCGGCTAAAATTTTTATTATAAAAATTATAAATTTAAACAAATAATTCATTGTGAATTAAGCTAGTATATTTATTAATCTGGATATTTACGGGACATTTTAAATATGTTTTATCATGTAACTGCAGCAAAATAAATTAATCATCGATTATAAATTTATTGCAATATTTAACCTAAAATATTTTACTAATTTCAGATATCATTAGAACACGAAATCTTATTACATCCTCGATACTTTGGCCCACAATTACTAGATACTGTTAAACAGAAGCTGTATACTGAAGTTGAAGGAACATGCACAGGGAAATATGGGTTTGTGATAGCGGTAACCACAATCGACAGCATTGGTTCCGGTATTATACAGCCCGGGCAAGGATTTGTAGTATATCCAGTTAAATATAAAGCAATTGTGTTTAGACCTTTTAAAGGAGAAGTATTAGATGCGAATGTCACACAAATTAACAAAGTTGGAATGTTTGCCGATATTGGACCACTTTCATGTTTTGTATCTCATCACGTAATAACTTTTTGTACAGGTTTAATAAGTTGTGGATAACATTTTTTATATTCTTAGTCTATTCCAGCTGACATGGAATTTTGCCCAGATGTAGTTCCATGTTATAAATCAAAGAACGATGGTGTTGTAATACAAGCAGAGGATAAAATTCGATTAAAAATTGTCGGCACAAGAGTTGATGCAACTGGAATTTTCGCTATTGGTACTTTAATGGATGATTACCTCGGTCTGGTGAACTACTAAATCTTATTTAGTATTTTAATAATAGATTGGTTTTATTATAATTTTTCTAAAATAAAATAGATTACATTAAGAAAATAAAATTTACGAAAAATTTAATACAAGAACTTTTTTAAAATTGACTAACAAATAAAATTTATAATTACATATTGAGTTTTAATATTGTCCGGTTGTATAAACGATGAAATTTTTTGAACAATTAGTTGAATGTATTAAATTTTTAAGTTTTACATTAATGTATAAATGCTTTTAAAATATATCGATACTGTTCGATTTCTTTGTGCTACATGTACTCTTACTCTGAATTAAAGGCATTTCAGTTCAGTAAAACACCTTTTTCATTAATTCGTAGGAGGCATTTATTAGTCCCCAACTAATAAAAGCACGATAAAAGTTTATACTGCATCCTTTATAGAAATTAACAATTTTACTATCACGTTCTCTATAGACATTTTTAAATAAAGTTACTATATTTATATAAGGACCACCCATGGTGCTCTGTGATGCAACCTTTAAAACATTACATGGATAAAACAGAGTGCTTAAAAATGCACCGATCAATGCGCCGCACATAAAATCTTGCATGCCTTGATAAACTCCTTTCTGAAATGATAGAATTATAATTTATTTAAACAAAATAAGTACCTAATTCCAAAAATTATTATTGAATCGAAAACTTAGTTTTACCCTTTCAGGTAATCTGTGACTAGCTTCCTCTCTTAAAATAAAAAATATAGCATTTGAAGGGCCGTTTCGCAATAATATTGGCACTAATCCTCGATAGTACTCTATAAATCCATGATTTGTCCAAACATATCTAAAAGCAGAATTAAAAGGCCAAACTAAAATCAAGTACCTATTGTAAGCTTACATACTTGAACGCTTCTTGAGTATTTCTAAAATATTGATGATAAGCTGAGTCGGCCAAAAGCGTCTGTATTCGTTCAAATGGCATGATAGCAGCTTCTACAGAACCAGAAACGAGACCCGCGATTGTTTTAGCAGCGTAAGCATTTACATGGAGCTGTTCTTCTAGTGGACGTTTTGTTGCATCAAATACACCGAACATAACCGAAAGGGAAACAGTTTTTTGTGCCAAAGGTGGTAACATTCCCCGGTATAGATACAAATAGCCCTCTCCAACAACTTGTTTAAATGCTTCATTTGTCTTGACCCCATGTAACATTTGTCTGAATATGACTTTATATATGGGATATGTTATAGTTATATTTATAAAAGCGGCACCCCAACCACAAGCAAACTCATTCCAATGAATGGAACTACTGTATTGTTTCTGCAATAGTGGCAGATTTACCACTTGGACTTGTCGATCTGGCATCACAGCCCCAATTTAAAACCAGCCAAATCGTAAAATTTTTATCGCATTTTCCTAAAACAAAATTAAATTAAGGAAACCGTTCCCAACATTTGTCTATTATTATCATAAAAATTACATATTTTAGATAAACATTGGAATATTAAGAGAACAAGAGTACGTCTTGTAACAATCCTTACATAAGTTTTAAAAACGTGAACACCAGCACAAAAACCAAAGATTTCTTTTTAATTATTTAACAATTAACACGTTTAACTTTTTTTATTTAATTATTATAACAATAACAAAAATTTGATCATTTCTAAATATTCTAATTCTGTCAATACATTTATTTATTTGTTATATTCATTATCGTATTTTACAAAATTGCCACTGGCACTGATATTATCAATTTGAGATTTTGACAATTGAAAAAAAGAGACTTTAAAAATTGACTTTAGTGGAGAGAGCTTTTGTAATAGATTTTGTAATGAACAAAAAATCGAAATATTTTGGAAATTTGCATACCCAATAAACATTTTACATGGTCCTCCAAAAAATAAGAAGCACGGGGTGTAGTGGTTTTGGTGATATATCAAAGAAACGTTTCCATTTTTGTTATAAGCATACGTTTCCATTTTTAACTTAGAATTTACAAATGAAAGAGAAAACATAATTTTTTGTCGAAAATTGATTATATGTTGACTAACGGACCAGATACTGACCGGTTATATATTCTTCTCAAATGACAAGCTTAATTTTATAACAAGCGTGCCGGACATTGGATATGCGTTTACTATATACCAGGTTTTTAGGAAACATTTTAATTTGTTCAAGTCTTCATTGAATAATGGTAGAATTTCGTTAATGTTTCTTATTAATTGATCGGGTGAAAGATCAAATTTACTGGTTGCAACACTTTGCACGTTTTATTCTTGTATGCTTAATTTTTCACTGAGGCACACAATTTGGTCTTGTAAGGTATTGTAATTATTCCTTTAATTCTTGAACATCCATTTGAACTACTTTTTTATTATTTTCGCTTATTTATAAAAGAATTAATAATTTTCACATTAACTATTATGATTATCACTTATTTATTTTATTTATCTTAAGTTACTTTATATTATGATTGTCATTATAATTTTAAATGTTAGGTGACCGACCAAATAGCACAGTGGTTAAAGCTTTGGCGTTTGGATCGGGAGGTACCGAGTTCGAATCCCGATAGGGGCAGGATGCAAAAGGGAATTTTCATCAACAGATTACGATCTGGTATGAAATGGAACACATCTATGACCCCCTGTCGGAGTGCAGAAATCATGGGCCGACCCATCTTCCATGCATAGGCTGGCATGGAGCTCTATGCAATGTGCAGATGGTGACAAAATCGGACCTATATCCGTACGTCCTCGATTTGGCAGACAACTGCGTAAGGTTAAGGACCATAAGCGAACTGCGAAAGAGTTGGGAGTGCTTCGGCCCCAGAAAAGATTTCAAAGATTAAAAAAAAAAAAAAAAAATGTTAGGTGATAAAACTTTTGTCTTCGAAAATCAATTTTTATTAAATTTCATCAATCAATTTATTTATTAATTTTCTTTTCGTTGTTTGCGTTCAATCACTATTGATGTTCTTATCACGGATAACTATCTTCGGATAGTTATCCATCAACTGCGCCACTTACAATATTCAATTCTTTAGAATTGGAAAAAAATGTTTTTATTAATTTTACTCGTATTATTTCAATACACTTTAATACACTTATATTAATTAACTTACACTATTATAATATAACTAATATAATACACTTAAATTAATCTTCAGATTAATTTCTTAATATTAACCGAATTCTTTAGAATCGGTGCTTGGAAAATTATTATGCAGCTGAATCCTACGGAGTCAGGTTTTCAAAGGTATAGAACAATGGAATTATTTTGTTTAATCTCGTTTATGTAAAATTAATGTAATTTAATTATGTTTATTTGCATTTTTATAAAATATTGGAATTCTATATATCCGTTCTAGAATAAAATTGCATTATATACATTTTTACTGATGTCATTGACCGTATCTTGGGATGTAACTCGCGTGGCAACTATCCCAACTCAATTATTTGACGGTTTGATAAGGTTAAATTGTCGGATAAGTTTAGTGGTAATGTAGACTACAAACTCAACAAATGTTACAAAAGGACGTTGAAAGAATGGAAACTAACGTAACTTTTGCTTTAGAATGGAACGTAATTATAAATTCTCACCTACATAATGCCGAAAAGGAATTCAGAAGGTGTTGAATCCAAGCAACCGAAATTAGCTAACACTGAGCCAAAATGTGATTAAGTGATTAAGTTTAATCAAAATTTGCTTATCTTTTTCGGATGCTGTTTTGTGAAACAAACAGAAACTTATTAATCGAAAAATTTATGGAAATCTTCATTTATTATCTACTTGCATTACTGTTTCGAGGGTAGCATTGGAATAAAAGGGAGCGTTGGAAAAAATAAAGGAAATAGTAATAATTTTAATTGATTATCATCTGTGGAGGCTGTTAAGCAAACGAAACAGTAGTTCTAACAAATAATTATTTTAACTCGCAAAGAGAACAACATTGACTCGAAGAGAAATGCTATAATAACTGTTAAACCTTATCAATAGCAAGTGAGAACTAAACGAGCTATTCTAAAATGTTGGCTCCATTTATCCAGATTTAGTGTATTAACTACTGAAGGCGATATTTTGGATCTTGTGAATAAAATCATTCCGTATTAATGAGCTAACATGATTCCTAAAACAAAAACTAGTGGAGATCTTGATTACCTTGCTTAAAATTGGGAATAAACGAAGTTCTTAGAAATAATTCTCTAAATACAAATCGTACCACTGGCGTAAGTATAAACCATTTCTCAATTACTTGTGAGACCGCAGTTGTAGTGGTGTACCCATCACAAATTTAAAAATTTCACGTTTCCACAAAAACGTGAATCAAATTTAGATTATTAGCTGGAAATTATTAATTTCATAAATTCTAGTGTCATATCTATCAGCGGTTACCGGTAACTTCAACCTTCTGTATATTCATTGGTCTGACGTAGATGTTGTTTTCATATCCTCTTATGTTAAAATGCATTGGTCTGTTTACTTTGCGAGCAAATGAACGGTACATTTAAATCGCATTTGTAACAGCCAATACAAAGGATTTAATTTTTTCAACCAATATAATATATTCAAAGGTATTTGCTGTGATGTGATGACCTTACTGGATGTTCGACTATGTACTATACTCCAATAACGTTGAATATTTTTTTAATGGAAACCACAATACTACGTTTTCCTCTAATAATTCCTTTAATTTAGATATTACGTCATGCTGATTACATTTCTTTTAACGAGTTAGAGTTCTTTTAACGAGCTGGTACTTTGGTCAACGCATAACCGAGTTTTCTATTATGATTAATCTGGCAGTCGGTAGGAGATTATAGAAGTCATGGAAGAACGGAAAATCAAATTGATCGCGACATCTCGAAGAAATTCCATCGGAATAACTAACTTTAGATAAATAGAGGTAGCGGCGGTGACAGCCAATATTCATTGCTTATTATTTTCAAAAATTAGTAAACTATCATCCACATTTAATAGACAAGTAAAGCATACCGTGCGCTGAAATATGCGCTAAAAAATTATGACTCCGTGCACAGTCACCAATCGCCTGTCACTAAACATTTAGTTCGACACAATCAAAAACTACGAACCCCAATAAACATCCCGGAGCTGTGGCTAGCTATCCAGTCAGCTATAACTGCTGCAGCATCAAATACATTTGGAAAAATACCATCAAGATAATGAAATGATTAGTTTGACGATCAGTGCCGTCAACTCATCAAAAATAAACAAAATCTGGGCGAAAAATGGTTGGCTAGTAATACTTTGAGCTTTTAAATAGAAAATCGCCGAGAGGAAAGCTACGACCAAATTCCTATGACAAAAGAATAGTGAATACGTGAGAACCTACATCGAAAATATCTTCTATTAGTATATTAAAAATGAAGGGTACCCAGTCTCGATAGAATTTTCGCAGACTTATTAGAACACAACGGTGCTGGTCTTGTATATAATCTACAATATATGATCTCATTGTGGTGATCTGTCCGCTGCATAAAAATGGTGACGGGTCGGCTTAATATGATAGCTTAATTTGCAAAAACATCTGCGTCGCAGTCGTATGTCTGGGAATTTCAGAGATGCTTGTCCCTAGAAGGGACACTATAACTCCTTCGCAATAACATTTGGCGTGACACAGTGAGATGGATTCGCGTCTGAGTGTTTAATTTGCCGCCCCTCTACGTAGTAACGGCCAAGTTGTATGAAACTTTGCGTTGCATATTCAATAAGTTAGGTCAAATTATTAACTTGACTGCTTCTTGAATAAAAACCAAATTAAATTAAGGATCGTTTAATAATGCATGATTGCCCCGCGAAACAAATTGGTTTGAAAATCAGCAGCGGAATAACAAAACTGTAATCAACAAGGAACACCCTTGTGGCAAATCTCGGAGCGAATTCCGTGAATTTGGCAACGTGGAAGATTTTAATTATTTCGGGTCAACTATAACATCGACGACTGATATTCAGGTAGATATAAAAGCCGAATATCGTCTTCTGTGTTAACTTTCGACAGCGAGAGTTGAATTTAGACCACCAATGTTTGTAAATTACAATCTAATTTTAAAATAAAGGTCGTTAGTTCCATTTATGGTTCATAAGGCTGTGAATAACGAACATCGGTTTCGAACGAAATTAAACATCTTGGACACTGCGATACTATCCGATTTACTAATTCAACCTAGTTAGATGGCTGGGTTACGTTAAAAGGTGCCCATCAGATCGAATGGTAAGAAAAGCGATCCATCAACAACCTAGACCATTTTAAGTTTATAACAAATAAAAAATATTTATTTTCTTTTAAGTGATAATTGACTATTTTATTAAAAGTACTAGTTTCGAGCTCATACGCCCTTTGTCAACTTATAAAATATTTTTATGAAAAAAAAAAAAAAAAAAAAAAAAAAAAAAAAATATTTTATAAGTTGACAAAGGGCGTATGAGCTCGAAACTAGTACTTTTAATAAAATAGTCAATTATCACTTAAAAGAAAATAAATATTTTTTATTTGTTATAAACTTAAAATAAACTCAGTGATAAAAGTGCACAAATATGGATATTCTCCAAAAAAAAAAAAAAAAAAAAAATAATAATAACCTAGACCACGTAGGCGCGTCCGTCGAACAAGATCTATGAATAATATAATATAGAATGTGGAGGGGCGAGCGATGAACTAAGACAAGTTGGAGGGAGGACCACCGTGCAGACGTCAAAATCCCTTAATGGGATGTGCAAGCGAGAGAGAGAGAGAGAGAGAGAGAATATAACTCATTCACATTGATTACTTTAGCGACAATTTCGGGTCTCAAAATTATAATGATTTGCTAACAATTATAATAAAACTTTGTTAACGTGAACTGTCATAGATCTTCTATAAATAACTGACGCTTTATATTTAAAAATAATTGAGAGTAAAACGCATCAAGGGCTGTGTATAGTACGTACACCAAGCAGCAGGCAGCAGTCTTTTTATTTGTTTTCATTTGGCTAGAAAATCGAATAGTACCAATTTTATTAAGTTTATGTGTAGCAGTGTAGAACAATTCTAATTGGCTGCTATTAAAGACTTTGATACCGCAGACTCTGCATTAAAATAAATAAATTTACTTGTCTACAAGGAATGGAATTATGTTAAACCACATAAAGGATTTAAATCGGGAAATTGTTGGTTGCTTCGCGATTACATTTCGAAGCATCGTTCGCCTGATTGATGTTGTTCTAGTCATTGTTTTGTTGCACATATGTTAAAATTTTTAGCTTTCTAAACTTTTCTCCTAAAATTATTTGTATTTATTTCGATTAAATTATACGTTTGTCTTGATTTATGCCAAAATTGTTTTTAGGTAAATTAGGTGTAAAGTAATTTTTAAAACTAAAAATTTAATTTAATTTTTAGACCTAAATATTGTTTGGATAATTATTAATATTTATACTTATTTTTTGACAAACTATTCTTTTTTCTAAATAATAATTTAAAATTAAATTTTATTAAGATGTGTTTCGCCACCTGTATTTCACGCGATTTTACGATATTGATGATTCTCGACTCAAGTTGTACAGTCACGACACACTTTTTGGACATTTGTTAATATCGCGTATTTGCAGAATGTTTAAAAATTGCATGGCTCTTTACACGACTGCAAGGGACATATTGCATGTGCTTTACAGATAACCGCATTGCAGTGTATTTCGAATTTTTGAGATTTATTGCTTAAAAATAGTTTAAATGAAATAAAATATATTTACTTAAATAAAAAATGTAGGGATGTATATGTCGTGGCCAACAACCGACTTTCTTTTACCACAAATAGATCTCAAATCATGATCAAAACGACTATCAAAAATCATGATTCCTGCTTAAATTTCTGAAACCCAAACAATATCAACCTTTGTTGAAAATTTTATGTTTAAAATTATTTGAATCTTTCAATTCGATCTTTCAAAAAGAAAGTTAAAGTTAAATAATGAATTTCATATATTTGAAGTCCAACGTTAACCGGTATTAAAAGTGCTAACTTCAAAAACTTCACAAACGATGACTCTTGAATGTCATTGTATTACAAGTGAATTGTTTTTTAATTTCTTTAGCTAAATTATTTCAAATTTTATTTTTCCGAATTTTTATTATTTCGAATTCTGTGAGGAATGAGGTTATGATGAGGTTAATATAAACAATTGGTTTCGCTATCAAACCCTAAAGTCGCCAAATCATAAACAAACAATTTAAAAATATCCCTAAATGAATTAACCAAATACGAGTACAGTGCTCTTCTAAACATTGCGATTCGAAAACGATACGTAAACTATAAAACTTCTTCATACAAAACATCGTTTTCCATTCGTTTTTGCGATCCAAAACCGATACAATTACGAATCCACCGCACTATGATAATTAGACTTTTAGCGATACATTTTCTATGAGTTAGTGTGTATCGAAAATATTACATAATTAGCAATATATTTACGTATCATATTTGTCTAGCCGAAAACATTTCGAAATTAACGATTCAATTACGTATCGAAACTGTAGTATCGTTTGTATACTGGGATTAGTAGAATAAATAATTATGGAGAATTATTATTAATTAAATAAATTGATAGTTGTTCTTAAATATATTTTTAATATTTTAGATAAATAGTGTGTTATCTATAACATACGTCGGATGCAGCATATATTATTTTTATTTCCTTTTGAATTTCAGAATAAATTCGTTTTTTCATTTTAAAAATCTACGTTTTATTAAACTTTCGGACGAAAATAGACATTTACATATATGTAGTAGTTGTTCTTAATTTATTTACACTAAACTCTATTTACACTAAAACAAATAATTTTTTTTTAAATTATGAACATATAAAGTTAAAAAAAGAATTTATAAAAAATTTAGAAATAAAAAAATTAAAAATGACGTATGATTTTCTTTTCACAGTATCTATACTATACTAATGGTCAATAGTCAGTACTCAAACGATTAACACAAAATGGTGTATAATCTGTTTTGAATTCATTTTTGTATTTTCTGTGTTCCTATAGGAAAATAGTTTTAAATGTGTGTGTGTGTCATAGTAAACATATAAATCGTTTATGTATCAAAAATGTATCGGTTTTTTACGAATCGCATTTTTTGTTTAGAGGATCAAAACTCATTGAATGTATGCATAAAGAATTAAATCGATGTTATGTAGGTTTAAAATTGTATTTGTGTGTCGCGAGATCTTTGACAGTTGCGTAGCACTACCACGGCCAATTTGTATAGGTTGTTAGATAAAATAAAAAAACTTTTAACTTAAAATAACTTTTTTGTTACACCATTTGGTCTTAAAATGCATTAATGTTGTTTAAATGGATATTGAATTGTTCGAGTTTCTGCGAGCAGTGTACTACATGAAACTTAACAGATCATACTGGTAAAACTTATGGCCTTCGTGTAAAACAGTCGCATGTTTCTCATTTAAAATTATTTTTTTTTAATTTTATTTTTTAATGTTATATTGTAAATTTTATTTTATCTCTAACGGCCTTATTGAGAGTTGTATATAACCATAACCATCCTTGGCGAAAAATGTGAAAGCTATACCGATTTGGTTCAGGAAAATATTACGCTTTATTACTGCCGGAATAAAGCGGTGCTCGCCAGTTGAATGCGATGAGTCCTAGCCAGAAGAAACTTACGCTTAATTGTACATGAAAACGGTTCAGTAGTAACAATGCGTATAGGCGTTGACCCTTAAAACCTAAGTTAGTTTGCTGCTAAAATGTGCCGCAGCAAATAATATATTAGAATAAATAAGACGTTAGAATAAAATCATGTGGTTTGAATAATTTTGTATATTAGTTTATATTGAACTACAATATTACAACGTGTACAAGGAACATTCCTTTTACTGTTCAAAACACTGGTGGGAAATTGAAAACGTAATCATTTGCTTGTAGGAAAATTTAACAAAATTAGTACAAAGATTTTCCATTTTCATTATTATTAGAACTAAATGAAAACTACAGAGAAAATGAGCTGTACATAAAATGTGCTAAAAATAAACATTTGAGAAGTGGGCAAGTATTTTCTTTCGATTAACTAAAGTTATAAAAAAAATTTAACTAAGTTTTATTTTCTAATTTATTTGTAGGGTCCACAAAATAAAATTTAAATATTATTTAGATGTGATAAAGTAATAAAATAAATTAAACGTAAACAATAATGGTTAATTCTAGTTTAATATATGAAATTCTATTGTATTTAAATTCATTTTATTTTGGTATGTTTGCTACCTGTGAGTTGGGCATGGGAGTATTAAAAGCAGTCAATTTAAAATATGTCGGCGATAGTTTGTTGCAAGAAGCAATATTATTACTAGCATTAATAACATTAGAATCAGTTCGAATATATTTTGGTAGACATGGAAGTTTATCCGATCATGGTATGTACTTATTATATTTTCGTTCCCCCTTGTATTTCTGTTATTTATGATTCTTTGTTTTCTATTTATCTTTTAAAGGGTGGCGAGTAGTTTGTTCAGTTTTCCTAATTTTACCTTGTGCGGCAGGTGTCACATATTTATTAATATTTCAAGCACATAAGTTGCGTCTTGAATATATCCTATGTGCCTTAATGTTGGCCCTACAGGTCACGGAAATGTTTTATGCAATCCTTTTTGTAGTTACTAGGTGCCGTCCAGTGTCATATGCATAACATTGATGTGATCCAAATAATTCAAATTCTTTATAAAAACATCATCAAACGATGCAATTTATTAAATATGTAATTACAACCGACTGAATAACAGAACCAAAAGAACTTTTCTAATTATTAAAACATACAAAAATATCGCAAGGATCCATTTTCTTTATAATTATTACAAATTTTTTATTTTGATAAATTTAGATAATTTTTATAAAACTGGCACGTTACTTTCAATCGCATACACACTATTTTTTGTCGTAAGTTTAATTTAATAATAAACAAATCCTCATCGAATTTCATCACAATCGTTTTATTTAAAAAATTAAAGAAAATATATTTATTATTGTTTCTTGTTACTGTAAATATTTGTGTTCGGAATATGTTTAAGGAAATCAAAATTTACTGCCATAAAAAATTGTATATTTATTATTATTTGAATTACAAATAATATAAGTTTTCAATGTAATAAATAATAATAAATGTAAATTTATCTGTACATCAATAATTATTAATTTAACTAATGTATCTTGTGTTAAAATTAGGGTGGGGTAAAAGTTAATTAATGCATAACTATCATCGTTTTTCTAACAAATACACAACAAGGCATACATAAAAATCATAACACATAACATCATTTATATAGAATACATGCTAGTATAATGCTAGTATCGTTGTTTGTATTATAGTATGATAGACGATAGTAGCATATGGTACTATAATGTATTTTGGGGTTCGTTCAATAACATACATAGTGTTTATTATATTCTGTTCGGGATTAGAATAAATTAAGATTTAAATATTATTTAAATTTATTAGTTAAGAAATTATTAATTATATCAAACGACGGCTTATATATATATATATATATATATATATATATATATATATATATATATATATATATATATATATATATATATATATATATATATATATATATATATATATATATATATATAATAATATAATACAATATATATATTGTACCTTATTTATTTAAACTGTACCTAACTTAAGTTTCACGTTAAATTAAAATAAATAAAAAATTATTTGATTTTTTAAAATTTCATACATCTTATTTATAAAATATTTATTCCCACAAAGAAACGTAAATTAAGTTAACTTTCTTTAAGTGATGGCCTGTTTCCGATGTTCAGACTTCCTCGGGTCTTCAACTTTTCGCAAAATTTATGTTGAGAGAAAACTATGGGTTCAGAGGAATAGTCTGTTCAACGATATTTATATTTGCATGGAAGTTTAAAGGATTTGACATGCAGATCTTAATTTCACACAAAGAATTTTCCTATAAATAAACTTTATTGTGTATTAATACTAGACGCTATATTTGTAGCTAACTTTTAGAAGAAATTAACTGTAATCACAAAACATTAATCACATACAAAATCTAAAGTTAATTCATTCCGATTATTAATCTCAACTTTTTGTTATTCTCAAAGTACGATTTTTTCCTTGACAGTCCACAATTTCCAATTTTTTGTAATATACAATATATGACTAGAATATCCGACTAGAGATGCCGTACATAATTATCGATTCCACCAGCCCTACCAGGACATGATAGAGTTTTCTTATTGTGTCGTGTGAACGGTTTCAGATTGTAAAATATATAAACAGCAGCGGTAACGCATTTCATGACTTTGTAAAGGTGAGAATCCCAATTTAACTGCAGTCAACAATTAGGCCCAAGTATTTAAACTCATTCACACTCATTTGAGACAACATTTAAGAAAAATTGCAATAAAATAATTAACTGGCCGTGGTTGGAAGATATAACTTGAAATATTATTAATTGTTTTTCATGAACTGTACCATGAGTTGAAACATATACTTGGCCAATAAGTGGTTCAATTAAATCAGTAGCGAACTGTAAATGGTGAGATTATCTCCATTGGTCAATAATTTCTGCTAAATTGCTATTAGTGCATATTTTAACTGGTTTAAATACAGCATAAAAAGTCACAAAATTAAAAATTTATTCGTAATAAATATTTTTTAACTTTTTATCCGTTGAAATTGGATAAAGTTTTGATCATAACTATGGTTGCTTATTTTATGTGTAATTGTGAACGTGAAATATTTAAAATTTGAAACTATGTAAAATTATAAAAAATTAAATTTATAAATTAAATATTATATATTATATATTTAACCAGTTTACAACTATATCACTGCCCTTTTTCTTAAAATTTATACATGGCAAATATCTGTTTAGAAACAAATATTTTTGTCAGCTAAATGTTGTCCATATAAAAATTGTATCAGCTCTTAGAGCAAATAAAAAGTTTGACATTTTTATTCACCTCAATTTTTAACTTTTTATGCCGTATTTAAACCAATTGAAACACACTCTTATGCGGTATTTAATCTAATTGAAACACACTCTTATATGTTAAAATTTGTTAAAATTTGCCTCTTATGTCAATGTTAATAATGCAAAGGTTTCCGCACTAAATAAATAGCCAGTATGTATTTCCAAATATATAAAAACATTTCAAATCAATTGACTATAATATTTATTCAAAAAGTAATTTTAACAAATAAGCTAAAATTGTGTACAATTCGATTCGAAGAATATTCATGAAATTATTTTCGACGGTTTGTTTATTTTGCTTAACACCAAAACGTAATGAAGTTATCGGCGGACCCGATTTATTTTGCATGAGTTAATTTAATTCACCACTTGAAGTGAGTGAACAAGTTCATTTTGTATCGTCTGGTAGTGGACACTGGTACTACGAATTGATTTCCGTATTCTTTTCGATATTTCTAATTTTTTCATTCTTGTACGGACAATAGAGAAGTGTGGAAGTGTGCATTTAGTAAAAGAAACAGTTTTATTAAATAATTATATAAGATAAAATGGACGGTGCAACAGAAGTTTTAAATGGCAATCCAATGCCACAAAGAAATCAAAATGGACCGCTACAAGCAAACGCTGCACAAAATACTGGTAGTGCCAATAATATGAATAAGAATGTAAAAAATGAAAAAAATGATATGAAGAAAATAGCTGGCGGCGGCGGAGGTGGTGGTGCTGGCGGAGGCGGTGGTGGCGGTGCTGGTGAAAATCGTGCTGGTGACAATCGTACTGGTGACAATCGCGGTGGAGAAAATCGTGGTGGAGAGAATCGCTCTGGAGGTGGTAATCAAGGGCAAGGAAATATGTTTGGAAACCGCGGCGGTGGCCGTGGAGGTCAAGGAAGAAATTTCAGTAATCGTGGCGGCGGAGGTGGAGGCCGTAATCAAAATCGAAATACTTCCTCGAATCAAAAGGGAGACCGTGATGTAAGTAGCATTATTTTAAGTAATTCTAACGTGGGCTATTTAATTAATGTTAACAACTTTGTAATAGTTAATAACAATTCTGTTACAATACTTAAAAATTAAAATTTTACAAGCGATTTTTGTAATATTTTAAGATTTAAATGTTTGATTCGTAATGGCGGCTTAAAAATAGAAGCGACCATCCGCCATTTTGACACGTATTGTTTTATGAATGCACATGTAGATAAATTTTCTTACTTCTTACTTAGGAGTGTTCTTTATTAAATTAAATATGTTGAACCTAACCTAAAAATTAAATTACAATACTATACTAATAGTTATACATTTTCCTTTACCAATTCGAACATACTAGAATTCTGTATTTGCTGATTTGCATAACAAACAATCCTTTGCGCTCTATCGGCAATTTGCTGAGTTAGTTTTTATAAATTTTTTGGAAATTCTCGGTAATCTGTTTTTATTTAAATTTTTTCTATAATGAAAAACAACCAAACTAGGTGCGTCAACAACGCGAAAAGATTTTACTATTGTATATTCTGATCCAGATTGCACAACTTACGGTTTAGAGCTAATAAAATGAAAAAAATTCGGGAAAAGGAAAAAAGCACGAGTTTTCCATAATAGCTACTGAATATCATAAAACGAGAAAAAAATGCTCCCACAGATGCTTATTGAACCTACACAACATACTCTTGCTTTAGTAAAGAACACTTATGTTATTGGTCTTTGGCATTATTCTAGTTAGTTTTAAGTTTAACAAAAATAATTATTTTAAAATGTAAGTGCGGACGTAATTAAGATTAAAGTATTTTCAGGGGGGGTATTCCCAAGATTTTCTTATAAATCAAAAATTGAAGCAAATGGGTGGACCAACTCATGAATTATCTACAGTGGAACCCGAGGAAATTAAATTTTCAGGAAGAAATCGTTTATACATCGGAAATTTGCCGAATGATATAAGCGATGATGATTTGGTGGAATTATTTAAACCCTATGGAGAAATAAGTGAAGCTTTCATCAACAAAGAGAAAAATTTTGCTTTCCTTAAAGTCGATTATCATGTTAACGCTGAAAAGGCGAAACGTGAGTTGGATGGAACAATGAAAAAAAATCGTCCACTTCGCATCAGATTTGCACCAAATGCTACTACGATTCGCGTTAAAAATTTGACTCAGTACGTAACAAATGAATTGCTTTACAAAGGATTTGAAATCTTTGGATCAATTGAACGTGCTGTAATCATTGTCGATGACAGAGGAAAATCAACCGGTGAAGGAATAGTGGAATATGCACGTAAAGCCGGAGCATTAACTGCAATTAGATACTGTACAGAAAAATGTTACTTCATTACTTCGTAAGTATTTTATATTATTTTACTTTGATTTCGATAGAAGCTAAAATGTTACATTGAGTGTAAAAGTCGTACTCCAAACGCTGGGGAATATTTCCCATTGGTATTTTTTTTTTTGTCCACTCTAGGGTAATTTTGTCTACTCTAGGTATACCTAATTTGACTTTGTGGGTCATCATAGCATAAGTCATTTTCACATATAAAGTGCACTCTGTGTACGTTCGTATGTACTTCTGTTTTATTGATGCAAAAAATGAGGTTATTATTTTCAGAGTATCAAAAAAATCAATCGAAATCAATATTAATTAATATCAATATTAAACCCAGAACCGCCATACTAAATTTGATGTTACATATTAATTTTTAGTGCCATGATTCTGAAGGGTAGAATAAATGTAATAGTGCTGAGGAAGCGATGAAATTTTGTAGTAATTTACTTCGTGCCGTATGCTTGCACTAACAAACAACATATACAACAACAATTTTAATTTAATTTTGTCTAATATTTTTGTATTTTTTGTTTACGATTCTTAGATCTCTTCGACCATGTGTAGTTGAACCATTTGAACATATTGATGATACTGATGGTTATTCAGAAAAATCATTGAACAAAAAGAACCAAGACTTTTTCAAAGCTAGACAAAGCGGACCTCGATTTGCTGAAATCGGATCATTTGAACATGAATATGGTACAAGGTGGAAACAATTACATGAGTTATATAAACAAAAACACGAAGCTTTAAAACGGGAAATTCAATTGGAAGAAGAAAAATTGGAAGCTCAAATGGAGTATGCAAAATATGAGCATGAAACCGAACTTTTAAGAGAACGTAAGCTTTTAATCATTCGTTTTATTAATTTGATGTAATAAATGTAAATTTTTGTAGAGCTACGAATGCGGGAACAGGATCGTGATAGACAAAAACACGAATGGGAAGTTAAAGAAAGAAGAGCAGAAGAGAACAGAACACGTGAAGAAGAGCAAATGAGACGACAACAAGATGAAATGCAAATTCGAATGAGCCGCCAAGAAGAGGAATTGCGTAGAAGGCAGCAAGAAAATACTCTGTTTATGCAAGCGCAACAATTGAACTCAATGTTGGATCAACAAGAAATGAATCAAGGAAACCGCAATAAAAATCTCAATTTTGTTGAGAATAATGATAATCGCCGAGGAGGCGGGGGCGCCGGCGTTGGTAACAACTTTGATCTCATGAACCAAGGTAAATTTTTCGATAAATTTGTGTTTCAGTCCCAGATCGCCACACTCTTTTTAATAGTCTATATTAATTATACGAGTGCCAAATTTTATTTTTTTATGGGAAGATTAATTTTGGGTCATAGGAAGCAATTAAGACAATGTGGCTTAAATTGTGCCGTAGCTTGATTCAACATTATCATTGTACAATATATCATTTCATTTTATTCGAACTAATTTATGTAATAATCCAAACAGAAACCTCTTTACTTTCAGGCGGTGGAAACAATGCCGGAGGAGGAATGGGAAATCAGGTAAAATTTATATAAATTGCATAAATCACAAAATTCTTAACTATTTGGATTTCAATTTTATCTATTCAGAAACCTATAATTAAAAGGTTACAAGTTATATATGTTAACACTTAGTATTCAATGCAAATCTTTTTCCAATCTCAGCTTGTATTTTCGGTGGTTCAATTCTCTAACAATTTATAATAATTTGTTCGACTTAAAAATTTCTAAAACAGAAATTATTTGCGGATGCTGTATAATCTATAAATATATTTACACGTTAGTAATTTATACGTACTACTTTACCAGGTGAATTATTACGAGGACTTGCTAGAATGAATTTGTTTATTCTATTTGTGTAGCTGGTAAATAATAAGAATTCTCCACAAACGAACCAAAGCCGAAATGCACTGAGGAGCAAAGACGATCGTTTGAAAATTGTATAATTTATATATATACGTATTTCGAAACCAATCATTTTTCGTGAAAATACATAAATCAAACAATTTACTTTCTAATCGATAAATAATTTTTAATAAATGACATGTTTATATTACACTAATTTTTATGATCTTGGAGATTTTTTACGCTGGCACAATGCTGTTCTGGCCAAACTGCATTGCTCTGGTTTATCAAATCTTTTCGTCTAAAGATAATGTACAAATGTTTTCTGTTATTTGATTTTTAAGATATACCTCTATTTAGCAAAACAATTTGATTACACATAATTATATATTATATAAGAGATCGATGTATTTATATGCACATAATATAAATACTTACTTTTTGAATATTTGAGGGAATTATATACTGTCTTATGCGTATAAATAGATAAATAGTCTTACCAAATTATTCTCACATGTCAATTATTTTATATGGTTTGGATTGGGAGGGTAAATCGTTTGGTTACAAGTTTATTGTCTTGTATGTTATTTATTTATTGAGATTGAGTTTTTAAGAGACAATCGTCTAATTATTACATTTATTCTTTTTCTTTCTTTAATAATCCGACACGAATCCTGAATATTTTTGAATGCTCCTGAATATATATATTTTATGGAATTAATATATATTCTATAATTTTTATATACATTCAAATATTATTTTGTAAAATAATACTTATTTAAAAAATCCAAAACAATCCTTTTCCCTTCTGTTAGGATAATAAACCTGGATTTATGGATTTCAAACAGGGACAAAATAATAGGCAATCACGTTTTGATGATCAAGGTGGACAAGGTGGAAATAATAATGGCCCACGTGGCATTAATCGTCAATGGAGTGATCGTCGTGATGATTTCCAGAATAAGCGGCGTCGTTTTTAAATAAGGGAATGCATTCTAGTTAAAATTGACTTCATAAGTACATACTACATTTAAGAAACCGGAGTGTTTATAATAAGAAATTATAGTTATACTTTATACTGTCGTCGATATCATCTAAAAGTATAATAAGTAATTTCAACAAATTTTACACAATTTTACTTATTCAATTTAATAATTAGATTAATTTTAGTTTTTTTTAGCTAGAAACATTGTTTCTATACATTATTTTATTCTTTAAACATAAATATTATGTTACATAAAACTTAGTTGATATTTGGCACTATATTGAAAATTTATTTTACTCTGTATGAACAATATTTCATAAGTTATATAAATTATTTTTACAAAAACCGCATCCAAAGTTTTAGTTTGGATTTATATTATAATTTACTTCAAACAATTACTTGAATTATTTATATCTAATCTACATACATAACATAAGTATATATTATCTCTTATTAGATAATTATGTTGTCTACTATGTGTATTAAACAATTTATGCTAATAATTAACATTGTATTTATAAAATTACATACACGTGTATCGTATATAAAAGTAATCAATTCTTGAATTATTATTTTATCTTGTAATTTTTGTGGTAAGTTGTGTGAATGTGTGTGGTGTGTGTTTTTTGGTGGAGTATGTGTAAATGAAAAGACTTGTATCTAAAACAGTATTTTAATTTTTATAGAAGCTGCGCTGTCAAAATATAACATTTCTTCAATAAAAATATTTATTCTGAGAAAAATATAATTTTAATGCTTACACATGTTTCTTTAAATTCACAATCGTATTTCGTATTGTGTTTCGAAAAGAAATAGAAATCAATTTTAATTTCGACTCTAGTGGGGTGATTCACTTCAATACATGTTACTGGGAAAATTTATCTGTTCTATTGGATAGGAATTATGTTAATTATAAAAAATTCGATAAAAAAAAAGTAAATGCAACTCTCAACCAAGGCGGTTTTATTAAAATATGACAAAGTAATTTTATCTTATTTATAATAAAACTAAAATATTCTTCAAAAATGATTATTAAAAATCATTCAATAACACTATACAAGAAATAAGAATATAAATTTTGAAACAAGCATTCAATTTAAATATAATGGAAAGTTTACTACTCTACTACTAAACAAAACAATTCAAATGTTCTACAAATTATTGAAATAAATTTCTTTTTAAAAGGTAAGAAATAACTGGTGACGACATGATATCCAAAAATTCGATACTTTAATTTATATAGAAAAATTTCAATAATTATATTTTAATAAGTTGGAAATTTTTGGATACATTATAAAAATATTTACATACTAAAACGACAATGATCGCACTCTTATTTATGGACGCGTGCTTGATAATTACATATAATATTCTGCTCTTAGGAAGCAATTCACAATTCTAAAACATCAAGCAACCGTCAATTCTTTTTTAATTAAAAATTCCAACTTCAAATCAAGACGAATGATTAATAATTTCTAAACTAAAAAAAAAAAGAATACTGAAGCCAAAAAAAAATATTTCAAAATTGGAACTTAAAATATTTTTACTAAACAGAATTTTGTATTTCCAGATGATTAGGTGTTGGATTTCATCTTATGCTTGAAACTTGTAATTGGAATAACATTTGGTAAGATTTTTTAAATTTTATTTCATTGTTATTGTATTAACTAAATATTCAATGATTATATTAATTATTACGGATCTAATTACTGAATGTGTCTTGGGGACTTACAATAATTGATGAGATGATCATGAAAATATTTAAAATTTCCAGTGTATTTTCTAGTATTTTAATTTTATTTTTGTTCATTAATTTCAGATTTTAAATTGCTGGCTAATGATGGAATTTCAAAATGTTCCGCAGTTTTGTGAATAAGGTGAGTTTTTTTTCCTTCAAATTGAAATACGAGAAAACAATAATTCGTAAAAATGTTGTAATAAGGATGATAAAAATTACCGTTTGATTTAAATTTTTTTTTAAAATGATAATATCAAGCTGGCTGCTTTATTTGCTGAATTTATTTACATGTTTATTATTGTTATTAAGAATATTTTATAAAGGGCTGATGATGTTCTTTAAGCGTGAAGAATTTCTTTCCCACATTTACGATTGAATGTGATATCGTTTTCAATATTATTCTCCGAATTAAATGGTTCGTTTATCTGGAACGCAAACTGAAATGTTAAGGAAGTAAGAAAACTTGAAGTGATTGGCAGAAACATTAAATTAGGAACTTATTTATTTTAAATGTTAAATTTATTATTATAGTGTTTGATTTTAACATGGTCCGAAACAAGTGCACTGAACTACTTTTGGAAATTCCCATTCGCTTCAATTTCTTATCTTTATTTAGCATAATGATTAAAATGATGAAAAGATACAAAATATTCTTGGTAGACATAATAATTACGAAATATTTACCGATTACATTTTTTAAATAGTTTTAGATTATAATAAATTTGTTTTTTCTCATTGATTCCAGGTTTCGATCGAGCTTAGGTTTGCGAAGTCAAGCGGGGGGATAAATTGTTTGCTTAGATAGGGTAAGATAGATATTTATGTTAATTGTTAATTCCATAAAATTTTTTCAGCTGTGTTACTAATACTACTTAGCAACAAGTAAATTTGTAGACCTGGTTTTACATAAACGTTTTATTATCAACTTCCTGTACATTTAATTGAAATAAGACAAACCACAAAAATTCCGCTGCTCCACAATCGTTATTAGTAGTGTATCAAAAATTTAAATATTTGTAGAATTTAATTTTAGAATATTTTTGTTGGACTATTTTGAGTCCGTAAGAACAAATAATAAAAGACCGGTTCCACACAATATAATTTTGATCAAGTGAATATCACTTGTCCGATGCGATGTGTCCGAAATTCGAATTTCTGGATCAACAAACATTTCTTCCATACTTTAGACATACGAATACTTTTTGCTAACGGGCAAAAATCAATGATAGTATAAATAATTTTGTAAGTTTCTGCCAATCTAAACGCCTATATTTTACTCTAGTTTTGTTTTATTTTTGATTTAACAATTTTTTTTTAACAGAACACTGTTATATAATCTCAATTAAGAAAGAACAAGGTTAACACTTGTTCTATGAATTGCAAATTTCTACATTACAAAAATAAACAAATTATTTTTTTTAATTTCCAGAATTTAATGCTCAGAATTAGTTTGAAAATATGTAGTTTTAAATTTAGTTGACGAATAACAAGCATAACTTTCGTAAAATAATTAATCGTAGATCAATAAAAGATTCACGTGTCCCCTCGATAGAATGAAATTTGAACTTTGGTTCAAATCAGCAGTTGGGTATAAACGAGTCACACAAAATTAAATTTATTGCACGATATTAGAGTAAGGCATTCAAGATACTTTATTTTATAAATCGAAATGCGACAGTTCCGTAAATACAAAATTATTCTCAAAATGTGAAAAATAATCGATCGATGATTGTTGTAACGGCATCGGTCGATTGGAGTTCTCTGCATCAGAGCGACTCCAAAACTTGCTATTAAAATATTATGTTGTTTAACCGAGTAAAACAAAATTTAAATACAAAAATTCAATGTTTATTTTTATACAGTTATATATATCATGTGTGTTAAAATGTTAAATCCTGCGATTATATAACTCTCGGTGATTATGATGTGTGTTTGGTAAATTTAATAAATATCACTGATTTGTCTCCTAATTTATCTTTTTTACCGGTCATTATACATAATCATAAATCGTAGTTGGTAAAAGCAATAAACTGTTTTGTTTTGCTGCGCCCGTTTTTCTTCGTTTCTTGTACATATTTGAAATATTCAATCAGGTCACTTATTGAAGGTTGGTTAATTTTAAATGAAGAACTTGAAATAAAACAATAACTCATTTTTCTATAACCAATGAATGTATTTTTGAAAAATGTTTGAGTTATAAATCCCCTCGGAGAGATAAGCAAGAGGGAGCGCAGCGAAATCTCGCGTTTTCGTGAGAGTTATCTAAGCCGTTAACATTTACAATTCCGCCTTTTCCCTAAATGATCAGCTAATTTTACACAAAACTATATTAGATAAGGAGGAATACTAAAGATGTTTATTCTGCACCTCCGTAATTATTTTTAATATTTTCATTATTTTTTTTAGCCATGCACATTGTAAGCAGGGCAAACAAAAACAAATTTTATTCACGTAGAAAAAATAATTTTTCTTCAATTTTGCAATGCATATGAATTATTATTATTCTAGTTTTAAACTTTCATATTTATTACTTTAACTAAAGGGGTTTGGTGTAATCACCGGTCAAAATTAATCATTTTGAAGTTTCATAATATTTAGTAGTTGGTAATTATGTGTAATAACCAACTGGTGTTATTAATTAATCAAATTAACCGTAATAAAAGTACAAAATCTTGAGAGTAAAAGAGCCAGAGTTTTAATTGAAAATTTAAGCCTCACCCAGCGAACACTTTAAAGCTTAAGTTGCGCTCCGTTTATACCACTTAGTAGGGGAGAGATACGACCACGAAAATTGTAGGGTTAGTTATATTATATTCATTTTTTTTACAAACTTCAAAGTAATTTTGTATGGTTGAATCATTTGTTGTTGGTAAATGGTCTATATAGAATGATATCAAATCGAAACGGCTGATAAAATTTTCTATTATGTATCGAAAATTTACTATATTGTAATGGCGTTACGTTATTTACGTAACTTCGAAAATCGTGAATAAATAATAAACCTATAAAATAAATATGCACATAGTTTTATCTACAGTAGTCGTCTGATTAAGAGAATAGGGGCATAAGTTGGCCCAAAATTCCTTAATTGCGCCTTGTTAACATAACAAGGTGGGGTTAACCTTTAATATTACATTAATATAAATTTAATAAAAGCATTATCTATTATATATCGATATTAGTTTCTATTGAGTAGTATGTATTATCAGTGAATAGAATATAATCTGCTTTTTAAGATATTCGCACTATAAATGTAATTAAATATAAACCACATCTAATCAGGGATTCTGAAATTAAAAAAATAATAATGTAAACCAAAAATCATAAACATTATTGTTAAGTATGTAAAAATCATATATGCTGTTCTAAAAATAATTGAAAAATCAATTTAACGAAATTACTTAGTGTTTAACCAATGTAGTTTAATTACAAGTACAATCTGCAGTTATTATTCCATCCAACTAAAAATTAATTTAATAATGTCACAGAAAATAAGAAATTAAAAAATTAAGGTAAATTAAGATTTACTTCCCTAAAACACAAAATAATCTTAGATATTCCTGTTGTATATCATCAAGGAACATCTATTCTGATCCGTCATTCTAATCAGGACATGTTCAGTCACTTGACAGTGTGCTGTGCTGTGAATAACCAATTTGTTTTCCTCATTTGCATTTTTATCAGATGGAGCAAATTTCGCTGGCGGATTAGATAAATAATCACAACTTTAAGCGTCTTCTTTTGAATCTTGTGTCAATAAGCATTCGTGGGTTGTTTAATGACCTCTCTAAAATGAAATAAAACTAAATGCAAACTAAGTAGAATTCCTAAATTGGTAATATCGCAATCGCACATTTTTAACAAAAGGTTCCTACACAAAGCAATTGTTGCCACACCATTGTTCAGTTAACAGAATCGATAAAAACAAATTATAACTGTCAGCTCTATCAGCTTTAGCGACGCGACGCTTAACGTGTTGTCGAAGTCAAATTAACTCTAGCCTATTATAGAATTTTTCGATTTTTCTCGATATCAAAACAAATAAATACACCGAGAATTCACCTCAATCGGAATTAGTTTTGACTATCTGATTTCCTAATTAATTTAAACGAAAATAAGTACGATAAAACCTTCATCGCTAATTTTTTTTTTGCTGACGCCAACATCGGGAACGTAGTTTCTTTGAACTCATTAAAACTAATTATATTTAATTATTATTTAGGCCGCCTGGAGGCCTTTTAATATTATGATTATTTTTCTATTTCGTAACACGATTCGTCGCGAATTTTCCACTAATCCAGTTGTATCACAGAATAACAGAAACGTCATTCGCTGTTTTTATATGGAAAAATATCGAATCATTTGTTTTGGTCTTGACTTTCCGAAGGTAGGAAAAAGTTCGTTATTTTTGTATATTACAAATTCAAATAAACAATTACGGATTCAATGGTTGACAGTCAATTTTAGCACAAAAGATTAAGTAAAATAAAATCGATGTCTATTTTAATTATAAATATTCATATTTAAAAGAGAGAAAAAATTCTTGGTCTACTTACACAATGACGGTTCTGGTTATATTTCTATTTTGTGGTTTGTACCTTGATAAGAGCGACCGACGAAATCTGTGAAACGTCGAAAATGTAATATTAAAATCTGACTGCATTTAGGTTAGGTAACTGATATCGTAAAATACGAACCCAGTGAGTGAGTGAGTGATAAAATATTGTTTAAAACAAAATAACTGGTTTATTTAAATATATTAATGATAATTATTAATATATTTAATTCAATAATAATTGAATTAAATAATAACAGGTTTTAGTAACATACGACAAAATGAAAAATTATTTTGTTTTGTAGATTTGACATGTCGAATACGTTTCATAATAGTTAAGAATTCACCGCGGATCGAGTTTTACGATTTTGTAGTTTTCGAAATAGGAAGTTTCATAATAGAAATTGATTTTTCAGCAATGCATGATTTCCAAATCATTCTAAACAATCTCTTTAAGTTTTTGAGATTTTTATTGTGAACTCGAGATTAGTTGGACCGAATTTGTGTTCTTTGAAGCACAATAAGATTAATTGAATGGGAGAAACGTATTAAAATCTTTAATGCTTACACGTCTTATCCAGTTTTGAAAACAGTTATACAATGTGACGTAGCAGTACCTTCTAAAATTAGCTGGTAAGCCGGCCGCCTGTAAACAAACTTTTGGATGAAAAAGAAAAATGTTCGTACATTCTTGGATAAGGAATCGCAGAGGCCATAGTTAACTAAAACCAATTACTGTTAACGTTAATTTACGTTTTATCCTTTGTAATTATTCATGACTTTTTCCTGCAAACCAAACAAATCGTAAACCAAATAAAAATTTTCCACTCAACCAACCATCGTACAGGTTGCTGCGACATTTTTTATAATACTAGAGACTTCCGATCATCATTAGCATGAAACCTACAAGTTCACTCATATATTTTCCAACTATCAACATCGACAATGTTTCATTTCATTTGGAGTAATTTTAAGCCACCGCCTATTACCTGACCGACACATTTTCTTGGCAGTCTTAAATGATAAACTAAGGCAGATGGGCCTTTATTTATAATAAAGAGATCGAATACATTTTTTAAGGTGTAAATTAGTTTCTGTATACCAATTGCAGTTATCGCTTTAGCAGTTTCAAATGGAATAAAGCAGATATTAATTTGCGCGAAGAATTGATTTATAAATATAAATGGAATCGTTTCGGGGTGATCCCTGCCCATACTCATCGTTTTAACAAGCTCAAATCTTTTTAAAATGCGCCGGCCTAATTTCAGGATGTCAATTTCAATTTTCTGGAGGAGCACACTAAGCACTTTAACTAAGCAATTTTATTTTAATTTATCGATAAAATAACAAAATTTTGTAGTTTATAAGAAGACAATCAATAAGTGGCGTACGTATTTAAAATTTTAATCAAACTGTTCTGTTTTGGTGTTTTTGCAGACTTGATGTTTTTTCACCGAGTATAGAGATGTTATTCACCTAATAAAACGGTAATTATAATCAAAAATATTCAATTATTTTTATTTTATTTTATGATGAAATTATTGGTCCGTGTTTATGAATTTTCATTGATTTCATCTTATTAACCAATACTGATTACATTTAATTTAATTCTTATGTCATTAACTAATTTATGTTATTGATTTATGTACTAATTTAAAAATGTATGCTTCTAGTTTTTGCCACGGAAAACAATGGAAACTGATGCGGCTGTAGCACACAAAGGTAATTTTGATGACTTCTAGAACACAAAATGTTATTTTTGATGATCTATAGAGGTATATGAAATTTTCATTGATTTTATCTATTAATACTGAGTTTAAATACAAAGTTACTTCTAATTTTGATAGTCTAATTCTCAAGTGTGATAACGAAAGTATTTATCATATTTTTTAGACGAAGGAGAAAAGTATCAGCATATCCACGCCTATGAATTAGGTAATAATGGAAAGCGACTTGGACTGGAGTTTCTGGATTGTTATCCTACCTAGTTTATGATAAATTCTTTATAACGTATGTTTAAATAATTTTATTATTTTTGTTAGTTTACTTGATGATAATTTAATAACAAACAGGTCTTCTTTTCCCGACTGATTATTTTGATGATTTTGTGTTTCTGAATATCACTTAAAACATATTTATTATTATCTTCAGAAATTATAATCTTATGTTGGTTTTTTTTTTTATTTCAGCCTTACATACTGTGGGCAAAAAGTAGTAAGACTAATTTAAATTTCGCGCGGAAAACCATTCGTCGAAATATTTATTTTTCTATGTGGTATGACTGTCAGTGACATCTGTGCCAAATGTCACATCAAAATAACCATTAGTGTTTAGTATACGCTTGTCTTTCTGAAGTACAAAAAGTGCATTCGACGATTTTTACAATGAGTGAAATTATTCAACAAAGAAGTTCCATTAAATTTTGTGTGCGGAATCAATTTTGTGGTGCCGAAACGTTTTTGATTGTTCAAAGAGGGTCGAGAACGTGTTGACGACGAACCACGTCTAGGTCGGCCATCAACAACTAATGATCAACACGTTAATAAAATCAAGGAATTGGTGCACGAGAATCGACGATTAACAGTCAGAGACCTTACTGGCATCGTTGAAATTTCGCAAGGATCAGTGAAAACCATTTTGAAAGATCATTTGGGCCTAAGAAAAGTGAAAGCACGATTGGTTCCAGATTTTTTCGCCAAAAATTAGATCCATATCGTTCCGCAACCACCGTATTCGTCTGATTTAGCTCCGTGTGACTTCTGGCTGTTCAGCAAACTCAAACGACCGCTCCGGGGAAACCGTTTTGAGTCAATTGAAGACATTAAACGTGAATCGCTACGCGCATTGAAGGCTATTCCGGAAATCGACTTTAACAAATGTTTCCGAGGATTGGAAAACACGTTGGCACAAGTGTATTGAGGCCGGGGGATTACTTTCGAGGGGGACAAAATAGATTTGGAGAAATAAAGAATTTTAAAATTATTAACAGTTACTATTTTTTGCCCACACTGACATTTTAGTTGGAACGGAAGGCAATTGTAACAACCCAGTTTAGGTTAAATCTAATATGATCTTTAAAAATTATTTTTATTTTGCTATTAATAAAAATGAATAAAAATAAATCTATGTCGTTTTATTTTAGCAAGGGGGCCTAAGAGAATTGAGATTTGGGTGTATTTAATTTGGGTCATCTAAAATTAGACAATTTTTAATTAAATCGAAATATGTTTTTTTCTAAAAAGAAAATCGCCTCAATCATATGATTGTACCTAAAAACCGATGTTATAAAAAAGGAAGTATTTTCGTATATCGAAATATTGTTTTTGTAATTTTTCCTTGAATGAAAAAGGATAACACTATATTGAAAGGAGGCGTTTGCGCTGTATACAATTTTACTTTTTTTGGGGAGCGGCTAAATATATTTTCTTGAATAAAATGTTAGTCTTTTATTGATATTTTGGAATATCAGTGTGTCCCTTGACAAATTTGCAACAAAATTTTGATGAATTAAAAATATAATTTTTTTTTTGAGTTTTTTTTTAATTTAAAATTTATTTTTATTTAATGCTTTACCACTGAAAGTGACTTAACGTTAAATATGTAATAATAAAAGTAACTAGTGAAATAAATTGAGTCCATTATTAAATTATGTAAATTTCCTATTTGTATTAAATATGTCCTTTCTTGAAATTTAATAGACATATTGTATTTACGTTTTTTTTAGTTTTGAATGATTTAAATATATTCGTGTGACAAAAATTTTACGCAACATTTCAAAAGAATAGTTAAATGTCTTAATAAGAATTGACAATCTAGTTATAATAAAACATGATTAAAATATAGTGGTTTCGATTAAAAAAAATGTTTTGTTAAATATTAATTATGTAGCTAATATAATATGAAAAATATGCTGTTTTTATAATACTACCGATAATGAATTATTGATTTTTTTCAACACAAATAACAAAAGCAAAAATAAAAGTAAAAGAATTGTACGATTATCTGATTCTGTATATAATCGATATTTTTTTTAATACGTACACATAATTATCAAAGTAAAATTAACATCCATACGAGGGTTTCCAATAATAATAAGAATTAAGAATAGTTCAATAAAATTGGGAATATATAAATAAATAATCGAAAATTTAACATTGATGGATATTCAACAATAACATTTTTTACAAAGAAGACGGATGAATATTCTTGTAAAATTTTTCATTGACAGGGATGTTGTTCTTGTCACATTTAGTAGTTCTAAAAAAATCGAGAGAGTTGTTTACTTTTGACAATGAGGAGTGGCAGCTCAGAACTTCTTCTCGATCAACAGCAACAAGAAATAAGACAGCGACGTTTAAAGGAATTGGTACCGAAAAAGAAAATTGTTAATGTAAAGAAGCGCACATTACGCGAACGCATTAAATTTTATGGTACATCAGTATTAGCATTTTTTAGTGTGACAGCTGGTGCATCACTATTATTTTTAGTCCCATTATATGTTGATCCAGCCATTTCAACACTAGTATCGAATTTTATTGATCAACCGACTACATGTACAACGACGCGACGAGAGGAAATGACTGGTTTATTTAATTGTTCGTGGAGTTCATGTCGAGAGGGATGCACATCCGATATGTATAAATGTACCCATATATATGTTACGTATATTGAAATAAATTCAACGCAACCAGTAAATATGACCGATGAAGCAATGCTTTTAGTGAATATAAAAGGTTGTGGCTATCCGCCGAGTGTTACGTGTAAAAATTTTACGGATTTTTATGGATACGAGGGAGCAACATTTCCATGTTATTATTCGCAATTAAATAAAACCGTTGTTATAACGACCTACAATCGTGAAGATCAAGTATCAATGATTGTGAACTTTTTTGCTATTCCATTTTTTATAACACTAGTGTCATCTATTGGACTGTGTATAATGCATTGTGATTGTCGTTGTCAAAAAGAAATTCACCAACGACGGAGGCATCACAGACGGAGACCACGGATAGAAAATTTAAGGTAATTTTAAAATTTTCAATACATATTGTATTTTTTATTGTGCTTAGGTCATTCGGTCAGTTTTTTCCACATGCAAGTAGATTGTAGAAATGACCAATGCCCACATTTAACATCAATAATATTCGAAACAAAATTAATTTCTCTTGCCACGCGATATTCTAATTCTTTTATGTATTTTTGAACATCGTTAATTTACGTATGTACATGTATGTAGCGCCAAATGAAATCACATGTAAGAAATTTAAAAATTAAGTTGTGATATTTTAATTTTAATTAATATTTGGATTTATTTTGAAAAGGCCAAGGCGAAATATTTTAACGTATTAAAAAAATGTTTTAACTAGGTAGATAGTGTCGATAGTATTGTAATCTAATAAGAATTCTGGAATTAAATACATATAATTCCGTTTTGTGTTGTAAATTGTAGTTCACAACATAATGCTCATACATATCGACCAATTGTTGGCAGTTAGGACATCGTTGATTATATCGTTCATTAATTTATAACAATGTGCGAATTTAGTTTCTATTTTCAAATATCGTATATTAACAATTTGTATATTGGAAAGCAATTGAGGAATGATATCGTCTTGGTTTTGGCAACGACTTGGAGGCATTACGTACGCTTTCAGAAAATATTATTTACTGCATCGCAGATAATACTATTCAAATTCTTAAATTTGTGTTGGTGATCTAAATGTTTTTAAATTATTTTCCTGATAGACATAAAATTTCATTAGTTCCAAACCAAACTTCCTAACGTCCTGGTAACATCACTTCGATGTAAATCAAATAAGTTTTATAAATTTTTGACCGACTCGATTAAGCAAAAATTATTTTTAACATGATCTAACAAATCGTTTGTAATTGATTCCTTGAGTGTATTGCCAGTCAGTTTGATGTAAACTTTCAAGCGACAATGAATATTTAGCATACTTCATAATTTTGTACCTTAGATTTCATTTGGCTTCTAGGATAAATTTGATTCTTTATGGAACCTAATATTTTGTGGAACTACTTCTCCAAGGGTAGCTGGCTCAGTTCAGAGATCGCTACACTATTCTTTCTGATGCAAAGCGTATAATAGGAACGAGTGAAGGATAATCTTTCGATTCGTATCTATACCAGAAATTTATGGTTTCAAAAATTATTTCCTCCGATGAATCGTGCGTAGTCTTCGAATTGCCTGTATGAGTTTTAGATAGGATGAACCGTAAAATACAAATGATAAGCGTCAGTTATACTTTGTCGGACTTAATATTCACCATAAGTTATGCCATGAAAATAATCATCTCATGTGTCTGTAGATTACCGTATTGAGGTACTCAAGAAGGTAGCCATATTCGGCTAGAATATCATTAGATAAGACGTAAAACAAAGGTACAATTTCTGATTCGTCCAAAGAAATTTGTGCTAGTTGCGCCTGTCACCCTGGGTTGTAATAATTTATTTACTTTTGTAAAATTTCAATTTCAAGACAAGTTCAATTCACTTTGGCGGGGCTCATAATCTAAAACAAGATTTTTCAACAATCGTTTTATTATTGTATATACTATAGAGCAACTTTCACATATATATCGATAATTTCATGTTTAAAAGATTGTTAGATCTTAATACAATAATCTTAAGTAATTTTATATACATAAATAATTATCATTCATTCTCAAGTTCCAAAGTTGTCAAGATAAACCTGAGAATCATTGTGCTGTTTGCTGGGGTTCAGCTAACAAGGCATGTTTTGTGAAAAATAATTTTTCTATGGCACTGTTAGATTTACTACATATGTTTATTGATTTTATTCCTTAATTACCGAAAATTATGAACATTGCGGTATGATTTTTTTACCCAAGTCAATTCGTTTTCAATGTTAAGTTATCCTTTGTTCATTCGTCAACTTCAATTATAAATTTATTTGATACCAGGAAGCTATTTGTCTAACTTTCGATCTGGTACAATCTTTTAGACTCGAGAATCAACCGCTCTCTTGTTCACCTTTTATATTTCATTTGTGCAAAACGTACCACCTATGTTTTTCCCTTTGTTATTGGTTTTGGGGCATCCATATTATTGTAAATGAGTCCTTACCTTGATTTGAACTAACTCAACATCGACAAGTTCAATAATTTTCTAAGCAATTTAATTGGTTATCATCTGTTTGAAAATTTAATAGTTTTTTATACTTGCGGCCCAATAAAGAAACAAACACCAATACTTCCGAGGTCATATTGTAACACAGCGTCCCACTTCTAAATCGTTTGTCTGGATACTTTAGCGAAGGTCAGGTTTTGTAGGGACGTAATTTCATGCACAACATAACGTAATGTTGTACACCGCACCAAAGATGATGTGAATAAATCTTCCTTTACAAAGGTGCTTCAGCTCGGAATATTGATTGCGGTTTAGTAGCTTCGCCTATCGGTAAACGATACTCCGATATAAGAAATGAACTTTGTGGCCTAAATTAACAAAGTGATTTAGACACAGGGAAAGTTATAATTTGAAAAGCTTGATCGTCAATATTTTACCGAATGTTTAAATGGTTTTGGGTCTCCTTCCAAATTATATTTTGGCTTAACGTTAACGCGCGTATGATAAATTGATACCTCTATCGCGCAGTCCTAAATAGTTATGAAGTGGGGAACTAATAATATGCTTGCGATAGTTGTCGTTTAATTCAGGTGGTTTTATTCAGATCAATTATCACAAATGTTGGCGAAAATGATCAATGCAATGTTGCCGCTTTGAAAGATTTTTGATACCGCACATAAGAACTAACCCAAAGTAGGAAATGTTATAGAAAACTAAGAGCTTTAAGCTTAAATAAAAGATTTGTGTGTAAAGTACTATCGAATGTTTTACTTAATTAGTGGGAATGAAAGCAACTTCGTTTCTCTTCTACACGTTATGCGACTTTAATGAATTTCTTCAGATTAGTGGCGTCGTTCGCTCGTTATTAAGAAAACCATTTTGATTCCAGAGAGTATGCAGTGAAAGTATAAAAGTACTATTTGTTAGTATTATTTGATATTTTTGACCTGTTGCTTCATAGCAAACTGCGATTCGTGGTTTGTTCACCCGTCGCCCTATTCTGGAAATTCCCAGGGAATAGGGAACTGGAGAAAGATTTTACATAAAGTTTCTGTTTAAATTATTTTCTTCTGGCCTACAGAGGAAAAAAGTTTGATGTAAATTTTTATAAATTGGAAACAGTATTTCCATAGCGAAACCGGCAGGGAAAATTATTCCCAATTTTATTGGTTATTTTTCAAAAAAATTACCACTAACTATTTTCCTTAGTATGCCATAAAAAAATAATTTAAGCAGAAATTATATGTAAAATCTTTCCTGAGTTCCATATTCTCGGAGAATTACCAGAATAGTGCCACAGATGTCGCCTACTTTGTTGGAAATCGTGAATAGGTACACATTACCTTCAAAAAGTCTAGGAATGAATGATAGATTCGCAATTGGCTACGAGGTTTTCACTACATTGAACTTTTTTTTCAATAATGTGCTGGCCTTAGAGGAGAATACTCTGCACACGACGCTAGATCATCATCATGAAAAGTAGTATAGTAGTAGTGGTAGTCAAATAAATATTTAGTTTGTTAATAAATACCACTATACCACTAAAATAATGGGATTTGGATGTTGGATCATTGTATAGTATATGTGTCAGAAATCTGATTATTTTAAGAGCGAGAGTGTTCTATGTGAACAATATTTGTTCTGGATGTTTTCCTCTCCATCTTACGGAATTTGCAGCGATCATCGGGATTTTGCCCATTTTTTCCAAGTGATGACCGTCAAATGCATACGTATCCTATAATGCCAGAAAGGTCGGAGGACTACATTAAAATAATTTTTATTTGCCTTGCCCAGTTTTTTTAAAACCCAATAGCAACTCTATGTCAGCTTATAGGAAATCGGGTCGGCTAGGGATAGAAATGCTGATTATCAGCAAGACTGACAATTAGACAATTTCATTCATCAAATTTTGTTTGTTCAAAATATTGCTACGTTCCAGTTTGTTGGCTTTTGTTTGATTTAGTATTTTTAGTTTGATATGTAAGTGACAGCGTGTAATCCCCAAATCTCGAGAGCAGCTGTGGTATAGATTTTCCTTACACCTGGTACTTAGACATATTAGCTGAATGGTATTTAGTATTGTTCAAGTTTTTGTTTTCTGTCCCCGAACTAAAGCGACGTCGAAATTAAACGCCATTTTGCCAAACAGTCGTTGAAAGGTAAAGTTTCTTTTATTTTTCTGGGATATACTTAATGTGGATGTTCCATGTCAGTTTTTGATTAAAGAACCATCAGAAGTAGGCCACTAGCATAGCGATTGTGTGTAATTCGGTATTTTTATTTAAATGAATCGTCCTAATCTTTTACATATTAATAGTTCCTTCTAGGCTGGGAGGAATCAATGTCCCTTGCTATAGATACTGCTCGTAGGCGTGTCCACTAATTTTTTGAGGGATCTGTTTTTTTTATTATCTCTGCAATCTGTTCTGGGACCAAGGCTCTCCCAACTCTTTAGCGGTTTGCTTTTTCCGTCCTTACTTTTACGCCAGTGTCCGCCAGTTCGAGGACGTACGGTTATAGGTCAGATTTTATCATCATCTGCACGTTGTATAGCTTCATGCCAGCCTATACTGGCATGGAAGATGGGTCGGCCCATGAGTTTTGGACTCCAACAGGGGGTCATAGATGTGTTCTATTTCATCACAGATCGTAATCTGTTGATGAAAATTCCCTTTGCATCATGCACCTATCGGGATTCGAACCGGTACCTACCGATCCAAACGTCAAAGCTTTAACCACTGTGCCATTTGGTCGGTGGATCTACTTTTCCAAACAATATTTTTTCGCGATCTATTTTTTGATTTCCAAAGTATTATAAAGGTGCACTCAAGTATGCTGATTACTTTATTCTTGATTTCGAATGGTGACTGAGAATGTCTATTAAATTACTCGAAACTTAAAAGAGCAAAGAGTCGATCGCGATCGATCTTAACATTTTATTTAAAATGTCTTTATTCCGAAGCGTATTTTCGATGTATGTTGTCAGGTCGTGTAGAGGTTGCTGATTTTCCAGACGCATGCATGTTGACTGAAATTGAATGGATGTTGTTACAGTGTATTGGATCTGATATAGTGACTTTGTATTTTTTTCCACAGCTTTGTTAAAGTCCTCGAAACCAGCAGCAGTCGTCAAATCCTATTTTTTAACGAAAATCTCTCCAGCTGTTTCTATTGTTCCTTAGCGCTGTATTATATCTAGTGAGAGAAGCCCAGTGGGTCGTCGCTGAGGAAGGTTGATGCGTCTCTAAAGAGATCATGGTTAAATCTCTGGAAATAAATTGGTTTATAAAGAAGAAATTAATTGAAACTCGGTTTCAAAGAATTGCTGTCCTTGGCTTCTCGTTCCTCTTGTTATAGATTAAAAACAGATCGATAGGCCATTTAGTGGTTCCATTGCGCCCTATTCGGTATGCTTTAACAGGAAGCTGTCGACGAGGATTGTATTTTTTTTTTTACTAATTCCAGGCCTTGCCTGTGTTACACTATCCTTTTATTAAGGCTAGGCAATCGGGTTCTTTAATTTTCTCAAATAATATATCCCAAATGACATCTTTGGAGACAAAATCATGTCATACCTGAGTTGAGAGTTAAGTAAGTTAAGTAAAGTAAAATCCCAGGACCAAGAAGACATCTTGAAAATGCACGAAAAGCATCATGTTTAAGATCCTGTAAAAATGTGTAGGTGGGCTATGAGATTGGGGAAAGTAACATTTTTGCAGAGTAATCTAGGGAATTCAAGTTGAGTGCTTTCTATTAGCAATCAGAGGTCGACGTTGTAAATAGCCTTTTTTTCAATACCCTCTAAAATAAATATATTGGTGCTACTAGTATTGCATGCTACACTGAAGATTTCTGCAGTAGAAATATGGATGATAGACAAATGTACTTTATGATCTTCTCGGTAGTATAAAATGAACAAATGCAAAATAATAACATCTTATTGGCGATTCCTATCTACTGTGGTAAATGGTTTGTACGATTTGCATTGCCCCGACGTTATTCTATCGTATACGTGGTCTATTGTTGTATTATGGTTTGATTGTATAATAAATATAGCTAGATGCTAGATCTTGTTAGTTATTGACCTGTGAATAACGAAAATTTAGACATATGTTTTTACAACTCTTAGTTGCATGTCATTTTTCTGTTTTCCATACTATAAAACAAAGCATCTTCAACATTTTTAAATGATATATGGAAGGAATAATATTTGTTCTTCTCGAACCTAATTTCCATAAACGTAATGTACTCGTATACGAGTATGTTTTACTAAAACACAAACATATACTAATCTACTCTGTTCGACAGAAAACGGTTACATATGGTAGATTTTTAATACATGATGTTCACGCAACCTAAGTATGTCGAAAAAGGTTGTTCTCGTACTACGTATGATTTGTGTTGTTTATCAAACAAATATTTAATTATTGTTTAAATAAAAGTGTACAGAGTACTCAGCTGACAATATACAGGCCATTGATCCAACATCAATTAACTCTACAATTAACATATTATATGTAAAATTCGGTTAAAATAATGGGAATGAACGTCAGATTCTATCCTCGGTCAGAACCGATTGTATTCTAGACTTTGAGGCGTCCTTTTATCTCGCAATACAGACGAATTTTTCTCAATAAATTTATTGGGATCAAATATTGATTGGTTGGTGCTTTATAAAATGCAAACTTCAGCATCGTTCTCAGCAATCAAAATTCTTCATCACAATGTATGTTAGTTCGGTTTTACTTCTGCTTGTGGTAGAAAACTCCGTGATATTACGAGTTTAGTCTACGGTAAGACAGGCGTATCACATTTCTTGATTTTTTGTGTGCAGAGAACAAATTGCTGTTTAACATATTCGTAGGTTTTTTACATTAATTCACATTAATTAAATTTTGTTTTATAAATATATTTTGGACGTTCATTTTTGAAATTTAACAAAGATCTAATCAATTTTTCAAGGGTTTGATACACGAATAATCTGAAATCTGAGCCCAGAATTTAGTCTAGCTTAGGAAAATTTAGTTCGGGGACTTTATGCACCTCCCTGTCCCACGCCGGTTGTTATGAAAATTTTTTTAAATGAAAATTTTGAAAAGAGATCCTGATGTTGATTGTCCAATTCATGTTTCTCTGTGTGGGGTAATGTACTAGTAATATAAATCTTAATGCAACCAGTTCTGCTTGAAACGTGTTTATTTAGAAAGTCGCATTCCAAATGTTTGGAGAATAATAAATTTATAAGAATATTTTGCTTAATTAAAATTTGTAGAAATCGCAGGGTAGTTAAGATTTGGTTTAAAAATTTGTTCAGTGCAATAAAATAAATTTTGTGACACCCTACTTCTTAGTAAGATCTAAAAGTGTTCGTTATATTTCTGAACTTGAAAAGAAACTATTAGAAATTGATAGGTTTCAGTGGTTGCTTACTGCACACACTTAGGCCAATTTTTAGGCCCATTGTGATACCACTCATTCACTCCACATCATTAACCCACCTACTTCACCTACTCACACAACTACAGTATACCACCTGCACATTGCAAGCTCCATGTCAACCTGTACATTGACATGGAAGGCGGGTCGGCGCTTGACACGGAATTCTGCACTCCATCAGAGGGTCTTAGTTGTATTTATTAGCGTCACCGATCGTAATCGATGATGAAAATTCGATTTGCATTTTGCCTCTGATGGGATTCGAACCCAGCACCTCCCGGTCCAAGTGCCGAAGCTTTAACCACTGCACCACTTGTCCGGTTAGAAATTGATAATAACTATCGCTTTTGAAAAGTTCGATAGAAATTGATAATAACTATCGAACTTTTCAAAAGCTATGCCCGATTTGAAGTTTCTTATATTTCTATGTAATTTGTAGTTTGACCAAAGAGAATAGACTTATCGAGAGAGATATTTTGTATGAACAGAAAATGTGTATGCAAATATTGAATTATGTTTGTTTTTAAGTTCAATTGACGATTGGAGTATCACGAATTCCATCTAGGGGATTTTCAACAAACTTCGATAACTACAAATTTTGAAATTTATGTCTCATACATACAGAAAGTAAACAATCAACATCATTCGTGATAATTTGTTTGTTTTATTGTACTAGCTTGATTTAGTTTAATTTCGTTTAAAATTATAAATTAAAAAAAGATAGAAGTTTTATATACGAGTAATTAGTGATTTTGTAACTTTTTTTGTTGTTAAGTTAATTGCCACTTGATCCACCAGCGGTGCTTTTTTAACTTTTACAATCGTCAATAGAGAGGTACATATCGTAATGTATGCGATTTTCATATTTGCATCTTCATTTTCTGTTCAAACAAGACATTTCTATCTATGGCTATACTTCAAACATCCAGTTAAGATAGTCGGAAACGGTAGTCATTGCAGAACATCCTTATTTAATTATTTTTTGAGGAAGTACCGTTGTTCTGGTTTAAGCGTTAGATTAATTCCTTAAACCCAAATAGCCTAGGCGTACTGCGATTTAATAAAACCGCTTTAATAGAACACAGGTGCGAGATCATGAAATTCAACCGGTAAAATCAATTTGTTCCAAAATATTTCAATGAAAAAACACCAAAAAGTTCGAAAAAATGGTCAAAGTTGGCATAGTTATTTTGTATGAAAACACAAATAAATGAAAGTTTAACGGCAAAATTGTATTCGACAACTATTAATCGAGCAGTTTTGGACGAAAATATGCCACCGGCTAGCAGATTAGTCTGCTCTTAAAATGTTATAGAAATTGCATTAAGAATGGGGACTGATGCATAGTCCACATTCACCTTGGAATGTTTGAAAATAGTTTTGAATTCGTTTAAATTTTTCGGTTGTATTTCATGATTCTGCCCCAGGTTTAGAGCAGAACTGAAAACGTGGAAAACGCTTTCCCGAAATTCCCAATTATTTCAACAATATTTCCCACTATTTTCCCAATATTTTACTTATCATTTAATTTAGAAATTTTAATAAAAAATTTAAAAAAAACTGTTTTTTGTTCAAAATGAATCAAACAATTCAAGTCAACTAATTAAATAATTTGATATAAATTAGGTGTAGTTAAGAATTTCTTCTTTGAAATAAAGTTAAATCGGATTTACAAATAATGTCATCAGTTTCTTTGAGATAAAGAATTTACCTGAATCTAGGTTTGTGGTCAAAATGGGAATTACAATTAGTACGTATATTTTTATCGATCTCGACATTGACAATCGTCACAAGGTAATTACATCACCAAGCATTTCGACAATTTTTAGTTTGATACATCCAAGCTTCCTTCCTTTTTTGAAACATACAACTGCCGTTGTTTTGTGAAGGAATAATATATTATTAAATAAATAAATTAATTTTTGTGAGAAACTGTTGCTAAACATCAAAGTTGTGTTAAGCAATAAAAATCCCGCATTCTGCATTGTATTTCCCGTTTGATTCGACAATTTTCACAAACGGAAGAATATCCCGCAGTCTGGTAACACTGGTATATAGGTACAAACACACAAATCATCCTTTACATCCTAAAGGTTTGATACATTTTGGTATGTAGGATTTTTTCTAAAACCCTCAATGACGGGACGGTTCGCTTGATTAGACGCAAATGCAATTTTACTTTAAATTGGAAATTTTACTGTGATTTTTCTGGTGCCACCTGCCTAAACTTTGTGGCTGAGCCAGTCCTAAACGATTTCGATGATATTCAAATCAGGTGAATATTATTGGCCACGGTAACAACCTTGTATTTTTAGTCGCAATCCGCGGGCGCAATATCCTTGCAATAGGATCCATTCGAAAGAGACCCAAATAGATAAAACAAAATTTTCTATTTATTATTAATCAAGTTAGAACGTTAGAGCTTTCCAATACGCCGATTTTGCTCTATTTTACCGGCTAGCGCGGTTTGACAGTCCGTTGGCAGTCATTGATTTTTGCCCCGCCATATTTAAAATATCTTTCGCTTCAGGCAACAGATACCTATGGGTTTTATCTAACCGAGGCTTTATTTCTATTACTACAATTGCATGGTAGCCATGGGCTCTCACATCCAATGTCACAGTAGGCTCATAATGCAAACCAAGGATTCAATTACAAACGGCAAGTATTATTAGCCGGGTTGCCATGGCAAGGGCGACGGGGTCGATGGTCGGTCAGACCAAATCAGGAAAAGCTTGCGACGCAACCTTCGGTCTGATTTCAGTATAATTTTATTTGATAAATACAAAACAGTTAATATACTCGTATAAGTGTTTTTGTATGACAAACTTACAGACCACATAATTTTATATCTGATCTGACCAAATCTGGCCGACAGCCTGACCAAATCCGATGGTATACGAGGAAGCGAGGAATATCGAACGAGTAAATAATATAAGTCGTTATGAGACGTCACGATTTCTGTATGTGTCGCGACAATTGGAATCTTCTCGTAGCCAAACGGGACCCCTCCGTAGTAATTAGAGTTCAACATCACGGGATGCACAATCAGCGAGGTTGTGCTTAGTGTCGACATAATTTCAATTGATAGGTTGAATGAAGTCTAGGATTTGTGAAACCGATTGGACACAAATGTCTTCCAGTGATTAGGTGAGCTGCAGAGCAAATCAAGTACTACTTGAGAATTGGCCCATCCTTACATTTGAACTTGTGGCACGTTGAGTGATTGAACTATGTAGTATGAGGAGCACGCTTATACATAGCTCTAGACAAGGCAACCTGATTGGTTTTAGTGCTGTAACCTTGGTATTGGATGTTAGTATTGTGATTTTGACAGATCCACCTGCCAACGCTCTACGAGAATACACCCACCGCTGCGTAGGCTTTCTCAGAGGCGTCGCTCAACCCGTGAATTTGAAGATTATTGCGATTTGTCGAATGATTTATCCAGCGATCCAGGAATCCCAAACTACCTCGATAAGTGAGCCATGTTTCAACTATTAATTGTGGGACCATTTCATCCCACGATATGCCGAGTACCCACAGTTCTTGGAATATGATTTTGGCTATAATTGTGGTAGGAAATACCTAGCCGAAACAATCGGCCGATATAGACCAATTTAGCCTAAGATTTTACTGAAACGTCGCAATTCAGCTCAAGTTGACCCTGATGCTCGTGGAATTCGATCGGTATCTCATTGAGAAGCTGTTGGCTATTTGAAGACCATTTTCGCAGTTCGAAGCCACCACATCGGAACAGTTCTACCATTTGCCTCCGCGCTTCGATTAAATTCACGATGTCGTCTGTTCGTCTCTTGCTAGTAGATGGAAGGTACGAATTGTGAGATATGGAGCGTTCGTAGTACCATAAACAACAATGTACAAACGATAATCTCGAACTAGTTCATTTTGAAAAGGTCGAATTTATGTTCGGAACCAATGCGAAGCTTCTTGTTATATCTATTATGTTAGCGATAAGGTTGTTGTTTCGTGCAATGCGACAAATATCACACTCGGTTTGAATTGCATTACACTGTGTTAAGGAAGAAAGCACGTCTGGTCCTTCTCTAGAATGAAGGAGTGTTTATGAGGTAGGGACAAAATAGAGATCGTAGGGAGCTTAGGTAAACGATTGATTCAAATCCAACATTAACAATTTCAAGGAAGGAGGAGCCCCTCCAGGAATACTGGCACAATTCAAAAAAATTGAATTTCGACTTTTTTTGCATAAAACGTCATATTTTTATGTTATAGAATGTCACAGTTGTCGTTCACACGAAAAACCAGTAGATAACATTCATGTCGCTATTGAAAATTTGAAATTTTTTCCATTCTTCGCTGCAACAATGCTACAAATCACAGTTATTATAAATTGTTTAAACAGTGAATTTCAACTTTTATGTTCGAAAGCGTCACACATAGAAAAAGGGAATTTCCACTATGATTTTCCTTGGGATTGATAATTAAACAACAATTTAATTAAAATTTTCAACTGTCGTTTCCTCAAAATTTCTATTTTTTGAGCCGGATTCTTCCGAGGCAGCGATATGCAATCTCCATGATTTTTGTAATTTGGCTAGTACATTTCTCTATGGTAGAGCGAGATATGGATTCAAAGCGAATCGCATCCAGAAAACATCAAAAATGTGAAATGCGATCGGTGTCATAGTATAGAATTTGGCTTTGATCTCTTTGTACTCCATAAAAATTAACAAGCCGTTCTCCCAACTGTTAACATTGCCTAAATTTTAGGGATCGAAACACCTACATCGTTTCTATTAGGCGACAATTTTTTCAAAGTTCAATATAGGAAACTTTACGTAAGCCGGTGGTGTCGTGCACACCATCAGTTTGTTACCGAGTCGAAATTAAATAAAATTCGGAAATCTGGGTTTAAATAGTAATTTTTCGGTTATTTATTTCAGTTTAGAGATGAAGCCTCAACCCTTATACAACCTGCCTTAATGCCAAAAATTGTTATAAAATTAAGGGTTAAGATAGGCAATAATTTCAAATAAACTAAATACTTTCACTAAAATACAGCTTATAACTGATTCCTTTCGGCTGAGCTGAAACTATCTAGTTTAAATATCACATTTGCGGTTATGGTGTCCCATGAGACTGCTGTAAAATTACTTTAGAAATTAAAATGTTGATGACGGTCTATTGACTAATCTTTATGTAACTTGATGAAAGCGGTTACATTTTAGTTTGTGTTCTGTTTGAGTGATGCCGGCCAAGATATTTCTGGAATACGTTTGGGATATGATTTTATTTTTTAAAAAGGCGAGTAACATATCGAACTCCATTTTCTTTTCTTTATACATTTTTAATAATAAGTGCTATACATCAAACTTCTTGCATGTACAAGTTCACATCTTATTTATTCTTCCATTTAGCAGAAGAACAATGAAGAAAACTTATGTTGAATAGTTTTATGTATAATCGTGTAGTGAAATGGAAATGACGTTAAATTTCATGACTAACAAGAAAACTACACTATGTCACCATGCGATGACCTTGTTTTTAACAATATATTTAAACTTTATGTTACTTTTTATCAAGTTCAAATTTTGCATTATAAGTGTGTGTACATGAAAGCAGAACCCAACTTAATTATTTCTGCAAAACTGTAGAAATACAAAAATAGTTTATAAATATTTGTATTCTCCTACCTACGGGCATATAGAAAAGGGAAACTATTTGAAAATAATAATTTATTGCACGAATGCGACATAATTATGAATATGTACTTAACTGTATATTTCACTTTTTTTTATTGCGGTTTATGATAAACTACTTAGTCACCAAAAGTGTTTTAAATTTTATTCGAAGTTAGTTTTATTTTCGAGTATGGATTTCCCAGTTGACATTACGAACGGTATTGCGATTTTTCAGTTGCGGATTTGTTTTTAATTGTTATTTGCAAGGTTCCAGCGATTTCAACTTGGGAAAATTATATGCAAATTATAATTAAGCACGACTCAATGTCACAGAAGTACCGAATTATAAGAAAGTAACAAATTTAGCGGAAAAAGGAATTCGGAACAGGTTTTTAATATTCATTTGAATGAAATATTACCTTTGACCTCAGATGTCCTTGTAACCATTACAACACACTTGATTCTGGAGCCTATTATGAAATTTTTCGGATTTCGTAAAATACGAAATCGTAAATGTCCAAATCTGATCCGCGGCGGATTTGCTTATTATGAAACATATACGAATTGTAAAACTTACAGAACAAAATATTGAAATTTTTAATTTTGTCTTATGCTATGTACATGGTAAGGTACAATTGCGCCTTTTGCCTTTTTGAGTTTATATATTTAAAATTTCTGGTTTAGCTACAAATTTAAAACCCTTTGTTGAGCCTTCGCTGGCTTTTCCTACGTCAGAATTTGAAATTTTATAAAATATTGTGGAAGATAAATCGAAGAAATACGAATTAAACAACCAAAGCAAATCATAATCATTTGCTGCGGCTTTTATTAACTACCTGGAGCAGGCTATTAACCTTCACTCTGCCCGTATTTATCGTTACATTGTTTGTCTACTGGGGTCAATCTGACCCCAAATAAGTTTTCATACGTTTTGTACGAAAAAAAATAAAAATATGATTTTTTTGTTTGGTTTTTAATTTTCATTAAAAAAAATTAATTCATCAAAATTATTTGCATCAATTCATTTCAAAAATCACATTGAAAAATTAAAGGAACATTACCTTGGTCAGTCAATTCTTCTTCTTCTCCAGAATCCGTTTCCGGTTGTTTGATGCATTCTGCGTATAGAGACTTAGTGTGATTTGCACAAGATGGTTTATTACCTAAATGATATCTGGATCTAGTCTTGGTACCAGTGGATCGTGGGCAAAGATAACATCTTGAGCGCTTAGCTGCTGATGTCACTCTTTCACCTTTTGTTGGTACTCGTTCTACGTGTAACACTTTATATCCTATCTGATTTATTGCAATTTTATCATTTTTTGTTAACGCTTTCGGGTTGGATATAGTCGCTTCAATATATGCCTGTGCCAATTGCATGGCTAATTGTATTAGAAACAGTTTCCTTTCGGAGGCTTTCTTTTTTCCGAATAACTGGGGATTGGCACACTTATACAAAGTAATTGCTGCTATTTCGCAAGGTCAATCATATTAAAACAATAAAACCATTGGCCACCGTTTGGTTTTCCTTTTGCATGTGTATGCCCTCACTAGCTTGTCTAAGGTATCAACCCCGCCTTTTGTTTTGTTGTAGTCTAGAATGATGTTTGGGTTCCCAGATTCAGTGCCAACGCTAGCATCATTGTGCAGAGTTGACAATAGGCAGACGTTTTTATTTGGCTTGGGTTTATAGCTGATTAATTGATCTCCCGGAGTTTTAATTTCCATTTTCCAGTAAGTTCTTTTGGTAGGTCCGGTTTACACTTACGAATTGTGCCAATTATTGTGGTCTTTTTTCCAGCAATTATCCTGCCAACACGCAACTGGTAAAAAAGTTGTCCATTGTAATTATGCGGCCTTTGTTTATATACGCAGCAGATATTCTATCAACAAGATTTAATGCATAATCTCTGGCACGTGGCTCATCCGGTCGTTTTCCAACATAAATTTCAGCGTTCAGATTGTAAGAATTTTTTGAATCGCACAACCAAAATATTTTTATGCCGTATTTTCCAGGTTTCGTTGGAATATATTGTCTGAACGAGCATCTGCCACGCGTTAGGACAAGCTGCTCATCAATGGTCAAATAGCTTGATGGTTTATACGGTTGTCTGAGGTTTGCCAAAAACATATTCCAGACATCACGAAACGGCGTTAATTTGTCTAATTTTAATCGGTCAGAGCAGTTTGATAATTATCGAACCGTAGGAATCGTAACAACTGCTACACACGCTTTAGGGGCATAACAGCCCGGTAAAATGGTCGATTATCTAAACAGTACAGTTCGTCAAACCGTTCATCCCAGTCCTTATGAACTCCGGCGTACATCAAAATATCAATTAATGCGTATATCTCCACTGAATTGGTCTCATACCAAATACGGCGCACTTTTGATGAGTGTCTATTCACAGCATATATAATTCTCGGGCTTTTTGATTACTTTCAGCAACTATAACGTTTATTACCGTCTCCGGTAAAATTAATTGAAACGATAGTAATGACTTAAACGCCTGACTGTTACGCCTTCCTTTTCTCGCATTATTCGAAAATTGGGCATTCTTGTCACAACTGGAGGTGTTACGCTTCATTTCCGTTTGAATTTTTTGTTTTAAGCGAAATAGCAAGTGCCTTGAGCTGAAATTTCGGGCTCGAAATTATTTTCTGCTTCGATTTCGGTAGATAATTCAACGAGTTCTTCATCTACAGAACTATCTGAATCGTAATCGAGTTGCTCAGCTTGTGGATCTCTATCGCAATCAGAGATACGGCCTATTAGAGATTGTTGCAAACACGTGCAGCGATTGTTTCGGCAAAGTATACATAAAATAACGGTTAAATATCTGGAAATGTTTAAATACATACACAAAATCTATGAAAATGCTGCTTGACGATATAATATTGCACAAACACGTAAATTAATTAGTAAAACGTAACATACAAGCACAAATTGTAAAAAAAAGTTTTCTATGCAAAATACATGACCAAAGTCTGGGGTCATCCTGACCTGATTGGACAGAAATTCGTTTAGTTTTCTTTAATCTGTTATCACTTGCATAAAACTTTACTTGAGGCTAACCCTGTCGATTAAACGATTTCTATGGCGAGAAGTTTGATATTTTACACATTAAAGTCGACTGGGGTCCATTTGACCCCAATGGACAGAGTGAAGGTTAAGAGCGATTGACAATTATCCATTCGAAATATTTCTATTATTCGCTTTGACGCGTATCGTATTACTGGGCCTATTTTTTAATTCAACCCGAGTAAGCAGACTTTCGCCGGCGATTGTACACCGAGCGAGCGTTGTGCAGTGTCAAATGATCCAGTGTGCATCGAATAATAAATTATTTTTTACTTTGCACACGTACACTGACATTTACTTTAGAGTAAAACGCTTTGTGCAGAGTAAAATTACTCAGGGTCTCTATTTAGGAATTCGAATAAACGAAATACTTTTTCGAATGATCGGTATTCGACTCAAACTGATTCTGACAAATTTTCAATGAAAACTAAAAGGAAATAATCTTGTGTCTCGAATTTTTAAATGTATATGACTAAAACAACAACAAATAATTACAATTACGAACACCCGTAATGCTCGCATAAGTCGTAATGTTCTTAGATAATCCACCCCATTACCTTATAAACAAACATTTAGGTTGTTGCACTTTTAGCGATGAGCTCCCGATCGCGGCTAAATAATTTTTGCCAATCGAGCAAGCTTTTCATGTTTTGCGTTGGAAGAGTAACATCGATCGACAAATGTAGCGGCTTCCAACATTTTTATTTGATCGACAGCAATAACTGACCTGCCTATCATAGAAAATTGAGCCATCACTTTCGGATTTCTCGCCCGCTGTAAGATCCTGTAGAAACATGTGCCGACTGTGTGTTAATTTTGCGGTAACAGGGTTATTTTCGGAATAAATTATATATGAGGCCGGAGTAGCGACATCGATAATGTTATACAAAAATTACCCATTGTGGTAGTTTCTTCCTGCGCAGCCGTCTTACAGCGTTTTGATGTAGACTAATACTTTGCATGTGTTTTGTCGCGTGTTTGTTTATTTCTTCACTGACGGAGCCCATCTTCAGATCTCTGAGGATGTCATTGCTTATGTACCACGGTGCATTAACTATTCCACGTAGGACTTTCCTTTGGAATGACTGTATAATAATGACAATGGTTTTCTTTGTACAGCCTCAGAGCTGAATATCAGCTGAATAGCTGATAATATTATGTAAAAGTAGCTCAGATTTTCTTCCTAAGAGCCAATCCATTTTTCTGTATTTAATGTTTAACTCTTTTTTTCTTTTTGACATGCTCTTTCCATTTTAGTTTCGCGTCTAAGGACATGCCGATATATTGTGTTTGCATAGATACTTTGCCGGGAGTTCAGTTGTACTGGTAATTGACCAGTTGACCTGTTGGTAAAGTTTACGTGAACAGATTTTGTTTCATTAAATTTTATTCGCCATCTCTTCGTCCAGGCCCTGCCAATATTAGTAGCTCTTTGCAATTTGATTGTGATTCTTCTATGCCATCAGCGACTGCTAAGATGGTCGTATCATCCGCAAACGTTGCTATGTTGGTCCCAGAACGCTACCCTGTGGTGCTCCTGCTGATATTTCTTTATTTCTGAATATTCGCCATTTAATTTAACACGAAAGTGTCGGTTTTTATGCCATTCTCTGCCAAAGGCTTGTGTTAGATCAAAGAACATACTTTCTTATTTTCAAGTACATCTTCAATTATGTTTGTAATTCGATGTACTTGTTATATTATAAAATAGTTGTCTCTGAAGCCAAATTGATGTGGAGGAATAAGATTTCTTTCTTCTATTATTGGTTTGAGTCTCTTTAGGAGTAGTTTCTTGAATAATTTTTAAATTATTAGAAGTAAGGAAATCGGTATTTCTGCGTGGATTTTGGAACGTGTTTAAGTTTACAGGGTGACTGACACGAAGTGTTACCAAAACAAAACGCCAGAGAATTTCTATTTTTTGATGAATTTTATTGAATCAAAGTAAAAAATGTTCACAAATATTTAAATTTTCGAATTGCATTAGCCGTTTTCGATTTGGCCACCCTTAGCCGCGATTATGGCCTTCAAACGGCCGACAAAGCTATTGCATACAGCACGAAAGTGGCTCTGCGGTATTGTGGCCCATTCCCGGCGAAGCGCTTGCTTGCGATGATCGACACTGGTATTTTTTTGTCCCAACCTTGCTCTTTAAAATACCCCAAACCGAGAAATCTAGCGGATTTGCATCCGGTGAATTTGGTGGTCATTGGGCAGTGGAAATGAACCGCGGAACGTTGTTTCTCAGCCAACCTTGATTGACGCGCGCTTTATGACTCCGCGCCGAGTCCTGTTGAAATGTCCAGACTCTGCTGCCGAAATGTTTTAGTGACCAAGGCTTCAACGCTCCCTCCAACACATGATCCCGATAAATTTGAGCATTTATCTTGATGCCACGGCCCAAAAAAAACGAGCGGTGAACGGCTTTCGGCCATTACGGCGGCCCAAACAATCACCATCGACGGCGCTTGGTTTCGAGTGGAAATCGGTTGGTCCAAATTTTCAGTAGAACGGCCGGACAAGTAAATCCGGTCGTTTTGCTTGTTCACATGTGTTTTATGGAATTTCAAGGCCTTTAGTCCAAGATAATCTTTCAATATGTGCTGCATCCGTTCGAGGCGAAATGTTCGCCTCACGAGCTATTTTTCTGCCGCTACGGCGCGGATTCCGAGCCAATTCGGCCTTCATCTTCCGAATGATATCCGTTGGCGTTTTGCAATGCTGCCAGTATCGTTATAACGATTTATGGTGCGATACACAAACATTTTATTCACATGCAGATGTTTTAAATGGTTAACAATCTACGGCTGTGGTTTTCCAGCCCAATATAGAGCAATCACACTATTACGCTTGAATTCCATTGCGGATAACTTTTTTTCTGAATGTTTCCCACTGAAATGCTGTTGTACGCTTGTCAACAATGGAATGAACTGTCATTAGTGTAAATCTGAGCGCTCTGTCATCACTGGTTTGACAGCAATGGCAGTCTGAAGTTGGTAACACTTCGTGCCAGTCACTCGGTAAATACTGCGTTAATTATTTGGAGTAGTTTCGGTAGTCCTTTTTCAGGAAGAGCTTTTATTATTTGTCCTCTAATTAAGTCATATCCTGGAGATTTTTTTTGCATTTAGGTTAAGATTGATTTCCTCTTTTAATTCTTGTAATGTGACAGGAGATATATTGGAGTTATCGATTTTATTTACTGGTGGTATGCTTTCTTCTGCAGTTTGTCTAGGTATAAAGGCTGAAACTTGTTCTCGAGGTGGGTTGCAAACAACGAAGCTTTTTGCTTTGCATTTATAATGGGAAATGGGTGGAATTAGCAACTTTAGTTTATTGGGCAAACAATTTATAGTTGTTTTATATTTTGGCGCTCGACTTCTTGTCAGGCTTTTCTTGCTTTTCGTTTTGCTGCAACCAGTTCCCTAACTTCGAGAAAGAGAGGATAAATAGCATTTCGGCGCCCTTCATTTGAACTTGAGGATTTACTACTCCACGCCGCTTTTTGTATACTGTTGTTGAGTTGTTCTAGTTCTTGTTCTAGCTGTAACGGATTTTTAATGGGCACCGGAAGATCAATATTATCCTCAACTAATTTCTAGAATATCTCCTAGCAGGTTTTGTTATTAGTTAGCCAAGGTGGACTAGTTTTCTTAACAATCGTTGCACTGGTTGCCATAATTACAGACGTGTGGTCCGACATAATTCTCTCGTTGCGTTCTAGGTATATGTAGTTTCCGTCTATATCCGTAGGCGAATAAGTTGGTCAATTTCCAGAATGAAAACCACAACTGCATAGTTTTCCTGCCGCAAACAGCTCTCTTTCTATTTTAGAGGTTTCTATTGATCCCCAGTAGGTATTTTTTGCATTAAAATCACTTCCGGTTATGAAACTTGATCCAAGTGATTTAAATAAAGCACAGTAGTCTTCTTTAAATAAATTACATCTGGAGGGGAGGGGGCAATATATTGACGATACACTATATTCTTTCTTATTATTTATAAATACTTTTAAGGTGACTACTTGCATAAATCCCTATTCAATTTTAAGATCTATAAAGTGTTTGATGTTTTCTTTCATCACCACCGATGATCCTCCTCTTGCCTTTCCTATTGGATGAATTCTGTTGTAACAGCTGTGTATATATTTTAAGATATGAAGTTGAAGTAAAATAGGTTTCCGATACTAGGAATATATCGTTCTGTTTGTGGAGTATGTTGCATTAGTCCATTTGCATTCCAGGTTACTATTCTTAATGTTTTGTGGTTGTTTGTATCATTTTAATAGAGCATGGGTTTCATTTAATTTAAAGAGTCTTGCCTATCTTACCAGTTGCTGAGAGCTTCCAGGCATTTCTCATGTTTAGCTAGACGCCCTTCGAAATAACTGGTTTTGTCATTACCTGTATGATTAAAACCTTGACATTTTTTGCATTGCTCATGTTAAGTATTGCCTTGGTATTATTCGCATAACAGTGGAAGACTTCTATTGTTAATTTGAACTTCTTGTTCAGTTTCGATTTTTTCTTTCTTGATGATGCTTACCGCATTTTCTATTTGATAACCTTTTTACTTGAGATCCTCAATAATTTCCTGTTTTGCGTAGGTTGTATTTATCTAATTTAACCATAATTCGCTAAGAAATGGCCTAGTTACATTCTAACCGAATTCCGAACTTAATTCAAAATTCAAATAAAAATTCAAATCCAATTTTACAAACCAAATTTGACAATTATTGGTTAAGGAATAGCCAAGTTCCATTGAGCATGGCCAAATTCCAAAAATTCTTGAATATTTCAATTTAAAATGCAAATGCAGGATTTTAAAAAGCGGTATAAGTTTGGATTTTTATTTATTAGGCCAAAGCAAACTTCGAAAAGAGCTGGCCTTTATCTGTTAGCTCCCCTTTTCAAGAAGAAACTACCGCTAGCTGCTGCGGGAAGGTAGTGTGAGTATTTTATCTGTTAAATCCCATGCAGGTTTTATTATTATTAGTATTTCAAATTAAACCGCTCGTATAATCGTAAACTATTGATTTAGTTTAATTGAGCTTTACTAAACTTCAAACTTGGCTTTCTTACTTCATTAAGATGTAATCAGTTTTAAGCGGTTTCTACCGTACGAGTACGAGTTTATTATACGTACAATGGTTTACAAATTAAATAATGTTGCATGACTCATTTACTGTAAAAAAAATAAATTTTTATACAACTATTACGTTGTACAGGTACACATCACTGCTAACCTATACATAATTTTGTTTCGTTTGAAAAATTACCATCCAGCCAAATTACAGTGAGAATTTTCCTAATGGGTTTTTTTCATGTGTGTTCCTTTCCTACCAACACATTACATATTATATATGTACAAATATGTAATATGTTTATTTAAAAAAAAGCCAACAAATTGTCATACTCATTTTTATTAATTAATTAAATTTAAACAAAATAAAAAATGAATTCTTATACCAAATAAAATACAAATCGTTCAACTGGGAATTATAAAATTCTAAGGAAATTTTTACGGAATAATTAAAATTTTATACAAACGAAAATGTAATTATGCATATGATCTCATTTAAAACGATGTAGCCGAATATACGAATCAATTTGATAAACGTAACATATTTAACAGTTTGACATATTCTAGGGAAAACCATCACGATGTTACGAGGATGACTCTATTTCCTATATAAAATTTTATTATGACTAATGGTAATTCGGTTCAAACTACTTCATTTTAATGATTTTTTTGAACTTGGTGAACTTACTCATCACATACTTTAATAATTCGTTTGTAGCTTTATTAGTTTTACCTTTATAGTCTGAAATCTATGATTCCAGTGGTGAAATCATGTATAACCTTCTGTATATTAAAACCAGGTTGCTGTACCCTAATTTATTTCTGGGTCTACCATTAGTCTGTTACGTTAGGAGAACGCATTTTTTTCTGCAAGGAATTCAATTTTTAACGTCCTGCATTCAGAACGTATTTTCTGGTGTATTAAACATTATCTACCGATGTATAAAAGAAGTATTCTGTACATATACTCGTATGTGTCATTCAAATGCAAAGCGCATTATTTGCATGTTAGACAGTTTCTTATAAAATACAAAAAAATCTGGCAAGGCAAATAATAGCAATTTATCGTTCACATTTACAAATTTTACATTTCTTAAATAATTCTGATTTGTTGGGGTGAAACCCAATGGTTAGTCCCAAAATTAATTAAACCTATTTAAAATACTAATTTTGGTTACTAGGTCTCGTTCTTTGAAGTCTTCTTTCAACGACAGGGTTATCTATCATATGGCGAATATAGGGGTTTCCATGTTCCTGGAGCCTTATTTCGTGTTTGGCGGCGTGCTTTTTTATTTCATCTTTGATGTATTCCATCTGTAAGTGCCTGTAAAGGTCTTCATTTTTTGTGTACCACGGAGCATTTGCGATGCTACGGAGAACCATATTTTGAAACGTCTGTATCATTTTGGCGTTTGTTTGCTTAGTACATCCCCAGAGTTGAATGCCGTAGGTCCATATCGGCTTCAGTATTTGCCGATATAGCAGCAGCTTGTTGTATATTGTTAGCTCAGAGCCTCTAAGTTCTTCTTTTTTCTTTTTGACATGCTCTCTCCACTTGAGCTTGGCATCGAGAGTCATGCCCAGATATTTCGCTTTGTTTGCATATGGCACCGGTCGTGAGTTAATTAATATCGGTAGATGGGAAGCCTCTTGATATGTAAAGTTAATATGCGTGGATTTCGTCTCATTAAGCTTGATTCTCCAGCGCTTAGTCCAGTTACAAACCGCATTGGTAATATTCTGGAGTTTGCTCGATGCATCAGCGACATTACTTCCAATCGCCATGATTGCTGTGTCATCTGCAAAGGTGGCTATGGTTCCTTCATCTGTTGTTGGAATATCCCGTGTATATAATAAATACAGGATTGGTCCTAAGACACTTCCCTTTGGGACACCGGCAGAGATTTTCTGTAGTTCGGAGTATTTATCCTCATTTCACACGAAAATGTCTGTTGGATAAATTAGGATCTTAGTACGGCATAGAACTGCCTCGGCAGATGTCTGTGCAGCTTGAATTCTAGTCCACTGTGCCAGACTATCGAATGCTTGGGAGACGTCCAGAAATATGCGGGAGCATACTTTTTTACGTTCTAACGTTCATTCAATAACGTTGGTGATTCTATGCACCTGTTCAATTGTGGAGTGCTTTTCCCTGAATCCAAATTGATGTGGAGAAATTTTTCAGAGTTTTGACGTAATTGGCAGCAATGAATTTGGCCTGTATGCTTTTTTATCGTTAGGTGGTTTATCAGGTTTTGCTATCATGATTATTTCTGCTACTTTCCATTGCCACGGAACATATTTTAACCGAAAGCTTGCATTGATTATGTGTAATAGCTTACGAAATCCTTTATTTGGCAGAACCTTGATTATTTGGCAAGTAATCAAGTCATATTCTGGGGCTTTTTTAACATTCATGTTGCTTTTCACTTGTTCTTTTAATTCTTTGAGAGTTACTGGGCGTATATCAAAATCATCTAGCTGTTGGATTGCCATTATATTTTCATTGGCCGTTTGCCTTGGTAGTGGTTGGAAGGTATCCTCGAGATACTCCGCAAACAGATCAGCCTTCTCTTTAGGTGCTCTTGCCCAGGTTCCATCCTCCTTTTTAAGTGGAGGCACTTGCATTTTGGGTCTTTTGTGTCCCTTCGTCGCCTTCCACAGAGAATAATCAGAATTTTTTCACCGGTTAGGCTAACTAGATATCTGTTAATTGATGCATTTTTAACTTCTTTAAGAAGAGATTTGAGACTGTTACCTAAGTTGTTAAGAATTGTTTTGTTTTCCAGTGTTCTAGTTATTTGCCAGGTTTTACGTGCCCGTCGTTTTTGTTTTACCAACTCTCTAATTTCCATTGGGTAGGATATGTTAAGCCTCTTCTTATTTTGTATACTGGAGGTACTTGCCAAAGCATCATAGTGAATTGCTTCGTTAAGTTGTTCTAATTCATCTCCCAACTGGTGGGGATTTCTTATCGGCACCTGAAGATTGATTTTTTCCTCCAATACCTCACGAAAGAGATCCCAGTTTGTTTTTGGATTTGTTAATCTGGGTGCACTCTCCCTTTGAATTACCATTTCACTGACTGTTATGATAATCGGGGAATGATCCGATACTAGAGAATTACTGTCTTCAATGTGAATGTAGTTCTGGGATATACATTACAGCAGCCCTCAATAAAATATCAATACAAGCAGGTGTTTTCAACTTTGGATCAGTCGGACCAACTGACTCCATTTGTGATTAAACTTTATCAATCACAAATTTGGTTGGTTTTCGCTTGATTTGATGTTCCGGGACCTCCATCGTGATTTTCGGAAACAAGTTTGCTTCAATTTCTAACCGATATCTAAATTTTAGCCCACTTCTTCTTATGAATGTGTATGTATATAAGCGAGTGTATACGTTTATGAATGGCGAATTAGATTTTTTATGATACGATTATAGCTATTATGTCCGTTTGTGTGCTGAGTAGTAATATACCGTACGCTCGTCTCGATAGGATTCCCGTCCCATGTGTGACTTTGCAAGTATATGGTAGGGGCGCTACGCGGAATTCTAGTTTTCATCGAGCGTCTCTTTATATGCGGCTTACATACAAATTTTGGGTTGTATGACTAAAGTTTGCTATTACATAAATTTTTATGATAACTGGGGCTTAGTGATAATCTGTTTTTCCTCGATTTATGAATGAAAATTTATGAAAATCATATTTCTATGATAAGCACAAATTTCATCAGTTTAGCCGCCATTAGAAAGTTTTAAAATTAGGCTTAAATTATTTCTGGTTGTTACTAGAAAACGGATTTTGTTTGTTTCGTCTTTCAGGCGAAATTTGAAATTTTCTTTTCCCGCTTTTTCGGCTCCTGGACCAGCTCTAATTTTTTCCCATGAGCTCTAATTAACACAAATTGGGCTTAATCGGTATGCAAAGTTTCATTTTGAAATTCGAAAGTTTCCCTGCTGCAGTTACCCACACAGTGGTTAGGCATATCAATTTCGATCAACTTAAGCGGTTCTTTGCTTTGTGATGGAACTTCAAACGAACTTAGGCTATATCGTGTTTTATTGAATATGTTCTCAGTTCTACATATACGAAGTATACTATACGAGGAATCTGAATATTATATAAAATGCAAAATCGCTTAAGTTAACTTAAGCGACTTTAGCTTTCTTGTGTTGTTTCTTTAAATGTGGTCATTCTTTAGTACTTGACTTTGAAGCTTCTAAGGTTGATTATATTTACGAACCTTTTATGTGCTCGACCTATTCATGTACACAGAACCAGTGTTGTGCAATTACGTGTAAAAAATAATTTTTTACGTAAATAATGTAAAAAATTATTAATTACGGTAAAAATTGTAATAAATGTATTTAATTAGCGACATCTACCTTCGGCAAATAGTGTTAGAAATAAAAATGTCTAGCTCTGGAACATTCCATTCTGGTAAACCATTTGCGTTCCAAATGACGATTCTAAGTATTCTGTTAATTTGATTAGTATAGCATTGAAGTTGGCTTCTTGTCTATCTAGTCGCTTACGAGTATATAGGGTGGGCTAAATAATTTTTTTTTTTAAAATGCAATAAAAAAAAAAGTTCTCAATATTTTTTCAAATTTATTTTTTCATTGTAAAGAACAATCCTTCCCATTAATTATGGAATACTATTTTATTCATATGACTGCCTCGGCTAACCTTGACGTACCCCATACGATCGGTCCAATTTTTGAGCACATTTTCGATGGTATGCGGCATTATGTCTTCAATGGCAATGCGAATATTGTTCTTGAGAGCGTCAATCGTTGCTGGTTTATCGGCGTAACACTTGTCTTTGATGGCACCCCAAAGATAATAGTCTAACGGCGTCAAATCACAGGTCCGAGGCGGCCAAATCACATCAGCGTTTCGGCTGATAATTCGATCTTCGAAGACAGTGCACAAAATATCAATTGAAATGTGTGCTGTGTAGCACGGAGCGCCATCCTGTTGAAACCAAATGTTGCCTATGTCCTCCTCTTCAAGTGCCGGGAACAAAACATCGTTTATCATGGCGCAGTAGCGCTCACCATTGACAACGGCGGCTCCTTGCTCATTTTCAAAGAATTTTCAAAAAATAGCCCAATGATGCCACTGGATCAAAATCCGCACCAAACAGTCACTCGTTGAGGATGCATCGGCTTCTTTACGATCACGTGCGGGTTCTCCGTACCCCAAATGCGACAATTCTGCTTGCTTACATAGCCGTCAAGATGGAAATTCGCCTCATCCGAAAAGATGATTTTTTTGCCAAAATTTTCGAATTAATGTTTCAATATTTCCCAGCGTTGTTCAAGCGAATACACAACCATTTTCGTTCAGCGGAAGGATAAAACTAACTTTCTGTCAAATCAGAAGTGACATAACCCTTACCATACTCAAAAAAACCGCTAGTTCAAAAAAACATTTATTTGGCCCGCCCTGTATATAGTTTCTAGACGTTCTTCTTCGTCTTCTTGCTTTGCTAGGCATGTATCTATAGTTTCTGTACTTTGGAATATTCTTTCGAGTGGATTTTCTTTAGTAGGATTAGTTAACTGCTGCGTTATGGGTTGTGGTTGTGGCGGCACCCAAGTTGTACTTGGAATTTTTTCACCTGTGACGTTAGTATTTTGAGTCGCTTGGCGTGTTTTATTTCTTAATCTTTGCAGTTGTACCGCTACTTTGCATCCTCTATATTTCGTTGTGTGATATTTTTACAGTTTGTACGCCTTGCAGGTTCGTTTCGGCTAACTGAGCAGTCTTTCGCGTAGTGTCAACCAGCACATTTTACGCACCTATAATATCGCACCCGCATGTATTGCTTTGATATTAAAAATATTTTCAATTATTTCGCTTTTGTTTGAATATGAGCATGAATATCGGGATCCCTCTTTAATGAACTTGGTTTTGCCAAATGGCCAAATTTTCAATTTTCTCCCTTTTAAGGATGTTTACCGCTTCTTAACTTTGCAATTGTTTCATATTGAGGTTTTCCATTATATCCTCCTTGCAAGTGGGATGAAGACCTCTGACCATAACTTTAACTTCTATTATTGTTATTTTTAGTTTTGTATGAATACCATTCCTTACCTTCTTCAGTGAGCTTTGTGGCTAAGCTCTATATACACCGGGATCTCTTGTTTTTATCTTCCAAATGCCTTCACATATTAATTATCGTTGGCGCCTTTGTCTTCTGACACGAAAAATGTTTCATGTGATAGGTTGGATCCGTAGGAGCTATTTCTATATGGTGATACTTAGTGCAATCTCTGTGATGTTTTGTTAATAGCATAAATGGAATTTATTCTAAATTCAAAGAAGCCGATGACAGTTTTACTCAAAAAATCGTACTAACCAAGTCCAGTACGTTCTGCCAGAAAGAAACATGCTTTATTTATTTATTTATTTATTTGCTTATTAACAAACAATTTCGTGAACTCCACACCCTTTTTTGAGCATAAAAGCTCATTCATACAGGATGCGAATTTCATAATGACATCTAAAATTTCATCTAGCGATTCTTTGCGTGTATATATATTTTCCTGGCAATCGGCGTTTCCAAATTTGCATCAAATTGCAAACGTTTTCTGACTGAGGTGCATCATTCAACTGGCAAACATCTTTCAATTTCAGACCAGTATGCTTCGTTTGGTAGGTAACATTTTTAGAAGTTAGCTCTAGGTGTTGGCATTTTGGCACAATCTCTCAGATGTCTTGTTAATGGTCAAATGATATTCACTAAAAGTTAGGTGGAGTCGTTGATAGTTTTGTTCAAAAATCGTATGAGCAAATCTGTAATGAAACGGTACAATCGTTGTTTGAGAGGTCAAACCCGTAGAAGTTATTGTTACATAAATAAATTTTGGCGAAGTTTCTAACATGTCTTTCTATTGGCCATAAAGAGATTCACTCAAAAAACACCGAACCGTGCTTTTCCTGAAAAACATTGTACTGAACAAGTCCGCATTCAAATGATTCATACACCGTTTGATAGGTCAGACCTTTAGAAGCATCTTGTATTTGATTGCTTTGGGTGCAATCTCTGTGATATCGTGTTATTTGCCTGAATGGAATGCACTCAAAATCAAAATGTGATAAAGTTTTACTTAAAAAGTTGCTCTTAGCAAGATGACAGTTTTCCATAGAAAACATCTATTATCTACGTCATGGAAGTAGATGGTATTAGAATAATTAATTTATTTAATAATTTATTTCTATAAAACTTAAGTTTCAAGAGTTTTAATTGGTCACTCAAAATTCTTATAAGAAATATTTTAACAGGCTCATTTCCAATACATGCTAATTTTTGTTAATTGTTAAAAAGCACTCATATATTGAGCTGAAAAAAATTGGGTGCTATGTTTCGGCTGAAGAGCATCAACAGTTTTTGCTTTCAGTTGAAGCCTTTCGGAACTTCAAATAGGTACCGACGATAGCAGTTCTTAAAAGCAATGAACTCAAGATAAACGATTGCATGAAAATTTGCCTTGATTTATTTAACTGAATCGAATTTAACGTCTCTAGCAGATCATTACAAGATACTATGGATAACTATAGGATAATAAATGACAGAACTGTAGATAAAAAATATTAAAGTTGAAATGTTTATTAAAGAGGATTCTGTAAGCACGTGGAATTTACAATACATAACCCCTACAGCAATGCTGGAGAATTTAACTTTAAAAATATCAAAGAACTTAATTTATTGATTTTACACAATTTCATAAATTGTAAAGAAAAACTGGATTTTCCCTGTGCAAATGTAAAATTTTGTATATAGCTGTATGTATGCATGTGTATGTCGGTACAAGTAGTATGTAGTAGTGTGTAGTATTCACGGTCCTTCAAATTCATGTTTGGCTGTAAACGTTAAACATGACGTGTTCCAAATTGTATGTCTTTGCGTGCAAACTAAATTTTTCTAATAACAACAACAACCTACCAAATTAGGAACAGATGGAAAAATAAAATTGATATGTCAGTTTATTTAGTGGGAAAAGTCTCCATAAAAAATGTTTTATCTATTACCAAAAAATAATAAAATATTAACCAATGTGAATATACTCTAAAACTAACAAAATAGTTCAAACAAATAATCAAAGGGAAATTTATTAATGGCACAAAATGAAAAATCAACTTGATTACAAGTTAATTGTTTCAATGGGCTGTTTGATATTTCCTAAATATATATTGGGATGGTTACCTGTGATGAGTGTGTGTTTTGGTCTCCGAGGTTGGCGAGTGTTGGTGTGCAATTGTATCTGGTTTATTCAGTATCCTTAGATTACAGAAGTATTTTGGAGCAGTCTACTCGTATGTTCAAGGCGTATACCATATAATCGAAGCTTAATAATAACTCGAAAAGTGTTCGTTCAAACGATACACCGAATTTTTGGAAATTGTTTTTGTTCTGTCTAATTGATTAATATTATCCCAGCATTGCCTAAACATTTTTTTCACTAGTGGTACACTAGCCAGCTCCCACCTCTGCTAGATGAGATATACTGGCATGTCGGAAAGCAATGAGGCGGCATATTCCATATTTTCGAATATTATCCATGATAAAGCAGTTTGTGCTAAAAAAATCATTAAAAAAAATTTCACTGTTAAATTTATTATTTTTCCAATTGGAATTAATTTTCAAAACAAAATTATAAAATTGGACACGATTCTAAATGTTGTGCCGTCGAATCTAGAAATATCTACAGATTCTAGCTGACATTTTTGAGAAGGTAAAGCCTATACCTATTTCTAAAATTTTTAAGTAAAGAAATTGATCATTTTTGACAACAGTTGCGCTTTAACACGTACGCGGTCGGTTAAAGTGGGCATCCCAGTCTGCATCTTATGGTGAACAGGCGGGTAAAGTGTTGCTATATTGCGAAGATTTACTTACCTTTATTATGTATTTTGAGGATCAAGATGATCTTGATAACTCCATCGAAGCAGTAGCGAATGTTGACATACCGATAACTCCGAAAAGTGATCGTGATCTAAATAATCCCGTACCTAAAGGATTGGAACCGCACGCTGCGGTTACGTCGAGAGCTATCTCAGAAATTCTAAATTCCATTCCTGAAATAAGTGAAACAAAACCCTTGAACCCAAATTGAACACGTTTGCTCCTGATCAGAATCCATTACTGACTATCACGGCTCATAGTCCTGCCTTTTCCCTACCAAACCCCACACAATTATCGAGTGTTAGGATTGTGACAACTTTTAAAGTGAGGTCTAATTTCCGTCCTCTAACCCATGACATGTTAAATCAGCCCGTTCCAATGACTAACGCCACTTTGGGCTCCTCGAGGACTCCACATCATAGCAATTACTATCCTGCACTAGCTCACCAACTGAACTATCCAACCAGTTACTTACTATATCCATATGATTTTCGCCGTCCTTTTTCCCGAAGCGGTATGTCATATAGCGGTGCTTCGTCAGAAGTTACGGTTGATATGCTCCTCTTTCAATTGGATACGGTAACTTCTTCCATGAGAATACCACCTGAAACGTTAAAGAATCTCGTAAACAAGAGCCTACTGAAGGCTTCGTTGATTATATTATCACCAACTAGGGAACTTTATTTTGCAGTATCGCATGCCATATAGTGACGAAGCGTTTATATAAATCCTAATGAGCAACAGGAAATCGGAAAGCTGAAAACTCATTAAAAGGCTAACGGCTTGGGAGGAAACTTGGAAACGGATTTGATATCCAGCAGCTCCCTCTCTAGTTGAAAAATGCACAATTAATAAGTTGTCGACAGGAATGCCTGAGGGAAATGAACGACTAGATCAATCTGAAACGCCACATATTAAGAAAAACTGAGCCTGAGCACACGATTGCAGCATATTATAATTTAGCGAGGATCAGCTCTATCTACTCAAGTTCCCCTTGCTTAAGTATCAATTCCTAAACACCATCGTTGTTCCTTAGGAGTCGAACAAACTGCCATTTGTTCTGATATCGGCCACATATTTAAAAATTGTTCGGTTCCTCCCACAAGCCTGTTTTGTTACCATTGTGGTCAAAACGGTACAATAACTTGCCGATGTTCCCGGTGTTTGGAAAACCAGTAAATGATCTATGGAAATCTGGGAACCAGCGACCATCAACAACCACAATACCCAGAGTGAATCAAGAGGACTCCGCTTGCAACACCGATGGGGAGTTAATCCAAAGACTGACATTGAATTTAGATAGTAAATATTCGTCCTTATTCTGAGTACAACCCACTTCCTATTTTACCTTTATTCATTCCAACATCAGGCTTATTTTCCGATGGTTATGCGGTTCATGATATAATACCCGAGTTGGAAATGATTTCGAAACCATGTCTCGAATGCCTAACCATTCCAGATTATGGCGGTCAAAAAAATACTGGGACAGTCGTAAAACTATGAGGTCTTCAATTCTTTCTTTCCTAATTAGTTCTGAACCAGGTGACATTAGACCGTAGGCCACCGTCGTAGTAAACAACCAGCTTTATAACAACCCAGCTATCAAATTTTAGAGTTTTCCATTTCTCATGCACACAGCTAACGGACAAAGACAGAGAGTATTGTGTTACATTAACGCGTTGATAGAATACAATGAAATCTCTCGAAATCTGAAATTGTATATAGTACCTTCGTTGGACCAGCCGTTATACCTAGGAATTGATTTTTGGAATCGGTTTGGAATCGTTCCCAAAATATGATACCTGAGCATTTTAAATGAACCCCTAAGGTCGAAAGAAACTAGAAGTTATTAAGAACTTTTTCCCTTCCAGTTCTCAGTTAGAGCTAGGACAAACTTCTCTGTTATCACACAGCATCGATGTTGGATCGGCTAAACCGGTTAAACAAAAATTTGACGCCGTATCACCCGTAGACAACACAAAACCCCTCCTCGATTCAGAATACGGGATATGTAAAATTTTATTTGAGAACGACTCAAACAAACTCAATGCATTATACAAACAATGAAAGTAGCCCATAACAAATCTGCCCAGTACTATAATCCCCAGCAGGGAGCGACATTTCACAGTAGAACAGCTTGTATTTGTTCATTCGTATGTCCTTAGTGACGCTGTAATTAACTTTTCTGCCAAACTATCTTCAAAATTCATACCCGCTTTTATCGACACGAAAGTAGGCAGCGTCGCTTATCGTGTCACGAATTAACAAGGAAAATTTTTAGGTATTTTTCATGCCAAAGGCCTCCGTGCTTAAGCATACGTTCATCTTGAGACATATTCAGTTCCTCTTCACCTAGCTTTCCGCTTCAGTAATTTCTTTGAAGGTACCGATGTGTCCGGCTTTATGAGACTATATTACCCTGCTGTTGATCGTGCAACTTGTCAAAATAATATAAATACCGAATGTTGGTCGAGTCGTTACAGTGGCGCCCAACATGGGGCTCAAACACACGACGCTGAGATTAAGAGTCTCATGCGGCCAATTCAGTAGATGTCCACGGGGTTTCAACAACATTTTCAAATATATCATCCAATCTACTGGATCTATAGTGAGTGGGATAAAATTACGATGGGTTTTACTATGTTTTAAAGATGATAGAAACTTCACAATTTTGATGAATATTTTAAGTTTAGTTCACGAAAATCATTGTTAGACTCATTACAATTGATACATATTGAGCTGTCGAGAAATGCAGATGAGATTCCGCAGACATCTCTGGTAATAGCCGTACAAATGAAAACATGAGTTCTATTATAGATAAAGCAAAGTCCGTTAGAATTGGATGCCAATCACTATAACGGTAGAATATTGTGTAATCTATTCGAAAATGTGGATGAGAACCTGTAGACATCTCTATTTTATTAACCAAAGCAAGGTCGATCACAAACCATGAACATCTCCAGGATTGACGGTACAAATTATTGCAAATCATCAAATTCCGTTTAATGTTTCAAATTGCCAAATACATAGCAAAGTTCATTAATTACACAATAAGCTGTTTCAGCTTAATCGGGGACAGATTGTTACATTTATAGCAAGTACTGACCTATACAGAGAAATGTTCTTTTAGAGAGCTTCACTCTTTAGGGGCAGATTTTTGGGACTGAACTATTCCAATATATTGTAATTTATTTGCACTCCTTAGGGGTAGTTTTTTGAGGGTTGAACTGTATGTCAATATGTTGTGATAAATTTGTAAAAATTTGCAGCACCATCCCCCCAGTACGATACAATAAATATTAAAAAAAATACGAAAAGTGTGGTGTAGCTTTATCTATAATGCCAGCCCACACACGAATTACAGCATAACGGGAACTGTAAATTTTTTTATAACTAACAAATTTGTAATTTATTTGTTAACAATTTTAATACCATTTATTAGGGACATATAATGTATTAGTTTCTATGTGATCGATATCGTGAGATGTTGGTACATGTAATTCCTAGAGGATAGTACCGTATCACACACAGCTAATGCTACAATGCACATTAGGCAACCAGTCGAATTATGTGATAATATGGAGATACTGACTGAGCTCCACGATTCTCTGATTTGGCCGGTTCTGATTGTATTTTGAGTAATTCAAGGTGAACAGAGGCCGTCCACAATCTTGTCTCGATGCTTAACGACAACAATAGGAAATTTTTTGTTGAAGTGACACCGTAAACCGATATAAATGTTGAAACTGGCAAAATTAAATATAAGTATTTCGTCATTTTACATTTTCACGATTTTGTGTATTTTCTTGTTTCGAAATTTTGACTTTCCGGCTTTCGATAGAATCCCAAAAAACGAATAGAAAATCAAGCTGACTCCAAATGAATATTGTATCACGGTTTTTTGGTGTATTATTTGGTACATTGGATAGATGTAATATTAAGAGTCAAAGGACCTAAAGTGACCTACCTCAATTTCCTACAACGCTTATTTAATTTTTAAATATTTTTTCTTTTACTCCTTCGAGGGCCAAACACACATGCTGTATAAGATAGCGGAAATTTGCCAGCGGAAAATAAGAGACTACGTTACTCGCCACAAGTGGCAGCACTATCACAAAAGATAATTTATTTTGTTATATAAGTACCAGCAGAAATTGTTTATTCATTTTGTTTCTCTTTTTTCACTAAATAAAACATTCCAGCTGAATAAAATATTAAAAGTGATCCTCAAAATGACAAATTGATTGATTTCCGACGTAAAGGAACTCAGTAAATGAAATCTTGAAATTTAACAATATTCCGTGTTTCCGCCATTTCTGAACGAACTACGATGACATTTGGATATTAGTATTGATTAGGGATTTTAGTTTGGTTGAGAATTTGGTTTCTACAAGGTTTTTCAGTTTTGGCGGGTCGTTGTTGCAATGGAATAAAGCAAGCTATGCATGAGGTATTAACGAAATTCTTTTTTATTTGAAAGGTCCAGTATGCCATTAGTTTTGAAATATACCCTCGTTCAAATATCCACCGCAGCTTCTCACGGACGTACGGATCCGAGTGATCCAATTTTCAATGTCTCTGCCGCAAAGATCCGGCTGAATTTGAGCGATGGTATTGCTTATGTTGGCTTTAAGGGCATCAGTCGATTGCGGTTTTTTGATATAGACCTCTTCACTTTATGTAAAATGTCCATCGTCGCGTCTGCTGTGTGGCACGTAGCCCCGTCCTCACTAACGTCATTTTCAAAACAATACGGACCAATGACGCTGCCGGTCGAAATATAAATTTTAGATGAAAATTTGGCATCTGTACATTCTACACGATTAAAATGGATTTTGATCTGGAGAGAACTCAGCTATTTCTTAATTAATAATTGTAAAATTTGCATCGCCTACATGGATAAATCGGACAAAATTTATCGGTTAGAATTTAAATTTTTTAATTTTCCGCGGCCATATAAGTTCTTCTCAGTTGGCCAATATCTCAAAAAGTTCCAATGGTAACCAATACGCTCGGTTATTTTTCTAGTGGGGGTACAAATAAGTTTTGAGGGATTTACAAAAGATAACGTTACTAGTATTAAATCGCATTGGACCATCTTGTGTCATCTTGGCCAATGGTCTCCTGTAAAAATCAGTATGTGTCATTTCGCTGAAGTGTAAAGAATTTGCGGGAAGCGCTGCTTTTTTGTCAAAAATATGTGAGTATATGGTTCCGCTGTTTGAAAAGTGGCGATTTTGATACTAGTGACAAAGAACGCGAAGAGAGACCAATAAAGTTTGAAGACGCTGAGTTGGAGGAGTTATTGGACCATGATTTATGCCAAACCCAAGAGGAGCTCTATGAAACTTTGGGAGTGACTCAACGAGCGATTCAAAATCGGCTCAAGACCATGGGTTTGGTGCAAAAACAAGGAAATTATGTTTCATATGAGCTCCAGTCAAGAGACGTCGAACGTCGTTTTTTCATGTGTGAGCCTGCTCCAAAGACAAAATCGGTAGGGTTTTTGCATTGAATCGAGAAGAGGGACGAAAAGTGCATTCACGACGACAACCCAAAGCGCAGAAAATCGTGGGGCAAGCCCGCTCATACATCAACTTCAATCGTCATACCGAATATTCATCGCAAGCGGAATGATCTACTATGAGCTACAACAACAATTGATTCAATTAAGCCGATAATTGAAGCTCAAATGCCCACAATATACCAAAAGACATGACAAAATGATCTTTCAACACGACAACGTTTGGCCACATTCCATCGTTCGGCCACAATCGACATTCCATCGAACGGCGACATTCCATCATCCCCTGTGCTTGTCTGTTGAACGTAGGTGACAGTTTGTACTTATATTTGAATATGACAAACACATGATCGCTGTCCATGTCTGCACCTCTGTAAGATCCAACGTCGGATATGCTGGTAGAGCGCCTCTTAGATACTGTGGCGTAAACGACTCAGCTCTCCGTTCTTCCATCATTCGATTTTCACGTTACTTTATGGATTTTCTTATATGGAAAAAATGGACTTGATACAAATAAATTGTACATTATTGCCAGGTCGGTGATGCGTCGGCCATTGTTGTTACTAGTTAGGTGCAGGCTGTTAGGACCGATGTGTGATGTACCCTCTACACTCCCACTGACCACCGCATTAAATTCGCCCACGATGATTTCATTGTCGTGGTGCGGCATGCTATTAATGACCTCCCCCGATCCATCTTTGGTGAGTGCATGTACATTAACAATCGCGATGTTAAACTTCTTAGTGCGAAGTCGCACCGTGCATATCCATCCACACGTTGATAGGACGGAAGTTGATGATGTGACGCTTCACACGCCGATGGCCACTTGACGGCCGCTGCAATAAAGAGTGCAACCATTTGTGATTACATGGATCTAACTTTCAAATCATCCAAGCTCCTGCAGTGTAAGTACGTCCAACGTGCAACTCCCTCCTTGGTTCGAAAGGTTCTGGAGATCTCCAGGTCTGAAGATGCCAAGCACGCTCCAGGTTCTCATTCCCAAAGAATTGTCCGTGTACAACATCCGAGGTCGAGCCCTTGACGAATCCGATATGCAATCCGAGGCCCCTAACTAGGGTTCATAACCAAACTATTTTTCTGAGAAGGTTGTTGGCCTGCCGCCCAACCCGCTTTTCACGTGTGTGGGTCACGCACTGGTGAGAATCTCAAGGCATCTAGTCACACCTTGAACAGACTTACATAGCGAGCCGCCTGATACAAGATAGGCGCCCGCCTCAGCCACTCCCATCCTGGAGGAACAGACGCTGATTTGGTATTGTTTTTGAGGCGCCAAAGACTCGCCTGACATGTGGTGTCCATGACTATAAACAGAATTTCCCCTGCTCGTCTCCACTACATCGCCTGATTGATTTATAGTGCAAAACCGCGAAGAGGTATGAATCTAGGAACTCGCGCTCCCCAAATTTATAATTGTAAAGCAAATATGTAATTGAATTTATTGAGACAAAATTGTTTTAATGTCAAAACGAATTCTCAATGAAACCTCAATAGTCACATACAAACGTCTCGTGAGTATGTACTAAATATTATGTAGAAAAATGTCAAATCTACTTGTCACAAAACTTCTATTTTACAGTTGGAAATGTCGATTATTCTCTCGTTAAGTTACCACCCTTTGTCTTCCTCTTTCTTATCTCGAACAATAATGCCCTATTTTACTCCCCTTACTCCTTACCCCCTCCTCCCCCCTGCATAATCTATTACACTGTGCTTGAATCGCAAACTTTTTTTTGTGACAAGCTGGGCGCTCAGGAGGTAAACCTAATTCAAGTATGCTGAATTCAATGGTGCTAGTCCCATTTCAAAGTTAGTCCCCATTTTTGAGATATCGCTTTCGACATGTTTTGGCTCTGAGTCTAAAATTTGTCAAAATATACACTCATTTCACGTCGATAGCTCTTGAACCATTAAGATTTTCGTTTTGCTTTCTTCAGCAAAGTTGTTGCGTAAACCAAGTCAAACAACTTTACCGAACATATCAAAACCGAAAAATCGATTTAAATCGAATTAAATCGATTCATTTGATTTTATGGTATTTTTTCTTAATTTTTTTAATTTTAATTTTCTGATCCGTTCCTGTCGTCTTCGGGATCTTCTTCCTCTTACAAATTCCAACAAATGTCACCCAAGAGTGCATGTAGCTTTTTGCCGCTGTACCAATGTTCGAGCCTTGCCGTCACTTGGTGAAAACGCTTGCTGCGCTCATCGGATTCGGCTGATGATTGTTCGACGAATTTTTATTTTTCCACATGACAATGCAAAAGTATTTTCAAGAGAACATTCTTAATAACTTCTTTTACACATTTCAATGCCACAAGCTCTCGTTCACTGAGAGCATTTTCAAATGCATCATCGTTTATCAAACGACGAATATCTGGTCCATTAAGTATTCCTGTAATAAAAAACAAGATGCGAAATGAAATTCCATTTGATCAAAACTTAGATTCGAATAGATTCAAACAACAACCTTCTTTTATTTTCATTCCACTTAACCGTGGAAAAATGCGAAGCAATTCGATGAACGCATTTCCATCTGGATTCAGCGGTTTTATAAAAATTTTAACTACTCCAAGCTTGATATGAAGTGGTGATAGCAATATTTTTTCAATTGGTCCAAGTGAAGCCTCAACGATGTTGTCGTATCGTAATCTAATGTTCTCACGTAAAGCCCAGTTCCGCTCGCTGTATTGGTCGCCTTTAAAAGTGTATTCCATAAGCACATTAAACACCTGTTTTTAGTGTAACCCAATTGCAAGGCTCTTAAAAGAGCTTGCACTTTTAAATCTGCACAAACTTTCCATTGATGGTCATTGTATTTAATCAACTTAAAAATTTTCTTCATTGATGCATAAGTTGCCTTTGTGTTTGTGCTGAGTGCAATTGGGTTGGAATTTTTTGAGTTGGTAACGTGAAGGAGAACTGCCTTCAAACTGCTTTTGAAGGAATCGATAAACAAATTCGTAAAATGACGATGACGATTTATAGCTCCATACATCCGAACATTTGGACCCAAATGTTCACTTCTTTTAAATCCTTTGACAAAAGATTGGCTTGCCGCTGCGATAGTTTCAGGTGTCGTACCATAATATCCAAACGATTTTGCAAGATTTTAATGTGATTGCATGGCGCAGTTTCTCCGGTTTCATCAGATTCAAATGTTGGTGGTAAATATTCTTCAGTTGTGTTTGATCTTTCCGAAACAGTAATTTCATCTGAATGCGGCAGCGGTAGTTGATCATTTCTCGTTGCAGTGTATGCCAAAGAACCAATTTTTTGTTCTGTTTGTACCGATAATATAATTCATGCACCCATAACATTGAACTGGATCATGTCCTTGTGGATCTATCCATATCATCAGGAAACCAAATGACATTGCGGCTCCAGTGTTTTGCCATCTGTGCAGATGGAGAATGCATGGCGTACAAACAAAAGACGGCGTCCAATTTACACTATCAATAACATTTTGTGGAAAGTATAGTCGGTATAAATCAGCGGTTTCATAACTAAAGCACGTGAGTTTAAAACACCTGCCCCTATTATTTATTTCACCAGATTTCACAAGCCGATTTTCACTTTATTTTTTGTTTTCTTTTGTCACTGGTAGTTTTTAGTTCTTACTTATTGTGCCAATTTTTTTACTTTTTTAGAAATATCGATTTCGAGAATATTCTCTTCTTCGGTTTAATTTTTAATACTTTTTTTCGTTAATTACAACTGAGACTGTGCTCATCTAGCAATTTATCTTTCAAATTTACAAATTTTACATTTCTTAAATAATTCTGATTTGTTGGGGTGAAACCCAATGGTTAGTCCCAAAATTAATTAAACCTATTTGAAATACTAATTTTAATTTGGTATGTTTACTAGGTCAAGTAGCCTCGTTCTTTGAAGTCTTGTTTCAACGACAGGATTATCTATCATATGGCGAATATAGGGGTTTCCATGTTCCTGGAGTCTTATTTCGTGTTTGGCGGCATGCTTTTTTATTTAAACTTTGATGTAGTCTATCTATAAGTCCCTGTGAAGGTTTTCATTTCTTGTGTACCATGGAGCATTTATAATGCTACGGAGCCTGCTATTTGCCGACATAGCAGCAGCTTGTTGTATATTGTAAGCTCAGATCCTCTATCTATTAGCCAATACATTTTTCTGAACTTAATATTAAGTTCTTCTTTTTTCTTTTTGCGTGCTCTCTCCACTTGAGCTTGGCATCGAGAGTCATGCCAAGATATTTAGCTTTGTTTGCATATTGTGTTGTTGTTTGCATATGGCACCATAGGAAGCCATGGGAAGCCTTTTGATATGTAAAGTTAATATGCATGGATTTCTTCTCATTAAGCTTGATTCGTCAGCGCTTAGTTCAGTTACAAACCGCATTGGTAATCTTCTGGAGTTTGCTCGTTGCATCAGCGACATTACTTCCAATAGCCATGATTGCTGTGTCATCTGCAAAGGTGGCTATGGTTCCTTCATCTGTTGTTGGAATATTCCCCGTATATAATAAATACTGGATTGGTCCTAAGACACTCCCCTGTGGGACACCGGCAGAGATTTTCTTTAGTTCGGAGTATTAATCCTCATATTTCACACGAAAATGTCTATTGGATAAATAAGATCTTAGTATAGCATAGAATTGTCTCGGCAGATCTCTATGCAGCTTGAATTCCAGTTCACTGTGCCAGATTTTATCGAATGCTTGGGCGACGTCCAGAAATATGCTGGAGCATACTTTTTCCATTCTAACGTTCTTTCAATAACGTTGGTGATTCTATGCACCTGTTCAATTGTGGAGTGCTTTTCCCTGAATCCAAATTGATGTGGAGGAATTAGTTGTCGGTCCTCAATTATTGGTTTAAGTCTTTTTAGTAATAATTTTTCAAAGAGTTTTGACATAATTGGCAGGAATGAAATTGGCCAGGTTGGGTGGTTTATCAGGTTTTGCTATCATGATTACTTCTTCTACTTTCCATTGCCACGGAACATATTTTAACTGAAAGCTTGCATTGATTATGTGTAATAGCTTATGAAATCCTTTATCTGGTAGAGCCTTGATTTATTTGGCAAGTAATCAAGTCATATCCTGGGGCTTTTTTAACATTCATGTTGCTTTTAATTAGTTCTTTTAATTCTTTGAGAGTTACTGGGCGTATATCAAAATCATCTAGCTGTTGGATTGACATTAAATTTTCATTGGCCGTTTGCCTTGGTAGTGGTTGGAAGGTATCCTCGAGATACTCCGCAAACAGATCAGCCTTCTCTTGCACTTGCATTTTGGGTCTTTTGAGTCCCTTCGTCGCCTTCCACAGAGAATAATCAGAATTTTTTTCATCGGTTAGGCTAACTAGATATCTGTTGATTGATGCATTTTTAACTTCTTTAAGAAGAGATTTGAGACTGTTACCTAAATTGTTAAGAATTGTTTTGTTCTCCGGTGTTCTAGTTATTTGCCAGGTTTTGCGTGCCCGTCGTTTTTGTCTTACCAACTCTCTAACTTCCATTGGGTAGGATATGTTAAGCTTCTTCTTATTTTGTATACTGGAGGTACTTGCCAAAGCATCATAGTGAATTGCTTCATTGAGTTGTTCTAATTCATCTCCCCCCGTTCCCTTCTTCAACTGGTGGGGATTTCTTATCGGCACCTGAAGATTGATTTTTTTCTGCAATACCTCACGAAAGAGATCCCAGTTTGTTTTTGAATTTGTTCAAGATAACCAGGGAATGATCCGATACTAGAGAATTACTGTCTTCAATGTGAATGTAGTTCTGGGATATACCTCTTGCTACATAAAAGTCTATTAGGTCAGTTATCTTCGTTCCATCACGGCCAGTATGTTGGGGAACCACCGGAGTAAAATTCACATTTTGATGTCTGCCCTGCTTGAAGCAATTCTTTACCTTTTGACGTCGTAAGTCTAGATCCTCAATAGGCGTTTTTCGCATTAAAGTCACCTCCAATAATAAAATCAGGTCCAAGCGATTTAAATAGTTTAAGGTAGTCCTCCCTTTTCAAGTTATGCCGGGGAGGACAATATATTGCAGAGACAGTAAGCTGTCTGTGTTTAATTTGGATCCTTACAGTAGTGACTTGCATTGTTTCTTCTTTGGTATTTGATTCTAAATGGTGTTTTATATTTTCTTTTATTAGTAATGCCGAACCACCTCTTGCTCTTTCCGCTGGATGCATGGAGTGATGTAAGTTATATCCCCGTATTTTAACAAACGAAGATTTAACTTGATGGCTTTCAGATATTAAGAAAATGCCGATTTTTTCATGAATTTGAAAATATTTATATTTCTGGAATATGTTGCATAATGCCATTCGCATTCCAGATTGCTATTTTGAAAGTTGTGTTCTTACTTAATATTTTTTGTTGGATTGCGTTGAGGGAGTTGCATTTTCCTCAGTTGATCAAGTATCATGTTGTTCAGATTACTTTGGTCATCTAGCCGCTTTGTAATAGCTGCAATGCTGTTCATAATGTTTTCCATAATTTGGTTACTTTCAGAGCCCATATGTTTGGTTGAACCCAAACCTTTCACTACCTGCGCAAATGAACTTCTTCTCCCTGTGTTACTTGGTTGTGGGTTTTGATCCATCTGATTTGATATTTGAACCCTTCGATTTTCGTGATTTTCCGGTTGATTTCTTGTTTTATCTCTTAATTTTTGTAGTTGTTTAGGAACCTCATAGCCTCGATGGCATTTCTTGCATTGGGGTATGCGTATTGTGGTTCTCCTCATTGGTTCCATTTTCACCTTCATGTGAAGGATTCCTTTTATTCCATAAATGTTTTGAAGATTCTCTTTGTTGTCAAATACTAGCATAAAAAGATGGAGTCCCCTTTTACTGATAATCTGGTTTCCTTCGTGGATTTCTGTTCTCTCTTTTTTAACAATATTAACAGCATCTAGTATTTTAAGACCTTTATTTTGTAAGTCTTATTATTTCTTTGCTTGAACAAGTGTGATGCAAACCTCTTGCCTCTTTTATAGGTCGGGCCTGTTTGTTCTCGTAAGTGAACCACTGATACTTTTTAGCATTCAATTTCATAGATAAGGTTCTATAAGTATCAGTAATCGATTTCATCAGTGACTGAATTTCTGGGTAACTGGTTACATCCACAATATTTATTGGTGGGGGTGATTTTTCTTTCGGTTGCACCAAATTTGGTGTAATGTTCTTGGTCGATTTACTATCTTTTGGTTGATTGGCTTTGGGTATATCATCGTTTGAATCTGGACTAGATTGTCCCCTACCATTTAATCGCTCAGCCTCAGGTGACGATTCAGCTTTTCTTTTCTTACTCTTCCTGGACTGTTTTTTCTTCTTTAGGATCCAGTCCGTCTCTCTTTGTAATTCATCTTCATCAGTGGAATAGTTGAGTTTGTCTGGTTCAATGCTTCGCAATCTTCTTTTGAATCCCGATTCATTTTTAGGTTTTCATTTTCTTGCTTTAGATACTCAATTTCTTCGCTTAGCTTGGCAAATAATTGCTCCATATGCTCTAGCCTCGCCAAGAGATTCATATTCTCCTTTTCTAGGTCAATAGTTGTTTTACTAGATTCGGCTATTTGCAAAGTAAAATTTCCGGTGGCATCACTTATTTCGTGTAATGTTTGTCTAGGTATCGGCTTGGTCAGCTACCGAGTTGCTTCTATTTTTCTTTATCGGTGATTTTTTGTAAATTTGATCTTCTCTGGAACGGATTTGATGTTTCCTGATAATGCAATAGATGGCCCTCCCCAGAATCCATAGGGCCAGTCTCCACAGAGAGTGGATTTACCAAGGTTGATATTGGTGTACGACCTGGGGTATTATTTCCTTTTGTTTGTACCATTGCATAGTTTTGATGGACTAATTAGCTATTCTGCTTCACTACTACGATGGGATTGGGTACCGAAACCGTTCGTTCTACAAAACATTGCCCAGAGTACGCCCGTATCCATTTATGAATACTTCGTGGAGGCTGTCAATCCCGTACTCCATTTTCTACTACTATTACATAATTTATTATTATTATTTTTTTTTAACTATTGCCAAAGGCTTTATTCTTGAATCTTTCTTTATACGAAACTAACAAGAAGTGTGAAATTCTTAAAAACTATTTATTTTTTTTTACTTAAGCCTTAACCTACTCGTATGTTAGTACTTAATATTAGTATGCATTATTATTTTTAAATTATTATTAATTACTTAATTTAAGTGTGTTAGGTCAACATGCGTGTAATTATTAAATATTTCAGTTGATTAAATCTAGAGGATCTGCTCTGCGAAGCCGTTTGTATTTCGGTTGCCTTAGTAGTTCTCTAGCTAATTCGTTAGGGTGTGATTCCAGTTTCAGATGGTATTTTAGACTGCATGATTTTATTGTCTCTTTAACCGTTTTGATTCCTAGGTCTCTATGGATGTTGCTGTTTCGAATATACCAGGGCGTATTTGTAATGCTACGAAGTATCTTTGCTTGCGTTCTTTATACAATATCTATATTTGAGGCACTAGTTGAGCCCCATAGTTGGATACCATATGTCCATATGGGGATTAGGATCCGTATTGTATAGTAGAACCTTGCAGTCTAGAGAGAGTTTCGATTTTCTTCCGATCAACCAGTACATTTTAGAAAATTTTATTTTTAGTTGATTACGTTTTGTTTCAATGTGCTTTTTCCATGTCAATCTTCTATCGAGATGAAGACCGAGATATTTGACGTTTGTTTGTTGAGGAATTGTGATATTGTTTAATTTTACTGCCGGACGTGTGCGTTTATTCAGGATGAATGTTACATGTGTTGATTTACATTCATTCGTCCTTATCTGCCAAGTTTTTAACCAATCTTCTATTTCGTGCAGATGGTCTTGTAATTCTCTCAATACTGTTTGAGGATTTTTGTGTGAAAACAATATAGCTGTGTCATCAGCAAATGTTTTCAGTTATTGGTAAGTAAGGTGTGAACAACAAGTATAGCACAGGTCCCATTACACTACCTTGCGGTACTCATGCCTTTATCTCGGTTAAATCAGTAGTGCCCGTACTTTGTTTCACCTGGAACTTCCTTTGGGCTAAGTAGTTTTTAAGAATTACATGAAATTGTCTAGGCAGAAGAGTTTTAATTTTGTAATTTAATCCTTCATGCCATACTTTGTCGAAAGCTTGCGCAATATCCAAGAAAACGAGCAATATTTCTTTTCTTCTAAGGAGAGCTTAATTGTGTTTACAATTCTGTGGACCTGTTCTATTGTGCCGTGCTGCTCTCTAAATCCAAATTGGTGATCTGGTATAATGCGACCTACAGTTAATATAGGTATTGGTTCTTCTAGTAGCATCTTTTCAAAGAGCTTTGAAGTTATCGGAAGTAGACTTATTGGCCTGTACGGCGAGACTTGGGTTTCGTCTTTACCTGGCTTAGGAATTATGATAATTTGAGATATTTTCCATTTTTGGGGAAAGTATCCACATCTCATAATCGCATTAAAAATATATGTTATATATTTTATGTATCTATCGGGTAATTCTTTGATCATTTTTCCAGTTATTAGATCATGGCCTGGAGCTTTCTTAGGATTTATCCTGTTTTTGATAACCTCTTTGACGCATTTCCATTTAAATTTTACTGCATTTGGGTTCGACTCGTCCCTCGTAAATTGTGGTAGTACGCAGCCATTATTTTTTTCGTTTGGAGTGAACACTTTTTGTAGATGGTTAGAGAAAGCGATAGCTTTTTCTAAATCACTTCTGGCCCAATGACCATCTGGTTTCCTTACGGAGGATTCGATAGCTCTTTCCTTTTTAAATTTCTTGCTACCTTCCACAGTGAGTAATCTGTTTTCTCTGTTCCTGTGAGCTCACTTAGGTAATTCTGCATTCCAAGATTGTGTTCTTCCCGTATTGCTTCTCTTAGAGCTTTAATAGCTCTATTTAATTTCCATTTATGAAAAGGAGATTGGTGCAGCTGCCATAGCCTGAATGTTACTTGAAAGCTTACTATTTTTTCCCGAATTTTTGTACTCCGGAGTAGCTTTTGTTTCTATACAGAACCCATTTCGTTAGTTTGTTTGTTAAACGTTGGGGTGGTTCAGTTTTTAATGCTTGCGTACTTAGTGTTACGATTATTGGTGAGTGATCTGATGATAAATCATAACAGTCAACGACTTGAGCATTGGTGCGTGCTATTCCTTGTATTACACAGAAATCTATTAAATCAGGAATTTTCTTTCTATCGGTAGGCCAATAAGTGGGATGTCCAGATGATAAATAATCTAGGTTTTTCTCGTTTATTGCTTCGTAGAGTTGCTTGCCCTTGGGTGACGTCAACCTCGAACCCCATTGCACATGTTTAGCGTTGTAATCACCTCCTGCTAGAAATTTGATTCCCAACTGATTAAAGTAGTCGATAAATTACTGTTTTTTAATTGCATGTTTCGGTGGACAGTAAACAGCCGATATTACAAATTTCCCAGACCACTCGTCCAAACAAATAGTTGTAGCTTGGATGTGATCTTTAGCATATTTCTGGAGCTCGTAGTGCTTTAACCTTCTTTTTATCAAGACTGCGGTGCCGCCGTGTGCTTTTCCATCCGGATGTTTGGTGTCATAAACGGAATAGCCGGTAATATTAAAAAAATTGTGTTTGGTGAAGTGTGTTTCAGATATTAACATGATGTCTATATTTTGTTCGATAAGAAAGGTGTGTACCTCAGCTTTATGTTGCGGAAGCCCGTTCGCATTCCAAATAGCTATTTTTAGAACTGTCATTCTTGATTTTTAACTATTATTTGCATAAGCGTATTCATATTTTGCATCATCATGCTCATTTGCCTTTCCATCATGGTCATGAAACTTTGGATGGTCTCGGTTAATTTATTTTGCGTGGTATGAATATTTAGGTCCTCTTCATTAAAACGAACTTTGGCTTTCGGTTTGTTACCTTTTAGGATGTTTGCATAAGAAACACCTGGCTGTATAAAACTGCTGTCAAACGTCTCCAAGTTATCATTTTGTGTGTTTGCACTCGCAGGTTTGGTGACTATTGTATTTTTTTGAGCATTCGTTGCTCAGCTCTCATTTTAGGGTTTATTTTCCGTTTTAAGTCCAGATACACTGCACGTCCCCTGTAATTTGCAGTATGATTTTCACCGCAGTTACTGCAACGTTTCACAGATGGGTCATTGCGAGATTTGTCACACTGTTTGGAGTTGTGAAGTTCACCACAAATAACACAAACATCATTTAAGGTGCAGTATGCTTTCGTGTGTCCGTATTCTTGGCACTTTATGCATTGAACTGGTCCTGACCTCTTCCTAGGTTCTTCAATTACTATTTTGCGATGTAGCAAATATTCTAGGTTGTAAATCTTGTGAACTCCTTTTGACTTTTCTTCCTCTGACTCTAGTTCCAAACGGAATATTGGTTGGGGTACCTTCTCACGGTTTACTATATTACCAATAGATTTAACATGGAAACCTTCCGCAGCAAGTGCAGCTTGTATGTCGCTAACATCTATGCAGCTTTCAATTCCTTTTAGCACAACAGTGAGCCCTTTTTGACTTTTTAGCTGGTATGTGTAATATTTTTTACCAACTTCGTCAAAATGTTTGACTAGGGCTCTGAAGCCATCGATTTCGAAGGTTTGAATCTTTGTTTCGTTTATATTACCCCTTTTGAGCGGGGCAATATAAAATTTAGAGTCTGTTAATGATGCGATTTTATTAACCAGTTCATTGTTAGATGCTTCCCTTAAATAAATTGGAGGCGGTTTCTCAGGTTTCGATTTCGGCGCTGTGTTGAGGTCACCGACCTCTAAACTAGAGAATCGGTTGTTAAGCGGTATTTGGTTAACACCTAGTTCAATCCGTGTCACTTTGCTCCTGCCAGCAAACTGAGCAGATCTCGGGCTACGTTTTCTTTTAGATTGAACAGTGATATACCTATCCAATCCCGTTTGCACTAGATTATTTTCAAACTGACCACGGTCACTAGAGTTCGTCGCACTGAGTTCATTCTTATTGTTTTCGTTTAGCATTGCATTTGCTGATGAATTAATTTTTTCTTCGCTGTTTTGATTTATAATTTTAAACGGCGGTATAACTAATTCTGTCGAAGAAGCACTTTTAATCACTTGTATGGTGCTTTCTTTGGACTATGTTGAACTTTACCCACTTGATTTACACTTGTACTTGCAATATTTAAATTTTCTACATGAAGCTGGTTCAAGTTTGATGTAGATTGTGTTCGCCTTTCGGTGTTCGAAGAAGTCTTTTTTGGGGAAAAAAGGGCCTTCATGTTCACATTATCACTCACTAAATTACAATTTTATATTGTATACGAGTATTATAACAAAATAAAAAGCACTAACACTGCACTTTTCGTTTGTTTTATTTTACGTCCGATGTTAGTGAAATCAATTTTGCGATAATTTATTTTGAAGTTGTTTATTAGTTGCTAGACGCTGCTGATTGGCACTCCATTGTTTTTATGTTATGGATAATAAGTCGTAAATTTTATTGGTTTTTGTGTTGATTTTGTCGTTAAGTAAATTGTTGGTGTTTTTTTGCATTTGCATATTTTCAGGGCGTGAATTTTGGTCGCAATTTGGCTCATGACTCATGAGTCAAAGTGTGCCCAAAATGTATACCAAGATCTGTGCAAAATGGTTAAATTTTTATTAAATTTAGTGTACCTAACCTTCTTTGTATTTTGCTTGAAAAGAGCGTCCTGTTTGGCCTAAGTATGCCGACCTCCAGTTGTATTTGGCCTTACCTGTGAATACGGATCTCTGTGGACCCATGTTTCTCTAGACGTCAAGGTAGGAGCCGGAGTCTTCTGTGACAAGCTTTTGCCAAAACTGACAGGACCCTGCCTTTTTGGGCAGCGAGACGGTTGGATCTATAGATGAATGACTTTGTGCATGGACGAACGAACGTAGCTCCGAATGGTTTTGAACAGGGGTAAAGGGGAAATCGAATCCTGTAGTATCACAATGGGCCACTACGGGTCTAAGTGTGCGGATGCACCTACTCCAACCTAATCTAGCGTAACCTTGGCCTAAGTAAAACACACATATATGGTGGATGTGGTTTTTGGGTCTTGATATGTTCAGCAAAGTTGTTTGTCTTGATTTGCGCAATAACTTTACTGAAGAAATCATAACGAAAATGTTAATGGTTCAAATACTATTTATTGGTGAACAACGAAAAAATGCATGTGTTTTACGACATTTTGTGTACAAAAAACCCCACTGGGTGCCATTATTTGGCCGGAATAATAGGAACACTTCGCTGAAAGAAGCAAAACGAAAATCTTACCGGTTCAAGAGCTATCAACGTGAAAATGAGTGTATACTTTGACAAATTTTAGACTCAGAGCCAAAACATGTCGAAAGCGATATCTTAAAAATGGGGACTAACTTTGAAATGGGACTAGCACCTCCTTGGTGCCCAGCTTGTTACTTTTCTCAACTAGCACAGTGACGAGTATATTACATATCAATAATGATTTTTAATTTGATTTCTTCTTTTTTGTTACAGTGATTCATCAATATCCACACGTGTAGATATGCTGACTCCAGCTATTGAAGTATACAAGCCACCACTCTGACATAAGGACGATACTCTCGAGAGTAATCTTAATAATCCATCAACAAGCAGTGATCTTTAATAAATTCGAATATATATTTTAAATTTATTTTATTATTAATTTTTAAAAACAAAAGAACAACAAAATTAAATATAAATTATATTATTTAATTTATTTAGATGAATATAATAATATAAAAAAATAAATAAGTATGGAAATTTAGTAGTCTGATAAAAAATTACATTTTTTTTTATATTTCAATTGTTAACATTATTATATATAATTTATTATATTTTTCGTTATTTTATATAAAATAAAATAGAAAAATGTAAAAAGAAATAAATATTAACAATTATAAATAAAACCCCCCAAAAATAGTTATAATAAAATCAGATTTTAATCAAATTATAAATATTATTAAATACCAAAAAAAAAAAAAAACAATATCAAAAAAATGTAAAATTGACATTATACCATTTTCAAAATTACAATAAAATATAAAAACCCCAAATTATTAGGAATGTTGTTCAACAAAATAATTGCAGAAAATATAAGTAAAATTTACGTTACAGTGCGCATGCCAACCAAACTTATTTTTGTCTGCGCTCTCAACAATAATTTCGTTTGTATTAATTTTTATTGTAAATATTTATTTTATTTACGTACTTCTTGTAGCGAATTTAGAATCACGATAATCGTAACCGAAAACCACAATTACTCACTGAAAAACGATATACAAATTATTTATTAGCTTACGTAGGTTAAAATTTTTACAAACTCCCGCTAATTTTGAGGTACAGGGCCAATGGAAATATATTTAATACCGCTTTTATTACATTTTTAAGGCACGTTACTACGGCTTCCCGGCTTTGCAAACTTTTGATTTGCATTAGCCACCTTTCATATAATTTTAATAATTTCAGTGCCTGAAGTGATCATTTTACGAAAGATTTATTAGAGTGATTCATTACAATAAAACATTTAGAAATGACCTAGAAAGGATTGAATCTTATACAACAATGACTCAAGGAACTGATTAACTTATGATGTATATTAAATTTAATTAATTAGTTTTAATTTTAATCTAATAGTATTTTTCAATTAATAATCTGTAATACAGGGAGCATATTGCTAATATTTGATTTCGAGAAGCACAGAAATAATTATGTGGCACGTGTACTGTAATGTAACGATTCTAATTCATGAATAGTAAAAAAAAATAGATAAATAATTGTTATTAAGTTTGAAATAAACTTACTTAATATAATTACAATAATTTAATTTTTCGTTTTAAGATTTAAAGAATTTTGTGTCAAATTTGAGTAATTTTAATGATTAAGTATTTTAGCCCTTACAGGTTTTCTCATTGACAGCTAACAGCTTTATATTGTTCTACAGAATTTATTAGTATAAAAGTTGTTGATAGATTGCACCACTATACATTTAATCTGGGAATAATTTCAATTCTGGGAATAATTTCAGTGCAGAGCTAGTTTAAGCGGTCAGTGGAGAAATTACTGTTTTGCATATTTTTAAAATACAGCCATAATTATTCGCTCTACAGAGAGCAAGAAAAACTAAGAAACAAAAACAGGGTTGCCGCTACATTTCCCCTTTTATTTATAAATGGTGCCTGCAGTGACTACAATCGTTTTTCATTCGAGTTTTCTTGAATGAATTTCTCGACAAGTGATAATCGAAAGCTCCGTAGACCTTGTTGAACACCCGCGATACTCTCGGAATTGGATCAGAATGACCGTAGTTCGTTACCGCTCGGTCGATGGATAAAGCTCCATCGCGTTGACGCATTCGATGCTCGGGAGCGTACAAGTTGATACGTTGCTATAGTAACTCGATACAATCGACACGGGATTGATGATATCACGCACAAACAGCGCGGAAGCTACGTCTCGGCTATTATCTAGACGTTGTAGTTCCAAAAAATTACATCGATTCTGATAAGGCGGAAGAACGTAGTCCATAGCACGCATGGATGGTAAACGTCGTAGCGCGAACAAAATAAACTGTTTCTGGATACTCTCAATCCTCTCAGAATGACAGTGGTAGGAGGGTGACCAAACAGGAGATGCATACTCCAAAATGGACCGAACAAAGCATACGTAAAATGATGTCAAAGTTAACGGTTCACTAAAGTCCTTGCAGTTTCGTTTAATGAAGCCAAACATAATGTACGACTTTGAAACAATGGCGTTAACACTTCTAGTAAATGTAGCATTAGCTTGAAAGATCACACCACGATCCGAAGTGAATTCAACCCGATCAATGGTTTGGTTTCGTTGTACAGTTGATATTGATAAAAAACAGGCGAGCGGATACGGAAGAAATAAAGAGTTTTGCATTTACTCACGTTTAAAGCCAGCAAGTTGTTAATTGACCAACTGCAAAAGCGGTTTAAGTCATCTTGTAACATTTCGCAGTCTAACACGCTAGAGACCCGGGCGAATATCTTCTTGTCATCTGCGAAGAGGAGGCAGTTGGCAAACTTAAAACATTTTACAACGTCGTTAATTAATAATTAACAAGCCATTAACAGATATGGCTACCTTGAGGCACGCCGGATGGCGGCCAAAATAATGGGCAGAAAGAATTCAGAATCAGTCGATGGGAATGAAATCACAGTCGAGACTATCCAACTTGCTAATAAGATTGAACTGATCAATCACATCGAAAGCCTTTGCGAAGCCAGTGTAGACAACGTCAAGCTGCTGCTTGGAGTTTAGACTGTCAATTAGATCACCACAAAATGAGGACAAGTTAGATACGGTAGACCTACCAGGATAAAATCCATGCTGAAATGCAGAAATAGATCTCTTGGTATGGAAGTGAAATACTCTGTGAACCATGGACTCAAACAGTTTGGATAAGACAGAGAGGATGGCGATCCCACGATAATTACTTACCTCATTTCTAATACCCGCCTTGAAAATTGGATGAACACGTGGGATTTTCCAGGGATCTGGAAAAATACCACGACGAAGGCTTTCGTTAATCAAGAAGGTAACTGCAGAGACCAGAGTTTTTCTGTTCGGTAATTTTGAAATGATCGAATCCGATGGAGGTGGAAGTAATAGGAGGCCCGGTGTCTGTTACCGAAGTGGCTTGTAAACCGATGCAAAAAATTTGGCAAACAAATTGCAAATGTCGGATGGCTGACCGGCGATAGAGGTCTGGTAAGACATATTCGACGGAAAACCAGATACCTTTTTCTTGCTATTAATGAAGTTCCAAACTTTTTTGGGATTGGATGTCAAAACTTGCTCGATTTGCTCTACCTAATTGTTGAAAAGGAACCAATTAAGGGTCTTGAATTCATTGCGGGCGTTAACGAAATCGGGATAGTATTCTAGGCCGTCAAGCGAATGAAACTTGTTGCGTCGTTTCTCGACCAGCATCCACTCGATATTATACCATTGCTCCCGAAAGCCGAATTTATTATTGATAACCCGCGGAATGTGTCTCTAGGTACCACTCCCGAGAAGCTCATTGAATCTGTGCCAAAAGTCCCAATCGACAGTGGTGAGAAATTCATTCAAGGATGCGTAGTCGGCCATTATAAAATTAAAGTGAAAATCGTTAGGAAAATAATTACTTGTACATTTAGTATAACAAATATTTATCATAATTGGTGTGTGATAAATGCTCTCACGCCCAGTGAAGTTTAAAATGTCTCCTTAAAGTTTAAACAACAGAAAATACGAATCTATTGATGGTAGGTGAAGTGTTGTCTCCGGAATACCAGGTTAGGCCTGACACATGGTACTTTCTTATTAGGGTTTAGTCGCGATCGGCGTTTTTCACTTCACATGTAGTTGAGTTGACAATTTTTCAGATACGATTCGGCCTGTCACGTCTAGGAGCTAGATTTTTGATAAATCCTTTCGCTGCATTGCTCTGTGGCGTTTGACCACGAACGTGACTTTATCTGAAAGATAATTTTATGGCATTAATGTTTGAACATGATTTCGGACATGTGGCCACCGCAGCTGGCGCGTACTTGACGTAATCTGGTGGTTCAATTTTTGCTCATATTTCGTAGCATTTCTGGTCATATTTCTGCAATAACGCGTCAAATGATGGCTTCCAAGTGTTCAATTGTCTCTGGTTTGTCCCCGTAGACAAGTAACTTGACATAACTCTAAAGAAAAAGCGGTATTAACTCACACGAAAGCCGTGACCAGTTGACAGGTTCATTTTTCCATTGCTTTTGAACAATGGCTCGTGGATTATCTTCACTCGAAATGAGACAAATCTGCTCGTTGCCATCATCACTGAAGAAAATTTTGTATGGAAAGTTTGTATCGATGTCAATATTGACTTCGGCCCATTCACTGAATTGGCGGCGATTGGTAAACGATGGTCGATGGTTGTAGTTGCTGAACAAATTGGATCTTGTAGGCATGTAAACCAAGATCCTTACGCAAAATCTTTCATAATGATGTTGAATCAAGTCTCAATTGTTGTGCACCATAACGTTGTGGACTATAGCTGTCACCGCCTAGAGTGAACGAGGTGCGAGAGCGATCCATAGTTAATTAAAAAGGACATAGCGTGCGATGAGTTTCACGAACCGAACCAATATTTTCAAAGCAAATTTGAACAATTAGCTAACGTTGCGTCAAATCGGCTGACCCTGAGAATAGTGTTGCCAACTTAAAGTTCTATACCTGGAAATGAAACACCCTTTACTTCGGCCACTCAGTATGAAGATCTTTAGTTAAAATTCTGGGTTTTCAGGTCCCTATTAGACGTTCCACTGAATTGGCTTGGGAATGTTATAATGGGGTTAGACTTTCTCAATCCCCAACCAGCACTTAGTGTGTTGAATGATTTCGCTCACGAATTGCGATCCATTGTCAGAAATGAGCCGCCTGGGAAGCCCACGTTATGGGCTTCAGAGACGTAAGAACACCTCGTAAATCAAAGTTTTTGTACAATCCAGAGCAGTTACCGAGACGAGCGTAAATAGTTCCAAATCATGAACTCTCAGCATGTGTCGATAGCCACCAACGACTTCCATTCGTTGGGCCATTATCGGGGTTTTGAAAAGTCCGCTGGGTTTCAAATTTCAAACTACGATACAACGATAGAACTCGTTAACAGAACAGCGCATTCCCAACCCCATTTGTCAACCCCATAATACCCGGCAGTCGGAACAGAATAATAGCGCAGTAAAATATGGCTGCGAAGAGATGTTCGTACTACTAGCTGATCTTCTTTGACTCCTTTGTTATAGCGATAAAGTAATTACATATTTTACGTGGTTCGGGTCATGGTTTCCTAGGCTATGGATAATCTTCAACACCTCTTAATCTTCTACCTGCATTCGTCTTAATTCGGTAAATCAATCTCAAGCGCCCTGGATTCGAAAATCTGCTCGTGTGTTGTAGGTTTACGTTACCTATCTGGCTAAACTGCCAACATTACCCACCATTGCTAAACGCAATTTCAGCGGACGAATCGCTGTTCGTCAGTTGGTCTGGACGAACAGTACAACACGCAAAGTATAACAACTTGCATCGATCATCAGGATAAACGACTTCTTAGGATTCATTTCCCGAAGAAAGATTTTTAGCTTCCCTTCAGGTCCACGATGCAATTTTCTTTGCCAAATTGGTTAACGGTGGAGCGACATGCGAAAAATTGTTTAAATTTTTGGTACCACGGACGGTTTGTAAAATATCGCAGACACCTTGTTCGGATCAGTCTTAATTCCATCGTGGGTTATACCGTGCCCCAGGAAGTGAACAGTACAACAAAAAAACACTTTCACCTTTGCTCGTAATTTAATTAATCGTAATCGTTGGAAAACCATCTCCAGATCATTTAAACGTGGATTTAACCTGTTTAAAAACGCTAGAATTGTGACATTAGGGAGAAAATCTCTTTTATCCCGCTGTTCATTGCAAGCCTTAACCTGCTAGTGACCATACCGTAAATTAAAATTTGACATGAATAAGGACTGTTGGCCGCAAATGGTGATCGATTCCAGGTAACGGATAGCAATCCGTAACTGTGAACGAATTTATATCTCTATAATCCACACACACACACTTGAAGTTCGATATTTTTCTTGGGTATCATAATTAAGAGTGCTGCCCAAGATGACTCACACTCTTCGATGACATCGTTATCAAGCATCTTGTTAATTTTTTGTTTTAGAATTGTTTTATGGGGTCCTGACGCTACGGCACGCTAATTCGGACCTTTCATCTTGATAACATGTTCAATGAATTCAGTTATGTCTTCCCATGGTCTCAAAATTATCACCGTTATTCCCACGCCTTCATCAGGTCGAACTTCGATTATTGCAAAATCTATCAAAACAGGTTGCTAATGAATAGGCTTTTTAGGAAAATAAGAAACGTTATTGGCACAGTCTTTAACCCAATCGCAATCCAAACATCACACCGAGTACATAATACAAGTTTTTCTATCTGACATGACCCACGCGCCAGCTTAACATCAATATACAATTCTGTGAACGTCAGATCGTTTTAGAATATTATAGATGGTTTCGTGGGGGAGTTACTGGAGTTGGGATAATGCCGACATTGGATCTGTGCACAATCTAGTAGTCGTTATGGGATGAGCTCAATTCATCTCTTTCTCCCTTCATTCGAGACCTTTTTATAAATAGGTCTTGTTCGATACGATGATATCGCTGCCTCCAGAAATATGCTTTATCTCGTGGTTCATATAAACACGATATTCGTTATGAAAAGCTTTCGTTTTCCAACTTTATTTAGACCAAAGATGAAATGAATGACCTTCCTTTTAAATGTAGATAACATTCTACAGCTATTAGGTCTTCATGAGACATAGATCCCGTTTCCGTCGAGACCGGGTTTCTGTTTTTCAGTCTACTAATAACTTACCCTTCTTTTTCTAATGTCGAATATCCACATAAATATAAAAACCGCTCCACCTGGGTTTGATCACATTAATGAGGGAATGAGGTGGAGTAATCACCATTAATGAGATTTCTAACGTCAGCAAAGCGTTCCTGTTAGTAGAAGTACGGACGTATGTGTGGATGTTTGTATTTCTTTCGCTGGAGATATTTCACCCTTCGCTGGGTGCAATTACATTAACGATAGGGAGGGAGGAGGAGGGCAGAAGTCGATGATATGGTACTTTACGCGCTGATAGATGAGAAAGGTAACTCCAAATTCTGACGGCGGCTTTATTGAATAGCGTTACTATTGGCGGTGTCATAAAACCCACTCCATCGCAGCTCTTGCAGTGCAATTACGTTTAATGTTTATCTCTTTGCCTGGTTTGATAGGTTTTGGAGATATCATGGCCTTAAAAGATTAAACACGTTCCATGTTGCCGTTTTTAAATTGTTGTTAGAGTACGTTTCTGAGGTCGTATTTATGGTGAATCAGAATGGATGTGTGGGTTTTATACCACATGAGTTTTGTGAGAGCAAATCAATAATCTTAAGGCATCCAGTCCTACCTTGTACACGCTTATTATAGCAAACGACTTATTATAGCAAAATCGTGACATATTGTGAGTTAATCCAAACATCTAAGCGGTACCTTAATCAGTAAACTTGCGTGTAATCTTCATTTTGAAAGTAAATCTGAAAAAACTGCCGCTTTTAGACAATGTATAGGAGAGCATTTGGGAAGTCCTACGGTTAGCTTAGTAAGTAAAGTGCTTGCTCTGTTATTCGGGGGTCCCGGGTTTGATTGCTGAAGGTGACTAGTAAAAAAGTTGCGACTGGGTTCAGCCAAAGTAGTTACGGCCTTTGTCTTTAATATTTAATATTTGGTTTGGGTGGCCCGTGATAAAGTCGAATTCTGCTTTAGCCAAACTTAACAGTGTACAGGTTTGGCATGCTGGGCTATTACCGGTGCTACTTCGATCCTCGCTTTGCAGACCATTTTGTTCCTACCCTCGCTGAAGTCTTTCATTATGGGTACGGCTTGTTCCGCCACGTTCACATTAAGGTGGGTTGGGGCGTTAAACAACCTACGTTTCAAATCATTATCACCTACTGGCTTTTACTTGATTTATGAACTTACGGTAGTCTGATTTCAACCTGCACGGTGTTCCCGCTCGAGTTAATTGCTCTCACGCTGTGTGCGATTAATGGGCCTAGCCTAGCAGTTTCAGAAGAAAATATTATTTTGTGTTCAGCTAGTAAAACTGTGATCAATGCATTGCGGAATCCTGTGTCACTTCCAAACAGGTTAAGGATTGTAAACATTTTATTAGCCGATCATTGTGATATTGAGGGAAACGAAGTGGCTGATTCTTTGTCCAAGATGGGTTCGCATCTGGATTTCATCGGACCAAAGATTTCAGGATGGTCGGAATATTTAAAGCTGACCATCAAACAGTTATCCCATGGGCCCCAAGCCCCAACATTTTTCAATGGTATTTTTACATGAGTAAAGCGCTATTGTAGCTTTCTTTATTTTTTCTACCAGCTCAGTTTTGTGTGGATTCTCAATTAAACCGCAGCAACTGTTAGTCCAATTGGGGAGAGCATGCTTTTAAGGTTCAATGATATTTACCGAACAAGCAAATCGCATTAATTTATGGCCAAGTCCCCCAAAAAGGTGATAACACCCCAACTTGGAGTTTTGTTATACTCACAAATCTGCTAAGGACCCACCCTGGTTGGCCGTCACGGCCTAGCTTTGAAACATTTGATCTACCCAGCCCATGAGTGGCTCGTCCCGTTAAAGGCTCCCCTCTATATACAGAAAAGTTATAATGGAGTATTCCTTATGTTCAAAGGGGTTTCGATAGGAGCAATTAGAGAGTGGAGAGCAATTTCCACAGATTTTCCCCGATATGCATGTTGCAAAAGGCTAAACTTGTATAGGTCTAAGGTCTTGAGAATTGCAATGAAAGCTTTTTCCCGCCTTAAGTATAAATATTACATTTACTTCAATCCTTTTACTAGGAATGTGACAGATTTTTTGCTACTCTCGAGGATAACTTCAAGCCTGGGTAAGGCTAAGTCAGCCGTTTGTTAGGCATCCCCCGGTATAATGTCATCAGATCCCGACGACTTATAAGGCTTAAAGTTATTTATAACCTACAGGATTGTTCTCTTGCTTATAACCTGGTTTACAAGGCCTACGACTCTTTTGTCCCTAGGCCTTTGTGGCGCAAATCCGGTCGTTGGAGAAAACTCGGGTGGTGTATGTCTGTATTTTACTATAGTCTAAGTTCTTAGCAGTTTCAGTTTCCTTGGCTCTTCTATAGAGCCTCCTACATTTTTCCACTACGGCGGTCGAGGTTTACCCAGAGGTCTACCACGAGGTGACGCACCTAATATGGTCTTTTTAAAGGCCTAGGGTAGCTGGTCCACTAGTACGCCAATCTCTTGTGTTGGATACGGGGGTTCGTCTGTTTTCCTTCTGTTTATGTAGCTAGGTCTTTCTTCTCCAAATTAAACTTGAAGACATCAAAGATCCTTCGACTCCTTCCAATTCACTAATCTTTCAATAATGGTATCTGAGACAAGTGTAATATCTAGTACTTCTTGTCTAGTTCTAGTTATAAATGTTGATATACAGTCAATATTGCATATACGTAGGTTAGTACTAAGAATAAAATTAAGGAGTAACTCATCTCGTTCATTCGTATCTGTGCTTTCCCAAATTGTGCGATGGGCAAGTTGCTTACCCCATCTTTTCGTGTTAAGAACGTGCTTGATCGACGTATTTTGTAAAAACAGCCCAGGTTCCATTTAGGTTTAATACATGAAATTTAATTCTAAATTGCATTGGGGTTTATGAGTCGCCGAGTAATTTATTTTTCGGGATTGGTAAATCAATGGCCGCGTTAGAAGTCAAAAATACTGACAACATATTTAACCCATTAAAAGAGTATTGCATCATTCAAAAATCAGCGGTTCTAAAATTGAGAAACCAACACATACCCGAGACGGTTTGCCCGAGGTGCCACACAGTTCAATAGCATATCGAAGGTAAAACTTTAAAGAATACTCAGGTTTTTTTAAAGAATACTCAGCAACAGATAACTTACTCAAGTTTTGAGACAAATTTCTTCAGTTTTAAAACCACTGTTAAATTATACTTGTAGTTATATATAGTTTAAATGTTTATTTGAAAATGTCTTAGAAATAATTACGAAAAACAATAGTTAAAAACCTATAGTGTTATGACGATAATAAAATGTAATATTATTTATTTTTAAATACCACTACAATTAAACGGAAATAGTTCCATTGCGCGTGCGTGGCGTGTTTATAATATTTGTACTACTTCAATGGCACTAATTAGGCTAGCAAAATAATTTTTTTCATTAAATGTCATTCGAAAATTAATTTAATTTAAATATTTTTATTGTTATGTTCGCATCGGGCTTCATGTTAAATTTATAAAACCAACATTTAACTGTCACTTTAAACTGTCTAAATCGAATTTATTGTAAGGTGATGGACGTTCCTCTAATTTAGTGGTATTTGGTTATAGTGATCTAATATAGAAAAAATAAAATTGTATTTTTTTATGTTTTCAGTAGAGAATTATATTTTGGTTCAGTTCAGTATCAATAAAACGAGGTGTGATATAATGCTGCCAACAAATTAATCAACTTATCGGCCTAAACAGTTCCTAAATTACCAATTTTTTTGGTTTTGCTAGTCGTGATTTTTTTAAAAATAATAATAAATACTGGGTACTGACAATCATCTGCCATCATGCAATTCCCTAATCGAAACCACTAACTATCCTAACTATCCTATCTTTACATTAACCGAATTTTTTAAAAACTAAGTGCAAAATTTATTTTAACCAAAAATAATAAATTAATTTTTAATTTGATTGTTGATTAATTAGTTGGTGTCTAGAAAAATAAAACTGAGTCCATGCACAAAATAACAAACAGTCGCATCGAATTTTTAACTAATTTGATGTTAGTTCAGACCACTTGTTGATAGATGGCAATAACATATACATTTTAGATTACACAATATTTTTTCCGAAGTTTTTTTGCGATTAACCAGTAAAATTCAAAATTTAGCGATAGTTTGTATTTTATACTTCTAGTGACATCTATCAATGACTGGTGAACCGTACGTGATGGTACTAATTTTTTACGTATAATTTGACGCAAAACTAAAAACTAAAATTTCCTATTTATGTAGGAGTAAAATTAAAAAAAAAAAATTTAAAAGCAATTTAATGTTCGTCTCGCTAATTTAGAATTCGGACAAAACTTTATACATATAGAATTGGAACTAATTTTTAATTATATAAACTACCAAACCAACTTAAATTAAACTATAAATAATTTAGAACTATTTAATTATTAATTTTCTATATGATTATGATTTATACCTACATTATTTTATTTATTTTAATAAAATTGGTTCATATTTAATATAAAATAAATTATAACGTATATAGAATTGATGCACACGTGTGTATTAAAATAAATTAAAAAAAAAACAAATTATTTTTATATAAAACAAAAAAAATTGATTAATTTTAATAAAAAATAAAAAACTTGAACAGGAAATTTAAAATTAAATAAACATAAAATAATATAATATATACTATTAATAAATAAAATGTTATTTATTTTTAAATTAAAATATTTTTTTTTTATAAATTTTATTTAATTTTTTTTAACTATTAGGAAATTACAAAAATTGATATTTTCTAATAAATTTTATTGTTTAAACTTTTTTATTTTAAAATTTTTATTAGAATGAACAAAAATGAAAATATCAAATGATTAAAAAACCGCATAAGCTTTATTCTAATTATTCGAGCTATAAAATAGTTTTAATAACAAAATAAATAATAATTGAATTTGGTACACAACAATTGTAAAAAAAACAAAAAAAAAAATATAAAAAATTAAAAATGAATATAATAAACATTATAATAAAATTATGTGATAATTAATTATTTGGTAGAGATTTACAAGGACTGAATCTGTGCTAAGCTCTTTGACCCAAACATTATTGTATTTTTACAAAATTTGAATGAGTAATTGAATTGAATTACGGGGACCCACCAAAATGTCATCTTCATGTCACGTCCCACGTTATCTTTACCACCTTATTTTGTTAGGGGTCCTCCAGGCGGCCATGCTTTGTTGTCCGTCTGAGTTTTGACCCAAGCGAGTCGTCCCTTTTTCTCAATAAATCATCATCTTCAGCTAGTCCAAACTATAGATATAAATCTGTGTCTCTATGACCACGATCAGTCGAGGAAATAACTCCAAGACTCTAGATTCATGAGAAATTTGACCATCCGTCGACCATTACTCTCCTTCTCTTGCGGTAGGCCGCCACCCTTCCAAACTCGGCACTCAACCCAAAGATTTCTTTATGCTCTAGGTTACATTATAACGTAACGTAACGTTTTCAGCAACTTTCCCGTCGTATCCAGCATACAGAGAGGTCTGTATAACGACAGGAATTGATATCACCTCCTATGCATTTGGCGATAAGTTTGAAAGTTTTCAAGCGCTTTCCTTCTGCTACTAAGCGAGTGTCAAAAAAATTGAGTAATAGGTGTGGGTGGTAGTTTCCCATCTTCTGCGGAGATGCAAACATGCCTCGGTGCCTTACTGTTTTTAAGGTGGTCACCGCACATATCAAATTTTCCACGGTAAAAATGGAGATTTTCTTAATTTGGCTGTTTTTATCCTCCTCTATCTTGCGAGGGCGGGTTGTGTCAACAAAGCTTAACATTATTTAGTGATTTTACTTTCTGTACTATGGATCTATCTCGTCACATGGCAATCCCTAGCACTGACCTTGCTGGCACATGGTCAAACCGAGCTCTTATTACACTGCTTTATAGTAAGCTGACTTAGCTAACGCTTCATTTCTGTCCTGTGCTCATTGTGTTCTTCATTAGCTGCACAACTCGCATTATTAACTCTGTGATTTCGTTTGTCCACCAATAAAACTGTTTCCGATCCGCTGTTATCCGTCTGAGTACGCAAACTCAGTTTAATAATGATAAAGCCAATCGTGTGTAACCTCTTTCACTTCAGAAGTACAATATACATAATCACATTCCTCTAGACAGTATCGACATTAAGGTGATCTTAGTTCCCAGCTAAAGTAGGTGGGCGTCGAACTAGCCATGTGACGTAAGAAACTGGAAAAGGAAAAAATCTTTGTCTTCGTAACCACGTTCAATATAGTCACTAACTCCAAGACCCCAGGCTCGTTAACAATCTAATCGTTCATCAACTAATACTCTGCTCCTCCTACTGTCGCTGTCATGCCTCAAGTGCGTCACAACTAGCTCTTGCTGTAGCCTCCTCCCAGTGTGATATTTTTGCACATCCATCGCATACAGTAGAATTGATTGAACTTTTGTCATGAGCCATTTTGGGATTACCTCCATTGGTAATCAGCCGGCTAAGTGATGCTTTCACCGTAAAAACATCTCTCACAGATGAGAGAAATCCAAGCATTGACCCTTCCAATCACTTGATTCAGGACAAAGCTCAGCTCCCAGCTTACAAATTTTCTAGAGATTAGGGCCAAGATGCGATTTTATTGCTGCTACTCTAGTGATCTCTTCACTTTTACGCCATCCCAGGTCTCGTACAGCAATCTGCTGCTACTCAAGTAATCCAGAAGCATACCAGAAAGTAGTTTGGAATCATAATGGATCTCGCAAATCCAATGCACAAAACACAGCTCGAATGGCTGGTTCTAACCTAGGCATCTGTAACTTACAGCATACAGAGAGGTCAGTATAACGACGGGAGTTTGTATCACCTCCTATGCATTTGTCGATCAGTATTAAGGTCTTCCATCGTGAGGGGTATTCTTCTACTATCAAGCATCTGTTAAACAAATTGAGTAATAGGTGCGGGTAACTACCAGCAACCATCATCCGAGGGGATGCGACCATATCTCAGTGAATTTCTGTTTTTAATGTGTTCACCGCACATATCAACTCTTCCTCGGTAAACATGGGAATCTTCTCGACGTGGTCCTTTATCTCATCCTTTATCTTGCGAGGGTGTGTTGAGTCAACAATGTTGGGCATTATTCAGGCATTCATCAATCCGTGTTCAACCTTCGAGTGCTGTGTCTTGTGCTCATTATGTTCTTCTCATTAGCCGTAAATTTTCATTCTTAACTCTATGATCTCGTTTGTCTACCAATAAGACTGTTTCCTTCCACATTACTGTTTCCTTCGTTACATAGTCGAATCAAAGGCCCGTTGGATTACTTGACTGGTGCTTTCAACAGCCGTTTCAATCTCGCTTCGGTTTGTGGTTTTTCGCAAATTTGACGGGTTATGCCAGAGACTCGTCTCAACAGAAGCTACGGTATCCTCAATAACTCTCCAATCGCTTGGAGGTTCCAACGCCTGGTCTTCGGTATGTTAGCGTTGCTCCTTAACACACATTCCGCCGGATAACCTGGGGAAACTGCTCCGGGAAGCAGGTCAAAGAAGAGTAGGTGTTATACTTGGATGTGATGCAAACGCGCATAACACAATCTGAGGAAGTACAGACATTAACGAGAGGTAGCCTTTCAGTTTGTAATATTGGCCGAGAACCAACATTTCTTGCTAAAAATCGACAGGAGATTTTAGATGTGGCCTTTGCGTCAGAAACAATTTTTCATATGATAAGGGGGTGGAGAGTAGCGAGGGAGCCCTCATTCTCTGATCACCGATATGTAACTTATAACCTCAACGTTAAACCTGTTACCCGGAATGCCTTCAGGAATCCCAGAAGGACAAACTGGAACAAATATGGGGAGATGTTGGAGGAATTATTACCGCTGGGGGTCTCTCGACTTCCGGCGACAGTAGAAGAATTAGATTGCATGGTTGATATTGTCACAAAGGCATACAATCTTTCATTTAATGCTGCGTCCCCCTGATAAAGCCTAAAGGAAGGCAGAAATCGACATGGTGGACCACGGAGTTGGGAACCTATCGGAGTGCGTGTAGGACAGCCTTTAATAAAGCCAAGAACACATGGAAGGTTCGGGATTGGGACTCCTATAAGGAGAACCTAAGAAAGTACAAAAAAGAGTTGAGGAAGGCACAAAGGAGATCTTGGAGACTTCTTTTGTAGAGTGGAGGAGGTCTCTGAAACTTCTCGCCAGTCCTGTCATGGACAGCTTCAAGTGCGGAATCATTGGAGCTTCTCATGTATACCCATTTTTTGGGAAGCTTGGAGCTCATCGAGGAACGCCTTCAATAGATATGGAGGGCATCGTAGACAGGGAACGAATCCTGTGGGCGCTGAACAGTTTTAAGCCTTATAAAACGACGGGCTCGGATTGGATTATACCAGCAGAGATCCAAAGCAACTCGGCAGTCATCCTCCCCTGGCTAGAGGTTATCTTCGGGGGATGTCTGAAACTGGTCTATATTCCTAAAAAATGGAAGGAGGCCAGAGTAGTCTTTACCCCGAAATCGGGAAAGAGCTCACATGCTTGACCAAAGGATCTGTGGCCCTTAACTCTATCATCCTTAAGGCTGGTAGTTGTAGTTGACAAAAGTTGAGCCAAGAAATTGGGCAATATCGCAACATGCGTACTGTATGGGAAAGTCGGTGGATACAGCTTTGCACGATCTACTACGCACGATTGAGAAGGAAATTTACTGGCAAGAGTTTTGTATGGCGATGAGTGAGGCGATCATGGAATGATTGTCATTATGAAGGTCGACTACCCTATTAGTAGGTGGATAAACCAGATACTGGTAAGCAGGCTTATTACCTCTAACTGGGGGAGTCCACTATTAGAAGAGGGGTGGTTAGAGGAACCCCGCAGGGAGGTGTAATGACCCCCTTTCTTTGAAGTGTAATGATGAATGGATGTCTGTTGGAACTGGAGAGAGAGGGGGCAGGGGTGGTAGCGTATTCTGATGATGTAGCCATAGCTGTCTCAGGCAAATATCTGGATACGATTAGGGATGTCATGCAGAATGCACTCTGATCGTTACGAAATGGGCCAGCAAATGTGGATTAAGGGTCAACCCTTCCAAGACGGAGCTGGTACTATTTGCTAAGAAATACAAAATTTCTGTAGTTAGCCCTCCTACCATTAACGCGATTAGACTGGCTTCTGCTGACAGAGCGAGATTTTTGTGTATAATCTTGGACAGTAAGCTCAGCTGGAAGCCTAACATTATGAAAATGGTGAATAAGGCTAATGTAGCCATTTACTCGTGTAAGAACGACATAGGCAAGAGATGGGGTTTGAATGGTACACTGGCTTTATACCGTAGTGGTAAAACCTGTGCTGATGTATGAGGTGGGCGTGTGGTGGCCAGCTCTGGATAAGGTAACATATATTGGCATGATGAAGAAGGTGCAAAGAATGGCCTGCATGCTTATAAGCGGAGCGCTTTAGGATAACACCTACACTCGCTTTAGAGGTTATGTTCCACCTTATTCCATTCGAATTTTTTGGTAAACAGCCAATGTGGCTACGAGACTCTCGGCGGCCTCTCAGTGGAAATGTCTTCAGGTGGAGCACTCGGCGATAGTTAGATCGCTAAGGGAAGAACTGGCGAATCTAGATTATATTAAACCAACGTTGTGCTTCGTTAAAGGTTTCCAGATCGTCTGTCCTTCGAGAGAATCCTGGAGGAACGGATCAATACTGGAAAACGTGGCAGTACAATTGTTCACGTACGGTTCTAAGCTAGACGGCAGGGTAGGAGCTGGAATCTTCTGTGAGAAGCGTGTACCAGGCTGAAGTGGTGGCGATCGGGAAAGTCGTGACATGCTTGAAGCATATCGTGGTATCCGTGAGGGATATCGCAATTTATGAGGACAGTCAGGCGGCGGTCAGTGGTGGCGCTGGATGGCCGATCATCTCTTAATAAGACGAGCGAGTATTTCAGAATCCAGATATGCTGGGTCCCTGGTCACTCGGACGTCACGGGATACTGCAGGATAGACGAACTAGCTAGGTACGGTACGACTCCCCAGATCCAGCTGGAAAGCGTAGGTCTGGGGAGATCTATAGCAGCGCTCAAAATGGCGCTAAGTAAAAAGGCCATCGCCTCGAAAAATGAGAGGTGGGCCAACACTCTCATGTGCAGCGTAGCAAAACAGGTTTAGCCAAAACTGAACTTGCGGCACTCCAAGGCACTAGTATACCTGGGAAAATGAGAGGTAGGATTGGTCCTAGGCATACTGACATAACACTGCCTTTTTGGGGAACATGCGAGAAGGCTGGGTCTACAGACGAATGACTTTTGTAGAAGTTGTATGGACGAAGAAGAGGAAGAGACCTTAGATCATTTCCTATGATCGTGTCCGGCACTATCAGATAGAAGGCATAAGTATTTAGATGTGTACGTTATGGATAGCCTTTTGGAACTCGTGAACTCTGGAGGGTGAGGTATTTTACGCTACATAAGTAGATCTTAATGGTTTCAACGGAAGTAAAGGGGAGATAGGGTCTTGTGGTATTACAATGGGCCATTATTGGCCTAAGTGTGCGATAGCAGCTACTCTAATCTAATCTTAGCTAATATAACCTAAGACAATCTCCATTTTAAGTCTTTTCAGCTAACATCAGTTCCAGTGAAACTTCACGGGCAGTATTTTCTAAGTTTTGATAGATAGGATAAGATTTCTAGTTTTGATTGGAATTGCGTGATCGCATCGAACGGAAGGATTTTACCGGACTTAACCATTACTATTCTACTATCTGAGATTCGGTTTCGCTCACTAGCTGGTTCAAGAGGTCGTCTGAAGCCCTACTTACTGTTATTTCAGACCGTTGCGTGCTTGTGCATGGTTATTTGCCCCGGGTTCCCTGGCATTAATAAAGCATTTTGGTTAGAATCTGGTCTCCGATCTCTTATGACCACCATCGCTGCACTTCCAACAGCGAATATTGCAATCCGGACCTGTGCACTTACCTCTCTATGTAATTTAATTTAAGAAAAAAATTAATTTTATCGGTTGGTGATATCTGCAGCACCTGTACCTATCCACTATAGACGTTCTAACCATTTTAATAAGATATTTGCAGGTTGGAAACCTATAGAAAAATTGTTCCTTGGTTTTCATTCTTTGTAATAATAACCACCTTTACTTTCCTCCGGGATTGTGGAACATACCCTAAAGTAAACAGGATCCGAATATATGTGAAATGTGATTCCAGATACATTCCAGTTAAGCTTGTAGAAGAGCAGGAGCAACACTTGAAGATAAGAATCAACGGTACAACGCTATTTTAAGTCACAACCTTGGCAGTCGGTTGCCAGTAAATAGCATTTGGTTTCTGGTCGATGGGTTGATTTTCATCTACTGTTGTGGGATCTCTACTTTGAAAGAAATCGGAGTCCAATAAAAGATTGTTTCTCGTAAAAGTCAAATCTATCTCTTATCTATTCCCCTCCCTAATACATTTTAGGGTCTCTCTTTGAGACAATCTAAATAAATTCCAGAACTAAATTTGACGTATTCAAGTCTTTATAAAGAAGCTTTCAGGGCAGTTTCCTCAGTCTACCCAACTCATTAGTCTACCGGGATGTCTGAGTTCATTTACTAAGAATGTGTTTTTCTCGTATGAGCTGAATATTACTTTCTGAAGAACATCGACTATCTCTCCATTCGATCACACTTTTTGATCTTTATTGCTGAAGGCCGAAGTGACTGGAAAAGATCTATAAAGCACTTAGTGGATTGAATTTTTGTTGGATATGGGATTTTAATATTTAGGCTTTGAGTATGTTTCTAGAATTTTTTTCACTGACCAATAGTATCGTTTCTAAGGAAAACTTCATTACTTATTCCGGAATTTGATTAAGCATGATGCATCTGAGAAGAAACCATTCCAAAGAAATTTTATTGTTTGTGATTTGATAAATTAACAATTTACCAATAAATATTTAAAAACTGGTGGAAATAAGTAAACCAAACTAGTTTCTAATGGAGTACTTACGTCCTGGTGAACTAAATCGACATCATTACTTTTGTAGCTGATTTTTAGCATTTTAAAAGTTTCCTAAGATTTTGTCCAGTTTAGCATTTATCATTTCCTGGGTCGTTCGTGCGGGAGTCACATTTATGTCAATCCTCGAGGATTTAGAGTATTTTCCACAAGTAAAATTCTTGTCTGGAATTTTTGAAACCATCTGTAAACAGTCTCAAGTGATGGCGAATTTATCACAAGCACTTTGACATTCTCTCAAATTATGTAGGTTTTAGATGAGGTCAAGAGGCATGAGGTTTTTGTCAGAACACCGCAAGTATGATTGAATCCTAACCACAAAGACCCAATCTTCGTTATAATTGTCAAGCTGAGCCTCGCGCAAACAAAATGTTTATCGATTCTCGTTGTGCGCCTGAATGGTGATGAAATATAAAGCACCTAAAAACATTTATACGGTTCTCGATTCAAAATTCTCCGCCGTTAAAGTTTTTTAACGAAACTAAACAACCAATTCGTATTTTCCAGTCGCTCGTGTCCGATTATAAATAAAAATTTCTAATATGACGTAAAGGCATGTGCTTTTATATTTGTTGAGGTGTGCTAATTTGCAAAATACAGAGAAACTGACTCTTGAAGTAATTTGGTACAATTTACAAGCACAAGCGTCGTGCTCGGCATAAAGTGTGAAGCATTAACCATATTGTCGTCGCAATTCTAGTTGCGAGTATTTACCACCATTACATTTACATCAATGCTACATTAAAAATTATAACTGTATTTGAGATCGGCAACCTTTAAAATTCGTAGTGTAATTCTAACTTTTGTGCAGAGCGGTTGTATTGTAGTTGTAGGTGCACTCGTCGTCTATTTAAATCTAGATGCTTGCATTTGTGTGAAAATTAGTGTTAGTATAATTATTTGTGAATTAGTAGTTATTTATTTTATTTGGCCGTGTAAAAAAATTAGTTATGTTGCGTGAGATTTGTGAAGTGGAGGTTGCATCCGCATAAAATAATTAATAACTTTATCAGCTCACACGCAAGCGTTTTCTTAGAACGCGAAGTCTGGTGAGTTAATTTAAATTTTGTAAATTTTTATTTATTTTACTCACTAAATTATTTAAATTATATTAGCTAGCAATATTTTAATAGGTTGTTAGAAACTTACAAGTACCATTATGTCTTCTTTTAAATATTTTCCACAAAATGGAGATAAGATAGATTCCACACATATTTTGTTTCCGTGCTGTGAGTTTTAGTACACGCGTGCGTCCAAAGACACTTATTAAATAGTTAATTGTTAGTCTAGTGCATGCAAGATGGCAGGATTTAATATTTTTTAACTAGTTCATCAGATGTCAGTTATTTACAGGGCAAAAAGTTTTCCAACCAATTGTTGATGTTTTGAGCTTTTAACAAAGCCTCAATAAAAATTATTATTAAAAGGATAAAAGGTATGAGGATTTATTCGAGTGGATTTTTTCATACAAACTGTCGGTAAAAAATTTTCAGACCAAGATGCACACTGAGTACAAAAGTCTTTTTTAAATATTTTATTTCAAGTTTGGAAGACTTCTTCAAATACGACTTATTTCGTGTACCAATCGTTTGCCCCAAGTAATCAGGTTTGTGGTAATTTTTCTGTGAAATCCAACCTTCAACAAAATTTTATTTCTAACAAAGAAATATTATTTCACCGTGTTTCTTGTAAGGTGTTAAAACACAACCAGACTCTTTCAAATGAGTACATCGGCCGAGTTTAAAACCATAAAACAATACCTTTTGGTAGCGCTTTGGTCACCGGTTCATCCGTTGCCACATACTCCAAATTGAAAGATTCATCCTCGTATCTCTCTCTGATGAAATAATATCACACGTCTATGTGCTTGGTCTTCTTATGAAATTCCGAGTTTTTGATGAACGTTTCGATGCATAGGGAAAATCGGCTTGCCCAAATCGGTTGATAAAATTTCCACCGCCATCCATAACTTTCATAATTTTTATTCTTGTTTGGAGGGTGGTACACCTTTGGCTTGTCCTCTGTACAATTTTATTATATACTTAGTCGATCCTGATTGGATCTAGTACATCATGTGGTTTCTTCTTTCGCAGCCGTCTTACCGGGTTTGAATGATCCAACAACCTACGACGTATCTCAGATTTTTGGTGTAGACTAATCGTTGCGCATGTGTTTTCTCTCGTGTTTGCTTATTTTTCACTGACGGAATCCATCTTCAGATCTCTATGGAGATTGTCATTTTTTACGTACCATAGTGCATTAACTATTTCACGTAGGCCGTTGCTTTGGAATGACTGGATGATATTGACGTTGGTTTTCTTTGTACAGCCTCAGAGCTGAATATCATAAGTCCACACAGGTT